>OX104066.1:49817139-50244724 GCA_944474145.2 Dicrocoelium dendriticum | reverse complement strand
CCACGAACATTTCGGAGGCGCCTCTGCCGCTTGTTAACAATATCCATAACTTTGGCAGAATATCTCGATTTCTGCATCCATTTGAGGCTAATACACAACGCTTCGAGCCAGTGCCTTCATTCGGCTGGTTCCCGGATGTCCTGAATGAAACTGTTGTAGTATTCGCTTCTGCCACTTCCTTGGTACCACGACTCGGTCTCCGAACATAAGACAATTGTCATCGACGGAAACGGATTCGCGTCCGTTAAAGAAACGTTGCATCTTATTCGAAATTCTGACATTAGGCCAACTGGACTGCGCAAACCCTATCACTTTCAACAAGATATCGTCTTTAGCCGTCTCTGTAGGAATCGTGTCCGATGTTACTGGCAACTCCCTTACACTGTCAACCAGGAAGAGCTGAACTTCCGACTAGAATTAGGCAGATGCAATCATGCAGTCATCCTTTTCCTTCAAGTTGAAACTGAGGATGCGAGATAGAGCGTCAGCTTGGCCGAGTTGTTGTATTGGTCGGTATTATATACTGAAATCGTAAGCCAGCAGTACGGTTGCCCATCTCTGTAACCGACTTGCTGTGAAAACAGGAATACCCTTCTTTTATCCAGATATCGATAGCAGAGGTTTGTGATCCGTGATCAGTTTGAAATGTCTACCATATGGCATCTTATGATGTCGTTTCACTGCGAAAACAATCACCAGCGCTTCCTTCTAAATATGGCTGTAATTTTTCTCCGCCACTCTCAGCGACCGTGCTGCGTGCGCAATGACCTTCTCTTCTTCTCCTGGGAACACGTAAGAAATGACGGCACCTACCCCATAATTGGAGGCGTCCGAAGCAACAACAATCTCCAAGTTTAGGTTGAAGTGAGTCAAAAGTAAATCAGAACTGAGCGGTGCTTTAACTATATCAAAGGATTGTTGGCACTCTTTAATCTATCGCCATTCTTTTCCTTGCCTTTGCAACTCGTTCAGAGGACCGCTTGTCTGATGTAGACTTGGCAGGAAGACACTATAATGACTTATAAGACCGAGAAATGAACGAAGTTCGGCAGCATCCCTTGGTGGTGGCATTTGCTTGACGGCTTCTATATTAGTGAGATCCGGACGTCGCCCATGTTTGTCAAGGTTTAACCCGAGAAAGTTGACACTTTCCATCAGGAAATTGCATTTTTCCGTTCATAACCGGAAGCCAGCTTCTTCTAGACGCGTGAGCACTCTGTCTAACGTGGCCAGCAATGCTTGTGATTCAGACCCCATAATCAATGCGTCATCCAGGTATACTGCGACCCCAGGGTTATCGTTCAGCAGCGTATTCATGATTTGTTGAAAAATGGCGGGAAAACTTTTCACTCTAAATTGCAACCGATTGTACTGGAAAAGACCCAGATGCTTGTTGACCGTCAGTAATGTTCTGCAGTTCTCAGCTACTGGAACTTGTAAGTAAGGATCAGTTAGATGGAGTTTCGCAAACCATTTTTCACCGTGAAGCTTGCTGAACAAATCTTCAGGTATAGGCAACGGGTACTGGTGGTTCTCCAACATAGAATTTAAGCCGGTTGAAAGTCAGCATAAATACGTACCTTGCCATTTCCTTTCTTTATCACCATGATGGTTGCCGCCCATTCTAATTAATGTACGCGCTCGATTATGCCTTCCGACTGCAACCGATTTAATTCAGACTCCAGTGCCTACGACACTGGACGTTTTGATCTAAAGTATGGTCTGGCAACTGGTTTGAGGTTCAGCTCAGCTCTGGATATCCGGCAGCATCCAAGACCTGGTTGGAACAAACTTTCCTGGCGTCGCTTCAGTTCTGCAATTTGACTGTAAACTGCAAGGTTCACATTTTACGTCTATCCGGGTTTCTCGACTTGTAGTTTCTAGCTTATACTGTTAACTGACCGGTCAAATAATTTCAATTCCTCCATCCGATCGAGACCCAGCAAATTCAATCCTGATTGATGTGTCACAAAACTGGTTGTACGAATCTGCTGATCACGGAAACTGACCCGACAATGCAACTCTCTGAGAAGTTTCAAAATACCGGATGCGTTTCGTGCTGTCTTGTCTGTGTGGACAAGCGGTGGTCGTCCCAGCTTACACCATGTGTCTCGACAAATCAAAGTGATGTCTGACGCAGTATCCAGCTGCAGCTGAACTTCTTTATCATTGATCTTCAACATTGTAAACTTACGCCTGCTGACAACATCAACCTTGAAAGTCGCCGTCACCGTTTTGGCCTCGATGTGACATCGGAAGCGCACTGGGATTCAACGCCGTATTCCGCTCATTTTTGGTCGCTTCGCAAGGCAACACGACTCTTTGTGTCCTCGCTTACCACATGAATTGCAAATGTGATTTGGAAACGGGCAGTTTCGACCCTAGTGCCATTCCTTGCAAAAGCTATAAGTAGAAGAGGGCTTAGAATGTGGTGAACTCACATGAACCGGTTCTTTTTGAGGACATCGGCTGACCCTGCAAATGATCTCCTGGCTACTCTGGATGGATGACTGTTGGATCATCGCAGCATCATGCTTCAAGTTCATCAACCGTTGGCATTCGTTCGTCACTTCCTGCAGTGTGATCTCGGGATTTTGTTCAATTCTGCTCAGTACTCTTGTTCGGGCATCCGCATCTTTGGTTGCTTGAAGACCACACACATACATAAGGCAATTGTACTAAACAACTGTCATGTTGTGAAACAGCGACCGCTTACACTCACAATTTACGCAAATATAGTAAGTGACCCAGTCTTCGTCGTCTCGCTTGGTCATTGTCAGGCACTTGTATCGGATAATGAACAATGACAACTGCTCTCCAAGTATCTGGGACAAAGTAGCAACCACTTCATCGAACGTTAAATCAGCGCTCTTTTTCGGCAAGAAGAAATACATAAACTTTTCAAGCTCGGCCGCACCCGATTTCCACAACGTGAGGCGAACTCTTTTTTAATCTGAAGCACAGGCTAAATCAACGCGAAACAGGTTTTCGTATTTATGGAATCACGATTCAAAGGTAATACCGGCATCGGCATGGTAACGGAACTCACAAATTTGCTGGGTCAAGGTTTCTGCTGAGGGGCAAGGTTCACTTGTTCCTGTTACCGAACCTGCTTGTAGTGATAAATTCTTGGTCAGAGTTTCGATCAACATGGACTGTGTTTACTCAAACTACGCCTGCTGTTGCCGCAATAGAGTCTGCAATTTCTCAAAGCTGACTGACATCTTTGGATCCTTATGACTCCTGTCGCCACTGTTGTAAAGCTGTCTTCGCACTACTGCTGTGGTGCTATTCTGCGCCTACGAGACACCACGACCGCCTAATTGCACAGTCTCGCGCCCAACCAACCAACGGGATACAGAGGACCAAGGCTCGGTTAACAGATAGTCTATTCTACACGATAGGTCAGTTCTATATATTGGTGAACGAAACGTACTAAATTTGGAAGCGTTTGGCTCTCAGCTAATGTGAGTTAGTTCCGCCCCACCGATTTTCCATATTTGGCAGAATGGTTCGCCTCCGTGAACTCGGACTTAGATTTACTGGCCAATCAGTTTGCACCCGATTCCCAAATTTAGCAAAACAGTCGAAGGTCGTTCCACGCTCGTGCTGGTGACCTTCGCATGCAGCAGATAGCTCACCTGCTCCGCGGTAAGCCTGTGAGCGACCTCGTATCTGGACACTGGCTCCTTCATCCAGATCCTCAAGGTTCTATCGTCTTTTTACAAACAAATTGCGCCGCGGTTACCTACCAACTGGTACACGCTGATGGGACGATAGAACTGCAGGCATCAATACCATCATCATCATCATCATCATCATCATCATCATCATCATCATCATCATCATCATCATCATCATCATCATCATCATCATCATCATCATCATCATCATCATCATCATCATCATCATCATCATCATCATCATCATCATCATCATCATCATCATCATCATCATCATCATCATCATCATCATCATCATCATCATCATCATCATCATCATCATCATCATCATCATCATCATCATCATCATCATCATCGTCATCATCATCATCATCATCATCATCATCATCATCATCATCATCATCATCATCAGCATCATCATCATCATCATCATCATCATCATCATCATCATCATCATCATCATCATCATCATCATCATCATCATCATCATCATCATCATCATCATCATCATCATCATCATCATCATCATCATCATCATCATCATCATCATCATCATCATCATCATCATCATCATCATCATCATCATCATCATCATCATCATCATCATCATCATCATCATCATCATCATCATCATCATCATCATCATCATCATCATCATCATCATCATCATCATCATCATCATCATCATCATCATCATCATCATCATCATCATCATCATCATCATCATCATCATCATCATCATCATCATCATCATCATCATCATCATCATCATCATCATCATCATCATCATCATCATCATCATCATCATCATCATCATCATCATCATCATCATCAGCAGCAGCAGCAGCAACAGCAGCATCATCATCATCATCATCATCATCAGCACCATCATCATCGTCATCATCATTCTCAATTCCCTTTTGTTGTGGGTGAGAAGCTCGTCCAACTAATGTGCTACAATAGAAAAATCGCAGACACACTGCACAAAACCTCAAAAGCAGTTATTGTTATGTTATTTTAGTTGGTAATACGAATTAGATCGGAATTGGATGGAGAATCTAAAAGGGAGGAAGACAGACCAAGACACTCACAACACAAGCGCCACTGCGGCGGGCTGTTCGACATATCAACAAGTGTGTCCAACCAAACTTGTTCATCATCCTTAGGATCGCAGCCAGGCAGTCGGGATGCACCAACCGAGACCAACTTCGAAGTGGCGGTTTTCATTTCACTCTACCAAGACATCGATTGACGCCCCTCCTACTCCTTCAACCGCACTACCGGCGCGCATACATTGCACGTTGCAGCTGTCGGTGGGTTGGCATGCGCAACACTTGGCCTAGCCACCGGAACCTGGTGCGTGATACAATGGTGCTGAACGTTCACTAGCTCATACTGCACCAAATACGCGATGCCGAACATGCTCATTGCTCAACTGGTGCTCCCACCAAACATGAGCTACGTTGCGAAGGCAGCGATGGTCGCATGTGACCAATCTCCTTATGTTTGCTGACCCGATGAACCCAGTTTCACAACCGTACAGGAGGGTATAACGGACAGTTGCATTATAAACTCTGTCCATCCGGGCGAGAATAATGTACCGTCTGCGCCACAGGTGGTGCAGATTGGCAAAAGCACCTTGTGCTTTTGCTATACGGTTCTAACGTTATCTTCGATCCCACGTGCGCAAATATAGCTACTCGGGTACCTGAATTATTGAGCGACTTCTAGCTCATCCCCACCAAGGGTCAGCGGAGTAGTGGGGTCCTACCAGCCTTGGAGAAGCACCTTGCATTTCGATGCAGAAAAGCAAGAATGACAGTCAGTGCTAATCGGTCCAGAGGTGCTGGGCACATTTGAAAGCTGACAAAAATTAGGACGATTTCGTCTGCATACACAATACAAGAAATTACAAGGAATTAGCTCCACGCCTGAGAGATCCCGTCCAGAGAAAGCTGCTTCCATGAATTCTAATATAACGAAAATAAATAGGAAAAGGGAAAAAGGCAAATCAGTCTCACACCGCGGAAGATAATGAAGGAAGGCGACTGTTTGTCATAAAAACACTGCTCAAATATGCGCGTACAGCGTTTTGAGAACGTTTCGTATTACCAAAAAGAAATCCTATCTGGTGCGCAATTGATTTCAGTGACTCATCATCAGACTATTGCAATCATTTAGAGGCTGAAAAATAAAAATCGAGTCAGTCAGTTCAAAACGAATAGATCACATGTAGGTCTATGTCAACGATGAGAAAAAGAATTAGGTCTTAGTGGGTTGGTTGTTTACTACAGCGTCTGATCGAAGGCGGTCGATCTGGGCGTCTTTCGTCTTCGCTGGCCAGGGAAGCTAATGAGCCTGGACCAGCTTCGTCTGTGGGTATAAGGACGGCTGGAAAAATGGAATGCAAATTGCTTCAGTTGTCGATAGTGTACGAAGGCGGTAACCTTTTGATCGGTGCGGCGGAACCTCGTAAACTATTAGGAAAGCACGTTTCCAATCCACCTCATAGCCGGTGTCCACAATGTGGGCCAGAATGGCGCTACTAATGGTCTCGGCGCCCTCTTAACTCAACCAACAAGGGTAATGTTCGTTCGCGCGGTTGGATAACTGCTGCACCGTTCGATCAATATACATTGCGCCACAGGCTCACTTGAATTGATAAATTATCATTGTGGTGATCAAGGATGATAACACCAATGAGAAAGTAATGATCTCATTTTACCAACCTCTCACTTGTTGAAACGGTCGATTACATTTGCTACTATATAGCCAGGTCAGGAATAAAAGTGTGTATATCAATACGTAAGCTCTAAGACCTATTGTCACACTGTATTTGGAATGTGCACTTTCTATTCAATGGGAAATACTACCAGCAGAAGGACGGCGTGGCCATGGGCTCTCCCTCAGGTCGCTATTAGCGGATTTTTTCATGACAAAGCTAGAGAGAACCGAAATGCGGGCGGCCATAAAGGTTTTTGACCGCTAGCATCGATACATGGACGATAGATTTGTTGTGGTGGATAAACATGTTATTCCGGATAAAATTCTTAACCACTTTAATCGTGTGCATGCAACAGTGTAGTTTACTTACTAGAAAGAAGGTGATAATCGGACATTCTATCTCCGCGTCTTGTTAACTAAACCAGACGGATCCATCCAGCTTCAGGTCTACAGAAAGACAACGTGAATAGGTCAGTATACGAACTTTCACAGTTTGGTTCCTATGAGATAAAAGCGTAAATTGGTTTACTGTCTTACCTCTAGAGCACGTCGAATCTGTACGGAAGACACCCTAGACGCGCGGTTGATGTTCATGGAATACTCTACGTGAAAACGGTTCTCTCGATAGATTTATTTTTAGGAACTTCCAAGAAAACTCCAGACCATTGACAGCTTTAACAGCAGCAAAGAAACAGTTATTTATTCGTTTACCATTAAATGGGGACTCGGCTACAGAGTGTCTAACCAGAAGCCTATCGGCCGCAGTAAAGTCGACTTTCCCACCAGCCTCGTTGAAGTGTGTGTTTTCAACGGAATCACTCATTCGTTCACAAAACAAGGGCAAGGTGCCGCTGCTGATCACCACAATGATAATTTACCAATTCAAGTGAGCCTGTGGCGCAATGTATATTGATCGAACGGTGCAGCAGTTATCCAACCGCGCGAACGAACAGTACCCTTGTTGGTTGAGTTAAGAGGGCGCCGAGACCATTAGTAGCGCCATTCTGGCCCACATTGTGGACACCGGCTATGAGGTGGATTGGAAACGTGCTTTCCTAATAGTTTACGAGGTTCCGCCGCACCGATCAAAAGGTTACCGCCTTCGTACACTATCGACAACTGAAGCAATTTGCATTCCATTTTTCCAGCCGTCCTTATACCCACAGACGAAGCTGGTCCAGGCTCATTAGCTTCCCTGGCCAGCGAAGACGAAAGACGCCCAGATCGACCGCCTTCGATCAGACGCTGTAGTAAACAACCAACCCACTAAGACCTAATTCTTTTTCTCATCGTTGACATAGACCTACATGTGATCTATTCGTTTTGAACTGACTGACTCGATTTTTATTTTTCAGCCTCTAAATGATTGCAATAGTCTGATGATGAGTCATTGAAATCAGTTGCACACGAGATGGTATTTTGTTCTCGAGACTGAAACGCCAATTTTTAAGTTTTCGTATTTAGCTTCACACCTTTGCACAGCAGACAGTCTTAAATGGCACAGCGATCCAGCGAATCGGATGCGCCTTTGATTGCGAGAAAGAGGATTAGGTTGGGTAAGCAATTAACATGGCGGTGCTCTAGCAATTGACGTAAATTGAATAGGTGGTCGATGCAGTCCGACTTTGAAGAATCGTGCATTGCTCTTTGCTTATCCGGCCTTCAGGTGCTTCAGTCAGTCTGTGGCGAGCTGGAGACGCAAGCAATTTGGTAACAGTTTAGATAAGAATAATACCTCTAAGATTGTCGCATTCCAAGCGGGAGCCGCCCTAGAAAATTAGGATTATGACGGAACGGCTCCAATCTTTCGCGAGAGTTTCCTACCCTCATAATTTCCTTAATAACTCGTATAAATCGTCTGTAGTGCTGCAGAGCTTCGTGTTCTCCCTGTGCTTTTCAAATTGTTCTGAGGAACTAACTGCTTTAAACTAACGTCGATCAAGAAAACCTAAATTGTGGGTCGCATTATTAAGTTGCTTATATGAAATCACGGAGGAGGTACATGTGGAAAGTTAATTGTGTGCATGATAATGCACTTTTCATTGTCAGTGTTTACCCTATCCTGATTACAGTTATGGTTACTCGCACTTTGGATGCCCACTGACAAATTTTTGGTGGCAAATTCCACCCCATGCCTCATTTATATTCGCAGACTTGGAGGCTCGGAAAATCTACGAGACTTGTGTATTTACTAGAGTCATTAGATTACTATCTGCGATCAAACCTTGGAAAAGTGGCTTAGAACTTTAGATGGCTGATGTTTGCTGTTTAGGGAACTACCTCTATCCTTCTCCAATCAGGGATTGGGAATATGAATAATGTTTCTTATCATATTGTTCCCATGACTCCGCGTACTTTGTAGAAGCGGTCAGCCATGTGGTTTACTCCGAAGACTGTGCAACGGTCTTTCTTAATGTATTGTACATACCTGGGCCTTTACTAACTTTACAAGGTTTCAGTGTTATACAGTGCAAACAATGGAATTAGCACGGATATAAAAGCAAACGCTTAATAGTTTTCTGTTGGCAAAGATTTAGAAAACAATTTGAGGTATCAGATATATAAAATACGGGTAGCAGTGGACGTACCGCATATTTCAAGTGTACACACTGTTTAGTTACGCTGTCACGTGTCCCGGTACCTTGGGTAAAATCATGTAATACATGTGGTGTAAGGCATTATCAAGTCGAGTTTTGAATTCGGACAACGTAGGAGCATAGAAGACAAAATGCGAAGTAAGTTCTACGGGAGTGATGCACGAAATGAGGAAATGGTCAGGCGGCATTACAA
Source organism: Dicrocoelium dendriticum (assembly GCA_944474145.2). Classification (NCBI taxonomy): domain Eukaryota; kingdom Metazoa; phylum Platyhelminthes; class Trematoda; order Plagiorchiida; family Dicrocoeliidae; genus Dicrocoelium; species Dicrocoelium dendriticum. The sequence goes on along the minus strand of OX104066.1, from coordinate 50,235,527 downwards.
CTGGAAACCATGTCGCCAAATCCAAATGGTGGCCTATCAATAAAGTGGTGTGGCTGAGTTTCAGTAAGGGTCGGCGTGGGTGGTTCGGATCCTTGAGGATGTTATACACAGACATGAGGTCACCTCACAGAAGACGATATTGTTCACCAGAAACTCGTAGAATTCTTTGTCTCAAATAGTGAGGAAGATGGAACAATCACTTAACCTGGCTTCTCCAGAGCAGTGAGGTCATGCTTTTGCCAGCGGTGCCACACCTGAATGGCGAGTTCAACGTGTGACCTCATGTAAGCGTTAAGCATTTGTGAAAAGAAAGTAAGATCAACCTGGCCAAACGCCCTCCGTATTATGCCCGGGTGTTAGCTGGCTTTATTCGCTGTCATCTAAGTCAGCTTCAAGCATCCGAGATCGTTCTGCAGGTGCACGCTGAGATCACTTTCATGAGAACCGCACTGCAGGACATATTCATCCAGTCGACATTGGTAGGTTCTCTGTTGGCTTATGCTTTTTGTTTTGCACTTGGCAGTTAAACTCAAGCATGTTTTGGGTCGAACATCCGTAAGCCCTGTCGAAATCACCCTGAGGTGCTATTTGGTCTTCGGCTAATCTGACTGCCCTCCAAATCTTGAGGTCATCATCAGAGAAAGTTCGACGTCACAACCTCCGCAAGGTCGTTTATGAACACGAGGAATAACCGTGGTTTTATTATGGTGCCTTGAGGGACGCCACAAAGAAACTCTATCGGTTTGGACAGTGTGCTATGAAGCTGTACATTCAAGCGTCGTTTGAATAGGAATGAATGAATCCAGCCTTGGATAGGGTCACCGATACCGTAGCTCAGAAGCACTTTAAGAAAAATCCGATGATCAAGACTACCAAATGCCTTCGAGAAATCAAGGTAAGCAGAGTCAACTGCTTCTCCAGCGTCGGCGGATTCCGTCCAGCTAGCACGGGCTAACGGGGAGATGCGTGGTACGTGAGCGCTTTTGACGGAATCCATGATGTTCTTGCATAATGATATGGCACATTGCAAACTATCCCATAATGCATCTAAAACGACAGATCCCCTGAGTTTAGCAAGTACAGGAAGAAGTGTAATCGCGCGGTAGTTGTCGGGTACTGTACGATTGCTATCCGGAACAGGTGAATTGTACTCGTATAGGGATGTCTGTCGCTTCAGCAAATCCGCGGCTGTGAAGGAGATGTGGCCAAGTCCCGGCGGTGATGTCATATGTGTGAGAATGATATGAGATGGTGATGCTTCCTGAAAAGTGCAAGAGAACTGAGGTCAGAGCATTAGCGGCTTCTTGGGTACTTCGCTCTTACCCACAGGTGGTGTTTATAGGAGGGATGACATGCTGTATTTGGCGAAGTTTGTTAACACACCAGTAGAGTTGCGTAGGATAGTCGCAGAAGTTCTTCGCTGCATCCTGTTGGTGTTTCAACTTATCTTTGCTGGCCAGTGTCACACAGTGGTTTCGCTCAGTTATGTAAGCGGGCCAGTTCCCGGCGTAGGAATAGGATTGGTCCACTTTCCATAATGAATCGGTCGTGACCCTTCGTTTCCGCGTCCAGCTCCTTAGGAAGGATGTCGAGATTTTTAGCTCAGGATATTAGTCTCTGATACGTTTGTCACTAAATCGTTGAACTGATTGCCAAACTTTCTCCAAGCCACATCGGGGTGGTGTTCCGTGGAAAAGACTAATCCGTGATCTTAATGTTGTCGGACAAAGTGTTGTGACGTGTTACTATGCAGACTACTTCGATTTTTATGTTGGACTGTTCAACGTGGCAGACGTAGCGGAAAAGTAGCGTTACATATTACTAACACTCCAGGAGGCTACCTACTGTCCCCATGTCGACCATAGGTTCCTCATTGGTGAAGACGAGGTTCAACATGGTCGACCTGTACCCGGTTTGGACTCTAGCGGGGGAAGTAACCTGTTTATAGAGTGGTACGCCAGCCAATAAATCTTGTGGTTCGGCCTTAAACTGTTTGTCGCGTGAAGCCGAACATCTAGTGTGTGCAAGTTAAAGGCTTCCACAAGCAGAACGAGAATATCAGGTTGAGCAAGAACCGTTTTCAGTGCAAAGGACAGACGGTTGTCCATTTCCAGAGTCAACGTGGGAGAACGCTATATGAGGGCAACTAAAGATGGCTCACCCCATCCTAGTTGCAGGCGACACCAAAATGAGTCCGCAACTTGAGAATCTGGGTCGTCAATGACTTGCAAATGCAGATCACTGAGGTGGCACAAGATTACGCCACCTCCTCTACTAGGTCCGTCATTACCTAGGACAGACATACCGGATAGAACGATCTCCGCCTCCGTGAGTTTGTCATTCATTCACGTTTCTGTTATCATTGTTGGATCCAAATGCAACTAAGCTTGACGAGCTTGAATATCGGATAACGTTTTAAGAGGTCGTGAGCATTAGTATAATTACAAGAGTGTGCTTCGAAAGTAAGAACAGTGAACGATGATTTATTACGGGATAAAAGCAAGTGCTTGACACGTCCTGTAGGATGGTTGGGGTGAATACGATGAAAGCAAATATATGTGGGCCATCTACCAAACATCTGTCGAGATGAATAGTTTGATTAATAACATCGTATAAAATTAAAAAAAGTCGAGCGTAAAGCTTCAGAAATGCACATGGGTGCAGTGGTCGTTAATAGAAGGATGTGAATGTCAAATCCGAGTTGCTGCCGACCCTTGTGAGGTCGGTAACTAATCGTTCTTTGGTGAACTGCTGACAGTAAACCCAGAGCCGCTTCATGTTGGCTGGTATAATGATCACATGATGAAGTTCTGGCTTCAGAAGTAGTGGGAAAGTCGCTGCCGATCCAGCACTTGGTTGTGCTCCGCAGTTGGCAGCTTATAAAATAAGACTAATTGGACTCACTGTCAGCCATAGGTGACTTTGCTCCCTCTTAATCATCTGGGATCTGGTCTTGAACGCTTTTAGTCCCAGAGCTGTGGGAAGCTTCTGACGACACTTATGTCAGGTTTCAAGTGCACTTTCCGCCATGTGTTTGGACTGTAGCACAACTTACATCACCTTGGGGCCACACCGTTTGTACTTTAATGATGAGGATAGCCATAGGCTCGATTTGGCTATCACGCTGTCGGGTGAGAGTGATTGATGTAGTTAGCACCATTCCACCCAGTCTTGGGTTTAGCCTTCACGGTCATCAGATGCTTGTAGTTCTGGTACACCATGAATAGAGATTGACTTTTCGTTGTTCTGATGGTGGTAGTTAACATGGTTCTTTTCTCTTTGTTGGCGCTCTTTCCAAGGGACGTCAGGAAAATTCCGTATGTCGCATGGGTCAGTCCGAAGGCTGGTGGCCGCTAAAAGAACTGCCTCTATATCTTATTCTATTTATAACGTCACACGTCACAACCGTGTCTCCCAGTAATGAGTTGAGTGCCGTGCAATGTGCACCATGCTAACCGGCTTAGCTTAAAAGCATGATAATAGACAAACATAATCCCACTGTTTTCGGTCGTCCAACATTTTGTCTTTTATGATGTTCACCTTAGATTCAGGAACACTGCAGACAACGATCATCAGCGGCCCATGTGTTCATTTTGAAGTAACTGGTTTGTGAACGAATGGGATGTTAATTTTCCGCGGAGTGAAGCGCCAATGTGTGCACTTCTGGCGCACTGTATGATCGCCTCAGGTGTAGTCATAGATTTTGCTGCTGGTGCTTGAACAGTGGTAACGAACAAGTATGTATTCACGCCTACAGCGCGTGGTGGTACAGCGTGCTCCACAGAGTTGTCGTTATGCAATATCAACTGGGCCGGGATAGGAATCGCCGTGGTAGGTGGAGCTAGGTTGTTTTTTGGATTCGAACTGAAATTGTTCGTGTATCTAACTTCGCGCTTTTACCCTTACCAACGGTTCCGCGACTATGTTCAGCTGTGGAGCCTTGGATGCCGAACCCTGCGGCGTTTGAATCTGAAGGGTAGCACTTACGAGCCTCAGATTCGTCAACCATCGCCACTATGTTATGACATTTCTGCGTCAAATTGCTATGCATTTAATAAGTGGGAAGGCCATACAGTCAGTTTGGAACCAAAGTGCTTCTTTCATGGTCCTCCATTTCACGCTTGGCGTGATAATATATAGTGCATCCAGAACACAAATAACAGACCGAACTGTTTTCCCACAGCCGCAAATGCTGCTCGTTTGCGTCTCGCTGTTCTTCTTAACGAGTTCAACTTCATTTCTTATCATGTTCATACTTATCTCTGATCTCGGAGATGAAGTGGGGCAATCCTCCACACGTGCACACACACAATGCACAATTGCACACACGAGCTTACGGGTTCGGGCGACTGGTCCTCTGAACTCGGCAGGCGAGCTGACGCTAGGCGTGACCCGCACAAGTGCCACGAAGCAGGAATGGACGACGCGGCGGTCTCCGATCAATAGCGGATGAGGAAAATCGCAAACGTGGATGCCTTGCGGGATCGGTTAGTGGATAAGCAGCAGTAAACTGGTGACTGCAAAGTATTATGCAGCGCCTAAACCTGGTATTGGACGAGCAGGAGTTTTTTCTCTCGTATGGTCTAGAAAAAGCCTGTTCAAGTGGAAGTAAGATCCAACGGGAAGTTGAAAATGAAGCGATTTTGCTCTTCGTTAACATCTCCGTCGAAATTGCCGAAAGTGAATAGGATGTTGAAGCGCTGGAGATAATCCGACGGTTTAATAGCTACTTTGTGGAGTTGTTAAATCCGAGTGGAAGGAGTGGACGCTCGATACTGAGCAGTAAACTGGGGAGGGATAACTCATAAAATAGTCGCGAGCTTTGATGTGGTCCGTTTGCACAGCACATGTCAAGTCAGACGTCAAGGGCACGATTATTTCCTGACCGGATTTCCATCTTGTAGCAGATATAAGCCTCCAGGTTTGAATAAACAGCCCTAAGGCCGGATTTACCCACCATTTCTGTTGGTTCATTGCTACTCCAACTGCTGCTATGTTGCCGACTTTTAGTTCCAATAAAGCGTAGAACGTTTTCATGATAATGCTGGGGAATAAAGTCTACTCGCCGGATCTCGAGCTAACGGTTTTCCAGCGATTCCCGGTCACTCTACTCTGATGAATTTTTTGTCACACTGCTGTTCCGTCTTCAATTTTGTTTGACTTAGTAAAGGTAGGTAGGGTGTAGTACAGCGAGGCTACGCCTGCTGACGAACTCAACGGCCACAATTTCATGTTCAGACTGGGGCAGTATGGGACAGGCATAACGTGTGACGGTTTTTCAGTCTGATGCATCTACACAAATAAGCTTCCATATAACAAGCTTTCAGTAACACATTTTGAACTCTTAATTTCCAACTTTTCAGACACACTGCAAACCACTACATTTTTCGAACATGGCACTCGGCTGTGTACCTCTGTTGAACTTACATCGATAAAGGAATTATGACTCTCAGAACACTTTACCTCAGTTTTCAGAGGAGGGTCCACGAAACTAGATAATAGTTTCATAAGAACAATCATGATCATAAGGCTTTCGAATTTTAATCTCAGTTGAGTAAAATAAGCGTGAATTTTGTTGGCATCTCCAGATGGTATGTGTGGGCTCTCAGTGAGAGAGCTAGAACGAACTTTGCTCTTACTTACTCCGCTCTTACTTACTTCTGAGGCATCATGACTAATCGCAAGATAGTAACAGAGCACTCCCCGATTTGCTTATAGAAAATTTGTACGTGAGCAAGCTAAACTGTTGGTAAAGAATGTCTCGTGTGAATTGATCTGCTTCAACACTAAGTCCCGATGAAGGCCGTAGCCCTGCCTTAACCTCGTGAACCCGCTGTTAGTGGAACATGTATCAGGGTTGAAATACACATGAGGAAACGTGACTTGCGGCAAATAAACTAGGATATTAATTCATTCACTTAACTTCACCGACTTAATGGAAGCGACAAAACAGATGCGAAAATGCCAAGCGGATGGTAGAACGTCCGGTCACACATCAAGAACAAAACAACGGGTTTGAGTATCTTGCGACATTCGACTAATAAATAGTAAGCAATAAACGATGTATTGTGGTGATAACAAGGATATCAGTCACTTTTTGAACTTCAAGATCGATAAGCAAACATTCGTGAGCAGATAGCGCCTACTCGTTAAGGTGTGTCTCTCGGATCTACACGTACGCAGGAAGCCACGGCCAAATTACGGTAGCAAAACTTAACGTTCATGTTGAGCGGTTAAGTGAGATGATATTTTTCGTGAAGATTCTTTGCATCTAGACTCAAGCAGGTAGCCACCACACATCCTGGAGGACATTGAAAGGCCGTGTTGTCCTAATGAGACTCGTCAGCAGCTCGCAGCGGCCGAATCCTACCGGATTCGAAACTATGATTTGGCTCTTATGAATTAGTGCCTTATACCACTGATCAATGGGTGAAGGCAACGGACCACCATTACTGGTATCTAACTATGATACAACGCGGCTTGCAGAGGAAGTCGTTGCGCTGGGGTCAACCTTGTCCTCTGCACGTTCATCGCATGCATGATAGTAGAGAAGGAGCCGCGCTATATCGCAACTAGATTTGAGCCATAAATATCCCTTGCTCTCACCTTTGGCTCCGTATCATAAGTCTCTGACTCTTAAGAGTAAGGCCATGAGTTCGAATCCGACGGGATTCGGCGGGTGCGCGTCGTTGACGAGTTCTTACAGGACGAAACGGTCGTCTAGCGCTTATCTGCATGTGTATTGGCTTTCTGCCATAGTGCAGCTGCGTTGAATCTTCACAAACTACCCAATAAACCTCGTACTACTCATTAGTACTGAGAAGACTTCACACTCGCTTATCGGCTGGTTATGCTGGCCTACGACATCACCTGTCAGCATTCACCTAGACTTCGATTTACACGACTGACAAACTTCATCCCTTCTGTTTAGTTTGTATAATTGGGTAAACAATTGGCTTTACTCCATCACCTCAATGAATGGAAGGTGTTTGGGTGGTAACCTTGACGATACTGTTTCGTATATTAATTGGTTACCATGGGGTACACTACTGCTTCGAGCAACAAAGTTCTCAATGATAAGCGTAACATGCAGCCCATGAACCAACTGAGTACGATCGATGAATGCACTTAACAACATAGGAGTTTTCAGACAGCGCAAGAGACAAGATGTATGGGAGAACTCACAGTGGTCGGAAGAGGAACAGTTGGGCATATCAGTAATGGACTTGTGGTGAATTCCATTACGGTGACAAATAGTAGAAAACATTCTTCTTGTGTAAATGAAATTATTGACACGTCTTCTAAATCAGTCCATAAACCACCTGGTATGTTCCAGATGGAGTATACAGATAAATGTTAACAGCTTCCGTCATTAAGTAAATAACACGACTCAAATTGATGCAGGTTGGGTTGCAGTTTGGAACAAGGACAGAGATCCACGAAGTCGTTGTACTTAGCGCAAAATGAAGGAAGCGGTAGCACATTCGTTGTTCTAGCTCTTTGTCGATGCCGATGTTTTGCGACGGACTTCATGCTTGTTGTCCGAATGCAGCGTGACCAATGGCATCGCCCAGTTAATGAACCTGTAATTGAACATCGAAGCATAATCAACCGGATCTTGGCCCCCGCCTTACCGCGTCCATCGTGGATTGTTGATATGTGAGTTGCGGCGTCAGCGTTACGCGTACGAAACAATTGAGTAGGTTGCTGTGAATTAATCCTGCGAGTGTGCGCTCCCACTTATACATGGCGATATATGATGTTTTTGGGTAGTTCATGTTTGGTACTCGCTGCATACCGCTGTAGCCGTTTTCGCTTTGACTCCATCGTAGCTTCTCACTCGGCGGCCCACTAAAGTGCCACTCCAATTCGATCACTCTTTAGTGCACACCTGAACGTCCCAAATCATCGAATTTGATGTGCACCCCAGTCTCATTTCACGCTGATCGATACATTCTTGTGCATTCTTCATTTAGCGCACTTTTGCGTGCGAGTCTGTCCTTCACTGGAGACGTTTGTGGTCATAAGTTGTGAGCACACATCATGAGAGGAAGAAATGGATTCTTCATCCAATATTTTCTTAATCATAGAGCTTGTTTTAAAACGGGTGCCTTGCGCGCCTATTGAGCAGCTAATCGGTAGTGGGTAGGAATGCTGCTATTTGGCTTCATATACCAACGGCCGAACTACCTCCCTGACCTGAGAAACACGAAGAAAACAATGCTGTCCTCAGTGTGAGGGCACAACGATGAAATTTTAGTTTGACACGCCACCCCTGCTTCTGAGCCAAGTATGCCTCATATACCTGGAGGGGCTCATTCTTCGCACTTGCATTATCACCACGGTGCCATTAAAAGGCAGCACGGCTGATCGCGTATTGCACTGTGAAACTTCGCTGGAATGTGAGAGTGGCCAGTGTGGTTTTAATGAACTAAGGCGAAATGCAGTACAATGGAACTGATCCGACTGTCGATCCATTGGTCACAGTTACGTGGTATGGAGTTGTCACCAGAGGTAATGGACACATGTGCCGAACATTCCGCCCACCTGCCGTGACACATTTTAATAAACAAAGCAATCCATTTTTCCTAAAGGGGCATAAATATTACTGCATAAGGGGAAATCAACAGGTATACGTTTGTACTACGTGTTAAAAATCTGAGCATATGAGAAATGTGCAATCGGCAGAGAGATCCCGCTGCGACTTCCGATCTCACGTAGTCTCGTTTAGCTCGCAAATCGTCATTTGCTGCGTTTCGCTGTGACAGTTATGTGGCGACCTGCAGTTACCATACTGTGCAGGTACACAAGTTGTTAGTCGGATTAGTGTCTAAGTCACAATGAAACAGCCGGAATACATGTGTGCATATTTGCTGCAAAATTAGCAGAAGATTTACCGGTACATTTCAATTGCTTTGCCATATATACTGGGAGGATTGTATGAGCCTTACGCAGTGCTATAAGTGATTTAAGTCTTTTAAACACAACCCGATGTCGGACGGCGACGACTCTAAGTGTGGACTATCTTCCGCATTAATAAACGATGACCATATCAAGAGATACCGTGTTGCGATCCTTGGAATGCGTCGTTTAACGACCCAAAGAGTTTGCTGACGAAGTGATAGGACGAAGTGGTAGGATCGCGCCATCAGTGTTCGACTGGTGTACTTGATATGCGCCGAGACAGTTTAGGAGTTGTGCTGCGTTTGGATGACTTACGATCAGAAGCAGAACCCGGTTAAAATCGAACAGGAACTATTTGCGACTACCAATGACAATGAAACCCACTAAGAATACTATAACAGCCCATGAGACGGGTTTATAGATATGATACTGAAACGAAGGCGCAGCCGTCGCAATGGATTAGCAAAGGTCCACCCCGTCAAAAAGGCGCGCATACGTCCGTCAAAGTGCGAGGTGATGTTGGCTGTTTTTTGACTGTGAATGCATTGTTCATCAGGAGTTTAAAAGCTGCGTTTTGGGAACCCGCTATGTGGTTGGGTTGCGACACGCAACCTCTATAGAGATCTCGGTTCACTTTGAGGTAAACCTCAGTCATTCCGATCTCGAGGATCGTATCCCGAATGGATATATTTGGGTGTTGCTCATCCCAGCACTGGCCCACCACGACCGCGGTTTCGTCCTGTTTTGGACTCATCAGGTGGCGATAGGCTGAGCTGGGGTGGAACTAAGTGCCTAGTAGTTCACGGCTTAGGCCCTGAACATTATGTTACTGAGATCCGCGAGCAACGGTTGGCACAGAGGAAATGAATTCAAAGTTGAATTTGGGGAATCTGCTGTGTGACCGGATGGTAAAACAGGGAAGTCTATCAGGGAATTCTAATGCGTTTTGGAGATGTTCTGAGAAGTACGAGGCCCGAAATCTGAGAACATATTCATTAGAGGTATTGGTTTGTCAGGTCTATAGTGAACATGTATCATTCATACTTGCAGTATTTGGAGTCAATGCAATTTATTTCTGGTTTTATCTGCCGATCGTCCATTTAGGTAAGTGATTATACATACGGATCACTTACTATCCTCGTGAGCCACGTTGTATACTACTGTCTGCCTCCGCTTACCTACCCTCCATTCTTTGTAGCTTCTGTCAATACACGTTGGGTCTAGAGGATCTAACTGTTCTCCCTACTTCCGTACTTGTCACGACTGTTACATGGCAGTTTTTGTGAGTATCATCCTAGTAGCACCAAACAATTGATGACCCTGCCTGTGAACACTGTTCTACCACCGCCGAAATCACTTTTGCTGAGCTCGTTCCTTTTCTCTTTTAAATTGCGTTTTTGCAACTTTCATTTTGTGATATTCCATGGCTCACTGATACTGTTATTTTCGGCACAGTAATTAGTGTCACCTCGCTGTCTGTTCCCCTATCCTATTCGACGTCTCTCCTTTTTGTTTTTTGTTGGAGTTGGAATTTTAGAGACAATACTATTTTCGACTAACCCCAATGTACTCATTTGTAAGGTAGCCTTGCTAGTACTTCGTTTTACAGCTCGGAGACATCCTTTCGAACCCAACTACGGATGCTTCTGATGAGTCTCTAAAGCAGGAGCTTGTGACTCGACTGGAACTACCAGCGAGTACCCGAAGCAAACAGCTATTCTACGTATTTTTGTTCGTCGCAATCAGCCGACAATTCAGATATGTCGACCAGCTGTCCGGAAAAGCACCAGACGCCGTTTCGCCCTGTTGGGGCTCATCAGTGGTGCGCATCCTTCGGCCCTCTGCGGAGGATCGAACCCATGACTGCTAGTGGCTCTTGCCAACTAGCCCGCAGCTTATGCAACTGCGCCATGGAGGACGGTATCTGACTATCGTGAATTGTTAGCTGAATGCGATATAGCCCGACGCATCCTCCACTGCCATGCAGGCACCTGCCATGCCGATGAGGGTGGTCGGCCTTCCGGCGTCAGGACTTCCCAGTTACGGCAGCTATGAATCGACATAGCTTTTTGTGGAATCTGTACGTCTTGCATCTAGGAGGTGTGGGACCATCCGCTTTATTGGGTGAGATGAAGTGTCTCCTCGGTTCGTATTCAATGGATGACCCCATTCTTTCAGAACCCTGCCTGCAGCCCCTACCAGAAATAGCGCAAGCTACTGTCAGATCCGCCAAGGTCTCTTCCCTCACACTATCCGCGCAACTGGCTGATGCAAGCATAGATCATCTTCCTAAGAAAGTAGCTTGCGCAAAGCCATCCGCGACATTTCCGCCATATAACTCTAACGCGTCTCAGCCGCCACCTACTTTATGCAAGTATCATGCAACCCATACTTCGAATAGCTTTAAGCTTTCCATACTGTTTAGCGAACTACAGGGATTTTACAGCACTCTCGATTCTACTTCAGCACTCGATAACTCATCAGTACATAAGGGCATGCCGGCCAAGCCCAACAGTCTACCTCCCAAAATAATGTGCTAGAATCACCGCCGCTTGGCACTTCAGGCGAAACAATGTACTATGCCGTGTTCCTTACTCTAACCTCTACCGCGGAAAGTTCCAGGCCACAAACCACGTACAAGTAATAGCGGTCACCACTCTGGCAGGTGCCATCTTTAGGTTCAGGATAGCAAATCTGAAACCGCATTCCTGGTTGAGACCGGGACTAAAGTAAGCGTGGTTTCTCCCGCACGTGGGGAGTCAACTCAGACGTCCACTCTCGGTATTTGGCCGGTGAGGGGCACACTCATGAAAACATACGGCTGACGCAGTTTAACAAATAACTTAGGTCGTCGTAGAACATTTCCTTGGGTGTGCGTATTGCCCCCGTTCCGTTTGCCATTATCAGTATAGAATTCTTTAGAGATTTTGACCTCTTGGTCAATACGAAACAAGTGAGAATAGTCAACTCCGCAACGACGCTCAGCGTCCCTAGCACCAACGCTATAATCTCAGCCAGCACTCCAGTCTACGATCGCGCACAGATCGCCAACAAATATGTCGAACTTTACCCTCATGAAACTAAGTTCGTTCAACCAGTGTAGACCTCCACAAAGCAGCTTAAGTCACGCATCATGTTAGGACTAACGGCTCAGCCGTTTCATCACATCCGTGCCGACTTTCGCTGGAGAAGCTCAAACTAGCTAGGGAGGAGTGTGAGCACATGATCGAACTTAGTGTAATCCGTCCGTCAGATAGTCCTTAGCCCTCTCCAATCCAGATGACCACGAAGAAATATGGAAACTGACGTACTTGTGTCGACTACCGGACACTTAATAAGTTTACGGTGCCCAACAGACACCCCAACCTACACATGCAGGACCACTTTGCATGCTTCACGAGTAAGACGGTCTTCAGTATGGTTGATCTTGTTCATGCCTACTACCATATACCTAACAAGTAAAAACGTATGCCAAAACGACGTCATCATTCCCTTCGGCTTGTACGATTGTTCAAGTACGTATCCTGAACTTTACGAAGCTGTACAGAGCATCCAACACTTCATCCAGGACCTTACTCGTGGCCTAGACGTTGCTTATTCCTACCACAACGACATTCTTATGGCCAAGTCATCAGAGGAAGTGCGACGCGCACATCTTCAATCTCTCTGCCAGCAGCTAACCAAATACAGTGTAACCGTTAGCCCGAGTAAGTACGAACTTGGCATATCCACAGTGGAATTCATAGGCCACATAGTCTCATCGTCCGATATCAAAGTCCTCGTGGACAATATCGAAGCTAGTAAGGACTTCGCAGGTCCTACTTCCTTTTAACATCTCTGTCAAATTTGTGATGTAGTCAACTAATATCGACGCTTCATTCCCGATTAAGTTCGACTGACCCAACCACTGGCTGACTTATTCAGAGGAAACGAGGGTAACTTCCCTTTCCTTGATATAGCACACAGGGCTTTAAACGAGATTAAAGATGCTCCCATCAACACAGACTGCCTCGCTCACTCCGAACCGTCTACTCCTCTTTCTCTTCCAACTGACGCTTTAGAAGTTGCGGTAGGAGCTGTTCTGTAACAACACCTTGGTGAACGGTGGCAACCTCACGGTGTCTTCTCCAAACGCCCGCCACCAGCGGAATCCAAGCACGGCACGTTTCGTAGGGAACTGCTTGCCATCTACTTAGTTATCCGTCAGTTCCGACACACATTAGAAGCCGGGCTCTCATGGTCTACACTGATCACAAACCTCACAAGTTCGCCTTTAACCCATCTTCTGATAAATATTCACCGCGGGAAACCGGAGTTTGTCATGCAGTTCGCTGCTGACATGGTAAAAGGATGAACCGAAATGCGTCAAGTCAGAACCCCCCGACCGCATGGCGTTTTCCAAGAGTCTGCAGTGTAAAAAGCATCCGTGTCAAAAGTGTGAGCAGGTAGGGAATTAAAAAACTTACTGTCGTGTTGCGCATAGCTTCAGATGTTAGTTTAACCCAGAATTGCACAAAAATCCCAAGTTTAGCAAGGCTTAGTTTCACGGACCAAAGACAAATGAAATCCTCCTAGCCTTTAGCACAGAATGCACAGCCAAGCGAAAGTATCTCACCGTGAAAATCAACAATATCCCCGTATCGTTGCAGCTGGATATAGCGTTTGATATTACCATCATTTTTCGATCGACATGGTCAAGACTTGGCAGACCGTCACTGAAGCGTACAAATTTGAAGTTAGATGGTGAGTTTACATGTGGAGTTCAATTCAATGATCTGTACCTTCACCGAACTATCTACTTAGCTTCATGTGTCGACACTGATCTTCTCAGATTGGATTGGAAGATTAGACTTGTTCAATGTGGCCCTCCAGTTTGTTCTGAGAGGAGTGTAATGGGGAACCATATAACCGTACCGAGTCATTCAAGTTAGATATGTTATCGGGTTAATCCGAAATCCAGTGTACCAGATGGGAAGTCCTTATGGGTCGAAGACTAAGAACCACGCTAAACCTGTTGACTCCCATGCACCCAAATCTACAACTAAGTACTTCAGTCATGGTGTGGCAATACAACTGACGGTATGGGGCACAAAGAAGAAATTTCGAGTTGACGAATTCGTATTTGCGACCTATAATCAGAGAAGGCATACTGCTTAGATGCCAGGACGAGTCGTGCGGCGTCGAGGCATGGTAATGTACGATGTTCAAGCCGTGCGAATCAAATGAGACCACGGTAAACAAGTGATGCTGTGGTTCTTAATGCCAACGGATTAGATGTCAATGAATTGCTGGACAATGGCACGCCCAGAACCTCTGCCAGACGTGAAATCCAACCCATGGAATGCTCGGACAATAAGGCGCGGCACAGAAAAAAGTGAAACAGCAAGTGTGTGCTACCTTTTCAAGTGGATCACCATCAGAAAGGCTATGCAACCATCAGGTAACTAATTTTTAAGAAGAGGGAGATGTTAAGAGGACACTTCTTAAAAATATGTATTAGGAAAATTTCTTATTTGCCGATCTATTTCCTACCGCTATTACCGTTACTAACATGTGTTTAAACACATAATTCCGCCAACTAAACTGGTTGCTTGTGGTCAGTGTTTCTGCCCTCGGATCGGAGTTCCACTTGGTTGCTAACGTTCGCTCTTTTCGTTCGTTGCGTGCCTTTTACTGGTATCATTTTTCATCAGTTTTCACTGGCTTCATTCTGCTTGCATGTTTTCAGCAATATGGATAGATTGAATGATTTTAGTAGCTCCCCTTCAGCAAATTCTCAGAACTATTTGACGGAAATGATTTAATGCAAACAATTCTTACTCGGCACCTCATTAGAGTTGTTCTTGTGGTCGTGGAGTGAAGGCGTCCTCTGCGGCACAACACGATTCGACGCGTAAACTTGCTAATGAACCCGATAAACACGGCATCAGAACAGACCATTGTGCATCTCTGCAGAAAACTAGCTTGATAATAGCCCGGTAGTCTGGAGTAGTTACGAAGTGGTTGCTTACCTTGCTTACAACTATGGCCTTGCTAACAGAACACCCATCATCGGTCTTGCAGTGCGGTTTGATGGTGAGGCCTGACTCATGTATTTCCCTTCGCCTGCTTATACTCGAGCGAAATCCTTGTACCGCGTGCCTCGCACTGATAAAACTAAAGCATTTATTTGTTTAGTTGACTGTTTATGTCAACCTTTCGTATATCTGGGAGTGTAGTCATTACCGTAACTAATCGGATGGCCATATGTATTACACAAACCAGACAGCACCTAGTCTGCTTCCTGCCGCGGCAGTACTTCATTTGGCGTCAGATTCCCGCATTTGCTATGGAAACTGATGGAGCATTTGGAACACGAGTCCTGTTTACACTACCGTATTTCATGCTGCACAGACGCTTTTAGTCACAGAGAGTCGGCCACTTGTGCCCACGATGTCATGTGAACTTGGGGTTGAACCTTGCCTCTTTCTTGCATGCTGGGCAGTAGTCAGAATCCTTAGTTCGATGTCCAGATCCATGCACGTGGACAGGTGGCTGGCTTTTTAACGGCGGATTCAGCTACCAGGCGCCTTAATCGTGCGTACGGAATCACTGGAGACAAAGGGCGGCATATGTCGTCCGGTAAACGGAACAGGACGGAACCAAGCAAAGTGCTGACAAGTGCTAAGTTCAGTATGATGTGCACTAGGGCACCGATACAAGCTATACCGTAGGCATTTTATACTGCAGTCTGCAGCGATAGTTGTAGGATTGTTTGATAAACCTCAGCTTCATCTTTCGAATAAAACTGATAATATTCTCAAACAGTTCAGAAGCGAGAAACTTGCACGTGTGATCTTCGGCAAAGTATATACAAACTGTCTACTGAAGAAACACTACGATGCATGCTAGTCGAGTAAAATAATGAGGGAGTACTGAGCAACGCTCGTTGAACATGTTTGAACAGGCATAACTGCCGGTAAGACA
Organism: Dicrocoelium dendriticum; assembly: GCA_944474145.2. NCBI lineage: Eukaryota > Metazoa > Platyhelminthes > Trematoda > Plagiorchiida > Dicrocoeliidae > Dicrocoelium > Dicrocoelium dendriticum. Next base: position 50,219,657 of record OX104066.1, on the reverse strand, counting down.
GAAGCAAAAAGAGAGTGGGACCTTATACTTAAGGGCAATCGATACCACACTGATCCCTGATTGACTGCAACAATGCTTGTCCGCCCAGTATAAGCCTTGAAGCAGCAATGCACATAATCGGTTGTCAACTGTAAAAAAATACAGGAGCGCAGTCAAGATTCTGTCGGTTAATGCAGTGCCAATGCCAGGCATACGGTGTCTAGCAGTTTCCGCGTACGCAGACAAATGTACGTGGTACGTGGCTTAATAGTATATTGGAGATGTCAACCACAGCACAGTGCTTAGGTCTCGCAACCAAGATCCAGGCAACATATAAAAAGCGAGTGCGTGCAGGAATGATCTGGCCCTAGATTGGTGTGTGACCAAAAACTGAAGGTAATAATCTAAAACAATGATGATGATCCGAATAAAGCATCAAACCGAAATTGCAGGGCATAAGAAAAAGCACTATGTGGGACAAAAAGGAAGCTGTCCATAAGGATACAAGAACACCAAAGAGCGTGCAAGAAATATCACGCAACCACATTAGTTTCGGCACACATGGATGAAGAGGGACACAGCTTCGACTGGAACAAAGTAGTGACCTTGACCGAAGGAGAAACACAAACTGGGAGGGAGTCTCTCGAAGCCTGGTTCTCAACCACGAACACAGTCAACATGCATATCGACATCGGTCCACTGTACCAACCACTGAGACAGAGAGAGCTCAAGAGAATTAACAACCGTTGTTCGAAAGAACCTAATCCAACCCCCAGATAATGAACAGAATGGTCATTGTGAGCCCAGATTGCTCACGCACACTCGTTGCACCAATCCGAGGGCGAGATTCCCAAACACGTCGCAACAACGATCAATCACGACTGCAGAACACAATCATTCATAAATTAGAACGAGGCGAACGTAACATCCTTATATGTTCTATAAGGAACGGGGTGGTTCCTGACAGCATCCATCATTGGGTTTGCTTTCTACCAGCTCCTGCTACCTGACTGCTATCAATTTTGCACCGAATATGCCACCTCGAATAGTGGCGAAACGTTTGCAATCAAGTTGGCTAGCTCGGAGAACACGACAACTACTGAACAGTCCTCCCGAGCTACGAATAATCCAAATCATTTCGAAAAAACTGTTAGTGTGTGATGGACTTCAGGAAGAGGCGAAGGAGACAGTGCAACGAAGTAGCCGTGTAATGCGTGGTTTCTGCAGGGTGCGCGACATTACCCGGTAGCTCAGGCGCAAGCAGTGCGTTGAATTGGCGAACACATCCCTGACGTTTTGGCTAAACAGCCTGCTCGCAATGCCGCGAAACGAATTTGGGACGACTCACACGAAGCCGGTGCCTGGTTGCTCAGTTCAGACGCTTTCCTTTTGGTCGGTTACCACATGTGTGCCCAGTTCTCCTACAGTGATGGTATCTAGCTGCTGGAATACTATACTCCACTGTGGTAAAGCAAATGGCAGAGACTCTACCTACTAGAGGGACACATTCTCCACTTAGTGACCAGTCAAATTCGAAGTCTTGTGTCAAAATGTTTAGCTTGTCATTGTCATGCTGAGTTTGTAGTACCCACAAAGCTTGCTGTACCAGAAGACAGATAATTGGCATCAACATGCTATACGCCTTTGCTGATCAATCGAGACGAAAGTTGGTCGTCACAGTAAATAAGTTACTTAGGAATTAACTCACTAGTCTCAATTACGACCGAAGTAAACTGGGATTCGAGTTCTCCAGGATATTGGTTTTCAGTTTAGCACTTCAAAATATGTGAAGTCGGGTAAAGTGGCGATCACGTCACTGTCAGCTGCGCTGAACTGCTGCCAGAGTAAGGAAAGAACTTGGACATATTTTTGCTGCCACACAGGTCCTGGTTATAAATCCTAGACCATCGTACCGAAATGGAATATCAGGTAACGTCCACCCATCTCTTAGCATGAACGAGCAAACAGAGTATCAGGTGTAGCGGTAAAGACAGGTCAGAGGATAGTATGAAAGATCGGAGCCGATGAAGAGGACCGTCATCACACGTTGTTTGGGTAACGCGACCCTCTTTCTCCAGACATCAGCCTAAGTCCTTTACAGAGGCTGAGGGCAAAAGAAATAAATAATATGAGACATACACCGGATGCATGCTCTGGCCTCAGCTCGTGGTCACATGAGCAGATGAAAAGCAAATGGATGATTGTTCAAAATGGCACCGTGACCTTGAAGCGCGGATATTAAGTGGAGCACAGTTCGGAGATAACATCCTGGTCCATCCAGTACCAGATGTTTACGAGCGGCGGTGAGGTGGTATGATGACGGTACAGCATGAAGATAACTTTTACGTCAGCTTTTTTGGGTAGAAAACAGGATGATCAATCCAAGACTTGCCCGCTAAAAGTCGTCTGTCAAGATGAGGATGAATGCCGCCGCATCTTCAGGCCTACCTCACGTCTCAAAGGAGAAACCTCTGCCCTGAAAGACCTTACCCCAGAAGATAGAGTCAGTAAGAGACAAGCCGTGAAGGAATTGCGAACCCGCCGAGCGAACGGCAAAACTTATGACCAGATTGTGGATTTTCGCGTTGTTCAGAAAACATAGAGAACACGCTGGAAGCCAATCCTCCTGCCACCCAACCCACAAGCCTAAATAGAGGATTGTGAGTGATATTTGCCAATGCACGCAGCCTTAAAAATAAGCTCAACGAGATTCCTCTTCTCATTACTGAGCATCAGCCAGACTTACTGGCTTTCACCGAGATCTGGTTGTCCCCAGAGATCCAGGACGCTTAGATTAGCATATCAGGATATCCGCTCTAAAGAGCTAATCGCTCCAGTGGGCAGAGTGGGGTACAGTAATTCTCTACTCGAGGTCCTACCTCAAGGTACAAGTATTCGAAGCTCTCTGCGACAATGATGGAGCCTCAGAGATACTGTGGTGCCGAATTCATGACGGTTATCAACTGCACACGGTCGGTGTGGCTTACAGAGTACCACTGAGCTCAGACGTCCGTCTATTACAGTTGGTAAAAACTAATGGTCGAGGAAGGAACTGTCTGCTAATGGGCGACTTCAATGCACCCAGTGTCCACTGGAACCTTCTTCAGTGTGATCTTTACTAAGTTTCCTTCGAGGCTGGCTATTCACGAATGTAGTCTGATCCAGCACATCTCAGCACCAACACGGATGATACCAGGTCAAACATCAAACATACCGCATCTCGATCTCACACCAGCGCCCTCTGATGTCCATGGTCTAAAGATTCTCCAACCACTCGGCCGGAGTGACCACTCTACAACCTCCTTCTTTTGGACATGCCAACTTACAATCCACGATCGGACGACACACCGTCGCAACTTCTGGCGTGCTGTCCCATGCATATTACAATTGGCAAGCACCACAGATTGTACCATTCCAAAATCCCTGAACCTTGGCGAGGCATGGAAAATACTACGCTCGAAGATGATGTGGGTCATCGAAAAAGTTGTTCCTATCACCAAGAGCAGGCCTTTCCCTAAAGGTCTATTTGGATCGACCGAGAGGTAAGATCCCAGATGATCAGACGATGCAGACTGTGGGACCTACTCAACACAGGTAACATCAGATTACTTGAGGTCTAAAGTAATAAGAAGTCTGTGAACTCCAAGAAAGCGCTAGAAACGATCACAATACGAACATAGCCTAGTCATGCAATCAAGCTGCCCGAAGAAGCTGTTCTCGTACCTGAAGCGGAACACTAAGGCTGGTAGTGATATTCCGGCTCTATCCTGCCCGGAAGAGGGAACAGTGCTCTAGGAAGATGAGGAGAAGGCTCAACTACTAGTCTCCCAGTACTACTCGATCTACTCCGTGGAACCGTCATTACGCACTGACGATTTGACAACGCATTATCCTCCTCTTGAGTAAGTCGAAATCAATCCCGAGATAGTCAAGAGAATCCTCCTCGAACTGAACCCGAACTTTGCACCGGGTTCCAAAGGACTTTGCCTGCTATTCCTCAAGATGGTAGTACAATACGTTGCTGATCCGATACACCAAGTTTTCTGGTGTTCTCTTGCAGACGCGCGCCTACCACCTGACTGGAAAGTAGGGATTGTAATACCCAAGTACAAAGGAGGGAACAGGCACGATTTTGCAAACTATCGACCGAGATGCCTGACGTCTGTGATCTGCAAGATCGTAGAACGGATCATCAAGCGTGCCCTCCACACCCACTGTGAAAGCCTGTGCGCCATCTCTCCCGCTCAGCATGGATTCCACAGGGCTCGCTCCTGCATCTCTGACCTGCTTGTTGTCAGAGAAACATGGGTCAAAGCAGTAGACGACCGGAGACACCTAGATATTATCTACATTGGCTTCAGCAAGGCCTTGACAGAGTCCTACACAAATGACTTCTGCTCAAACTCCAAAGAAGTGGCGCCACTGGAAACGTCCTTGCATGGGTTGCGGACTTTTTGAGGGATCGGACTCTTCAAGTGAAGGTGAACCAAACGCTGTCTGGCTCTGTGACTATGACTAGCGGAGTCCCGCAGGGCTCTGTCCTTAGGCCGGAACTATTCAAGCCCTACATTAATGACTTCCCTGCAGCTCTTCAAGCCGGCTGCTTAGTTCATGCTGATGATCTCAAGATATGATCAGAAGAAGCTAGTCCTGAGGACGAGGACAGACTCCAAGCGGCGCTGGATCAGCTGCACGATTGGTACGTAAAGTGGAAACTACCCGTTAAACACGACAAATGTGCTGTTCTTCTGATAGGTAACCCGGATTCATTCGGTGTATACTACATTGGCGGATATCTTCTCAAGAATGGCACGCACGAAATGATCGTGTCACATAACCTTAGAACTTCCCAAGACCCCCTGAGAAAGGTCGCGGCCGCAAACAGGATGCTGGGTGCTCTACGCAAATCGTTCTTCCGTATCACTCTGGCAATTTTCAGAACTCGGTTCACATCACACATTCGCCCGATATTGCAGTATGGACTTCCAGCAACCTATCCTCTCTTAAAATCTGAATGCAACTTGCTAGAAAGAGTTCGGACGCGTGGTTCGAAACCCGTATGGAGCTTCGAGCTCTTGCTTACCCTCTTCGACTCAGAAAACTGAACATATTTCCCATGGATTATCGTCGGCGCCGTGGGGATCTTATCTACACCAGACGGATCCTAAGAGAACTTGGGAGTGAGGTTCAAAATCACTTTCGGCTCAACGTGGACATCTCGACACGAGGCCACAAGTCGAAGTTGTACAAGAGCCGAATACTACATGTCTGTCCAGAGGATGCCCTATCAATTCGTGTAGTGAATGATTGGAACCGCCCGCCGGAGATCATTGCAGATGCACCGACAGAGGAAAGCTTCAAAAGGCTGCTTGACTGCCACCTGATGAGTATGGCGGGGTTCTGCTGCTCCTACTGCAACGGCAACGATCCCCAGAGGAATGTCGCTTCGCTGCCAGTTGCGTCAAATCTGCACTGAGTCGGATTCGACGGAGCTGACAAGGGTCTCCCCTCCTGTTCTCCTCACACCAATGAACCAATACTCAGGATAAATCGGGTACATATAGTTATGATGTCTGTGCAGCCATTCCACTGACGCCCAGCCCTTTCATCCGGCACTATAAACGCTTTGCTGCTGTCTTACTTTCATATGGCCACTAGCCAACTTTGAGCTGGTCATGCACAAAATGAACATAATGCATTTGTCAAATTCACTACACACGTAGTCCAGTTCATAGTGACACATCTAAAGGGAGTTAAAGTGCAAGTGTTCATTCGAAACCAATATGCACAATTGGTGATGTGTACTTCTTCGAAAGTCTCGATACGACAGGCGATCTAGTGTCGTTGTGTCTGTAGATTAACAAAAGTGGCAACAGTCGGTCACCTTCGTCTGGCCGATGGTAGGAGCACGCTTATTTAAGGCATAAATTTGCGGCTTCAAAATCGTGATCATGAGGCCACTGAAATTGGGAGTATGGTTGGGGTCATCTGAAGCGTTTACCTGCTGGGTGTTATCTAGCAGGATGATTTAGGACCGACCAAGATGGGTGTTAAAAATATTTTTACAACAAAGGATTGGCACATTGACGACAGGGTGAACACATAGATAGCAATTCATGAAAATACAGCTAGATAAGAGGTAAGAAAATAGGTACATATACCAAAGGACTACACAGAAAGCGCCAAATGTGAGGGTGCATAGCGTCCGTGCAGTTCTATGTGCAAGTGATTGCGTTTAGGGCGCACAGGTAATGCACAAGGCGAGGACACTCTTGTAAGGTCGATACTTCATGGGACAATGACACATCTGTTTGGCTGGCCACCGCCGATGACGTGGAATGGGAGGTGTTTGACACGCGGTTCACTGCCTGATGGAAGTGGTGGGACATTTTCGTGGTTGAATACGCCCTCGACTGGTTGCCGAGATCCTCGGGCGTAATTGAATGCTTCAACTCGCGGAAGAGTGTCACCATTGTTCCACTCAAAAGATGGATTGATATAGTCAATTTTGCTGCTGTGTACTTTCTGGAAGTAGTAATTAAAATCATAATGTTACTACGTTGCAACTGATCATTATGTATGGTCGATAATTCAGAAGTTGTGAAGGAAACGTCACATATTCATATTTCAAAATGTCCAGTGACAGTGACCGAGGACAATGATCATAAAGGAATCTCATATAGTTTACGCTAACCACTTATAATGAAATCAGCGCCACAACAGGAGCGGTGACAGAATGCGTTAAACGGCCTCGCAGAGGTCACGCAACTGTTCCGACCACATGGCAACCGGTGTGTTGCCACTGAGACGAAACACTAGGTGAAGTACAATGGTCAGTTGCGCTTGTGCTGTCCACCTTAACCGTGTACTTCTCTACATGTGACCGAGATAAAGTCAGCTGTTGCAGACCCATTGTAGATATTCGATGTGTATAAATATAACTATGTATTTAGTAGCTGGTCAGAAAAAATACAACCGGTAGAGTGCCACATCAGAGAGCGAGTAGAGAATAATTAGAGCACTAGTTTATAGGTTATGTGGGTGTGGTACTCTTTTTCCCAGGTCGAGAAAGAGGGTTGGCTTAAGAGACCCCGCGTGGAGCCTTAGGTCACAAAGACCTAACCCACAGGACAGCAGAGCGATTGAGGTATATTGTGAACCGTTGGAAACAAGCTACCAAAGTAAAGATAATACGGCTTTGAGTGGTAACAAACTATTCAGCGCCGCTAAAGAACCCGGGTGCAGCAGCACAGAGAACAGGGAAGATTTCCTGGGACACCGAACCTACTGCGAGGTACGAAAGCCATTGACAGCCAGCCGAAATTACAGTGCTCGAAGTCCACACAGAAGTCGGTGGCCATCGAGGTTGCTCATCTGTCCCACGCTAAGTACTCACTTCCGGTGGCAGAAGTGAGTGGTTAGTGACTCCATAGCCAGCGCCATCCGAATTTGTGTGCTATGTAATGGGGAACCAGGTGAATAGCTCGAAACCCCAAAGGTCTAACACGCTGTGGTTGATTGTCCGCGATTGTTTATTCATTTCGTCTGCAAACAGACGAGACTTATTCTCAATAACGTACGCGAAGAAGACACTCCCGGATTCGCAACTTGGGGACACGCCAGGTAGCGTACAAATAAATAAATAGTGAACTAAGGTTAAAAAGCACGCGCTTGACAAGTCCCGTAGGAAGGCTGGGGTGAAACCTGCTAAATTAAAGTTATGTGAGTCATCCGTTTAAGCGTCCATCGAGCTACGTGCCGCTGCTGAATGACGATATTACAAAGTGCGAATCGAATACAAGACAACATGGGGGCAGCTATACCTCACGTATTATGTGAGAAAAATAAAAATAAGCTCGCTCGCTAAAGTATCATTGTACTGAGTATATGTGACAAATCTGGTATCAGTGGAAAACAAGGACATTCCACAGTAGCATAGCTTATTTAACGAATTGTTGGGAGCTAGCAGCAACATCCAATCGTTCTTTTGAAAATATCCAAAGAGTATACAGCCAACTTCGGGAAAAGATTTCAAAGTTAGCAAATCCGAAAAGTAAGGTAATCCCCGTCGGTATCCTAAACGACTGTATTATTTTAAGCAGTTAACCCTGTGTTTAGTGTTGTTGAAAAGTTTCAGCAAATAGCGGCATACATGATTGGGTTCACTCTACATTTGTTACACGAACAGGACTGGGACTGTACACCGCACTGAATCGTCGGTTGCGAGTGGACCTCAGAATGACGCACTGGATATTACATCTAGATGACTTCGTTATGCTGAGGCCACTTCTGCGTGTGTGCGCACCAGGCAGCACTCGCGCGCACCGGTTCATCAGTGTAGTGACGGACCTGAAGCGGATAGCTAACCATCTATGCTTCAAATGTTGAAAGGTGAAAAAGTACGCGAGACAGCAGTCGAGACGAAAGCGGTATCGGAATTCAACAAATCCCTAAATGCCCACTTTGCGGAGTACCGAGTTCAAAAGCGCATCGTACGTGAATAGTACGTCGCACATTTAAACTGTGCTGTAACAGATGGTATTATTCCGAGTGCATGTCCAATATTATATTCATGGAGTAACAAAAATAAATGTCCTCTAGCTTCCTATTTTCATTATTCCGTAATCAAGCGGATGCCTTAGAGGATTCAAGATTACGGACAAATCATTTGGCAATGTGCACCACATTGATGATTGCTAACAGAATGTTGCATTTGATCTGGTTAAGCTCATGATCAGTGCTTATAATATGGTCAGTTGCCACCTGTGGAACCGCTTCTTTATAAAATGATTAAGCCATTAATTGGTTTATTTCACACAGACTGGACGAGACCGGTTCTTTTCAGAATGGGTCGTTGCTGCGCTTCATGGAGATACAAAAGCAAAGTGAAGCAATAAGAGCCTGAAAATAATATCACTTGGTTGCTGTCACTAGAAGACTTGTTTGCGATGTCGAAAAGTAAAATAGTAGATACAGAGCATGAGAGAAAAGCGTTACTGCACTAATATTGTGCCTGGAAAGCGACATGTAATTACCCGATTGGACAAGGTGGTTAAGTAAATATCTAGGCATGGTGGGCACGCTGGCACGGATTGCAACCAGTACGAAAGCGAGCGATGTTAAAGCACAGGATTAAGCGGTGCGCACGAGGTGACACTCCATAACTTGGGTGTACAATGTAGTGGGGAACTGAAAATATTGTGAGATGACAAACTGTGTTTGGTATGATTGCCGATGCCGGTGGAGACAGAAAGGACTGATCGTTGTAGTTAAACTAAACAGACCCTTCCAAAGTGCAGTGCCTCTGTTGACCAATACTGGTGGTTGCTTCGGTTACTGTGATGAAATGCGTCCTCAAAATTTACCGTAAACAAGGGGAGAAGGAGAGGCAAAACAATGTTCTACATGGAGACACTCACCCCAACTGAATCAGTGGATTGTTCACCGTGGGGGCGCTGCTGATGAGATCCACGGGACTCCCTCTGTGGTTGCCTCGAAGCAGGTTGTTTGCTGTTTACACTATCATCTGAGCAGAATTCTTTCCGTTCCATCTGTTCCAGACGCCACACCCAACCCTGGTCAGCCAACCCGCGTAACGTCAAGTCAGGGATCAGGGCGAGCAGAATGAGGCATAGCATTCCAAACCAGGCAGTGCCAAGACCGGAACCCCCCCACAAAACGCTCAAAGTGTAGTACAGTTGAGCAGCAGTTTGCATTGGAAAGAGATAAAAATTCATGAACAGAAAAATGGCCAAGTTGCCCAAAAATGCTAGCAAATGACCGACAAAAATTGCCCAGTTGATAGTGTAGCTGAAACAAAAAACCTTTACATTTACAGTGATAAAGATGGTCATAAGAAGGAAATTGCCAAAGTCCACCAAACCTCCAATGGCTGAACCTCCGTAACCAGATACCGGGTCAGTACCACCACCTGCTTGACCAAGACTGGCAAGAAAGTAAGCACCAAAGAAAGCGACCAGTGAGTGCCAAATAGCCAAACCAAGCCATAAGACAAAAGTGCTTTTTGAAAGACAACGGTTACGCACAATCTCACGATACAAACTTGGGTGACGTAAAAGGGTCGCCTCGGGGATTGGGATCTCAAATATTCCGAACAAAAATATTGGCAAAGATGTCATGGTTATGTTAAAAAATATCAAATATACTTCTGGGTACACTGTTTGGGAGGAAAAGAAACAAAAAAATTCGAAAAAAAATTGTGGGAGGGTAAAGAGCAGATTTTTATAGAAAAAATACAACACCAAAATGGCCACGCGAACATAGTATACGTGCCCATGAAATAAAATTGCGCGTTTCAGAAACCGAAAGCGTGCAAAAGCATAGTCTGCTGCCCGAGCTGCTTGACGCCCCTCTTTTCCAAACACGCCAAAACTGACGTGTGCCTCAAGGATCATGGATACATCATTTGCTCCATCGCCGATAGCGGCTGTGACAGGGGATGGAGACCGACTCTCTTTTATTAACCTGACCACCTCGGCTTTCTGAAGAGGAGTAAGACGACAGCATAACACGGCGCTAGTTTCCAGTAAGAGTTTGGCCAATTTGTCTCTCAAGCGGATCTGAAAAGTGCAAAGTGTATTAAATAGTAGGTGTTATATACATCAAAGTACATGAGAGCGACAGTAATAACAGAATTTGGGATGGAAGCCGCTGGATAAATCGACCCATGTGTTGAGTATCGTCAGTGAAGCATTTGTGACACACATACATCTTAATCATCGTTATTGAAGGTTGCGCAAAGTCAGCTACTTGGGTGGCCAGCGTGTCCGACGCGCAACAAGGCAGCAAGGGTGAAACTGTCCGTGGAGTGTTAGTTTGAGAGGGAGGAAGAATAAAATATTAACTTATCTACGTGCCTTTTAGTTCCAATCACTCAGTCAAGAGTGACATCGGTTAACGCGGTGATAGACGCGATCGGGAAGAATCTTTGAATAAGTAAAGTTGACGTACACAAAATAATTAAAGTGAGACTGGCAAACTCGGGGATCTTAAGCTCATAGTTTTTGCTGATTTATGTCAATGAACAATGAACAATTTATCACGGGATAAAAGCAAGTGCTTGAAACGTCCTTTAGAATGGTTGAAGTGAATATGATGAAATCAAAATATGTCTGGGTCATCTACCGAACGTCTGATGAGATGAATACTTTGATAATTTAAAAAAATTACTGAGCGTAAACGTTCAGAAAGACACTGTGGTGCAGTGATCGTTAATGTAAAGAGTGAGAAAAGTAAAATATGGTCGCTCACTTAGGTCCGTTTGATACATAAATCCTGTAGAAAAGCATGCTTGACGCAATCCATAATAGAGGAGTATAGGTAACAAAATGCTGGCAGCTAAGAGCAACATCTAATCGTTTTTTTTGAAAACGTCCAAGGTAGGAGAGGATACAACTGAGTCTGGGTGTCCATCGCAATGAGGCTGGACCTTACCGTGGTGCGATGGTTTGGGTGCCTCAGCAATCCATTGAGCTATGCTGAGTGGTTCTTTTGCACCTTCAGAGCCACTCATACCAGATTAGTCAATGGTTAGAGGCCAGACAAACTCAGCCTCCTGGTCCTCCAGATTGAGGGTTAGAATGAGGGTGGCACCTTATTCCTTAAAACGGACTCCTTGTAGCCCAGTGCCAAACCCGATGCCTTGCGGACAGGTTTTTGAACCGAAGGCTTTGGTTGAGAACCCTAATCGTTCTCCTGTCTAGGCCTGGGCAACCTGACAGTATCCTGCTCAAGCAATACTATGAATCTTACATCAAAAAATTTTTGATGCTCTGGACACCGCAGAGGATAATCAACGGTGCCCTATCTGCTGCATCGAGCAGGGTGGATAGGGGTTTGGATGCTACTGCTCAAACCTTCCCGTCTTCTTATTCCCCCTCGTACGCTTTTTCACTCTTAACGTCCCCTTCCAACTTCACTTATATCCCCCCAGTTTTCAACCCCCCGATTCTTTGCCCTCCCCCAACATGCTTTGCTAGGCATTTACCTTCTAATTTCAACTCACATGTGAACACGGAGCGTCACTCCTCTCCTGTCGACAAGCCCATGTCCAACCAAGCGGTCCATTCCAGTTCATCGGCTTCCATTTGGAGCCCTCGATCCTCCTTCAGATTGGCATGCCTCAATGTACGCACACTGCTGCAAATCGGTCAACAGGCAGCACTTGCCCGAACATTGCAGACCCTCTCGATCGATATCTGCTGCTTATTAGTGACTTGCCTGCAAGACTCGAGCACTGTGCTCAATCTGCGATCTCCTTCAGGTGTAGCAAGCAGTATTTTCTCATTGCGCCTATCCGGTGAAGATGCAGCTTCGAGCACCGGCCAAGCTGGTGTTGGCATTGCCCTGAGTCCCCGGGCTGAAGCTGCTCTGGTTGATTGGATTCCAATCAGTAGCCGGATGTGTGCGGTCCGAATGGCTGGCTCGTCCAAATCTCCGAACTCGCGTGGAACTAATAGGTGTCTATTCATCATCGCTGCCTATGCGCCCACAAACTGTAGCGATGATTCGGTAAAGAACAACTTTTACCGCCAACTGACCCAGCTCCTTCGCCACAGAAGAAGCACGGACACTGTTGTGTTGGCGGGGGATCTGAACGCACAAGTTGGCAAGTTGTCCACTGATGAACTGCATCTGGGCGGTCAACACGGTGTAGGCTCCCGTAATGATAACGGTGAGCGGTTACTTCATTTGTGTGGAGATGCTCGCTTATTTCTTGCAAGCACTAATTACCGACACAGCACCCGCCGGAAGCTGACTTGACGCCCACCAGCCTCGAACCAGCCTTGGACGCAGATCGATCACATTGCGATAAGTTACCGCTGGAGAGGCTGCATCCAGAATTGTCGCTCGATTTGGAGCACATGTGTGGACACCGATCATGCACTTGTATGTGCTGCCATGCGGATGCGTTTTGGCGGACGCCCACGACGACGCCGTGAGCGCATTGACACCAGCCAACTGACAAAGCCAGCTGTTCTGAATGCGTATCGAAGTACGCTGACATACGAGTTGAGTAATCGCACACCGGAGACAATTGATGGTCACTGGTCACATGTTCGCCAGACCTTACTAGCAGCAGGCAAATCCGCATGTGGTATGTCTAATAGACAACATGGACATTGGGTCTCTTCTCGGTCTCTGGAACTTATCGACGGTCGCCGGCATATCCCAGCTGGAAGTGAACACAATGAAACTCGCAAAGAGCTCCGGGCAAAACTCCGCGCTAGCCTGAAGAGAGACCGCGAATCTTGGTGGTCTCTTCGTGCGTCAGAGATTGAAGTAGCCGCTACCCTTGGCAACCATTGTAAGTTATTCCGTTTGATACGGGAAACGAGCAGCAGGAGACCTAGTGTTAGTGAAACAATTTGTGATGAGAGTGGACAGTCTATCCACAATTTGTCAAAACATTTGGAGCGTTGGGCTGAGCATTTTGAAAAGCAATTTAATCGGCTAGAATTGTTCGATTCACCGGTCACTGATCGCCCCACTCCCTGGGCTGTCCCTTTGGATCCACCCTCTCGCTCAGAAGTCGAACGTGAGATCAGACTGTCGAAGTTGAACAAAGCCGCGGGACCAGACGATCTTCTTCCAGCTCTCTTCAAATTCGGAGGCTCTGCTCTTGTTGATGCTTTACATGAATTACTAGTGAAACTGTGGGAGCAGGAGATTGTCCCAACCGACTGGAGCCGCTCCGTTATTGTTCACATCTTCAAAGGCGGCTCGAGCTCGGAATGCAGCAACCATAAAGGAATCAGTCTGATCTCCATCGCCTCCAAATTACTCGCCTCCATAATTCTTCACGGACTGACTGGCGCTCGTGAAAGCTACATTCGGGAGGGGCAACCCGGGTTTCGTGGTGGTCGTGGCTGCATCGACCACATCTTCACCTTGCGTCAGTTGTTGAAGCACCGTCACACATAATAGGCGGTCCACCGTAGTCGTGTTCCTCGACATCAAAGGTGCATTCGATTCGGTTGATCGATGTGCCCTTTGGAATTGTCTACTCAGGAAAGGCGTGCCCAAGAAATATGTAAATATTATCCGAGCATTATATGCGCGTAGCACGGACAGAGTGCGGGCTTACGGCAAGCTGTCGCCACCCTTTAATATCTCCAGCGGTGTGAGACAAGGATGCCCGCTGTCACCTTTCCTCTTCAACTTCGCTATTGACGAAGTCATGGAGTTTGCATTTACAGGACATGACTTGGAAGGTGTGGAGCTACTCCCAGGAGAACGACTTCTTGACTTGGAGTATGCAGACGACATTGCCCTCATCTGTGACAGCTCCCAGAGGTACCAAGTCGCGCTGGACAGATTAGTACTGGCAGTCAGTCGCTTCGGGCTTTGTTTTGCACCATCGAAGTGCAAAGCGTTCCTCCAAGATCGGCAGGGATCGCCCCCTGTGCTGACCCTTGGTGGGGATCAGCTAGAAGTCGTACAGAAATTCAATTACCTGAGAAGTTGTATCAGCGCTCTTTTGATCGAAGACGAGATCTAAAACCGTATAGCGAAAGCTCGAAGTGCTTTTGCTAACCTTCGCCACCTATGGCGGCGGCGCGACATCACTCTCGCCCTGAAGGGTAGAATGTACAATGCAGCGGTACGTTCGACCTTATTGTACGATTGTGAAACCTGGCCCCTAAGATCGACGGACATAAAGAGGCTAGTTACGTTCGACCATCGGCGCCTTCGCAGTTTGGCTCACATAGGGTGAGAACACCGCATGAGCAACGAGCGTGTTCGACGCTTTGTTTACGACCCAGGAAAAGGGAATGAACCGCTCAGCACCGTTATTTCCCGCACCAGCCTCCGATGGCTCGGCCACGTGTTGCGCATGCCAGCCCACCGACTCCCTCGACGTGCGTTGTTTGCTCACGGGGGATGTGGGTGGAAGAAGAGGAGAGGTGGCCAAGCGATGACTTGGTCCAGGGGAATGAAGTCCCTCACTTCGGAGCTAGCCTCGGTTGGAGCGTATCGGCTCCCTGGTTGGGGTCCAAAAGACGGTGAACACGTTTGGCTGGATACACTTGCTGATATGGCAAGGAGCCGATCTCAGTGGCGTTCCTGCTGTGAGTTTCTTTGTCCCTCCCCATCTCTTTTAGCCTCCCCCTCCATCTACGATCTCATTTCATAGGGTAAAACATAATAAATAATAAAATGTTTTTGCCTAGTAGCTGGCTGGTAGCTTACCGGAACAATGCCTATCCGTTGCTGGTAGCTCAGCTGGTATGCAACTCTCGTATTTATTTTTCCTTTATGTATTGTATGTGTGTATTTCCTTTATGTATTGCGGTACAATAGCGGAGGTGTTTCGCCACCTCTAGCTGACATGTATAATGATGACGATGATCATGATGAGTCTGGGAGTGCGTTCCAGAGTTGGCAAACTCGAAGGGAAAAGTAATTCTGTCGACATTCTAGACGGCCATATTGTTCCTTAAATTTTAAGCAGTTACCCCTGAGCTGCGTGTTGTGGCTAAGTTTCAGCAAATGGCGGCATACGTGGTTGGGATCACAGAGTATCTGATACGCTAATATGAGATCCCCGCGCAGTCTTCCACAGCGTCCGCTGAAAATTCCCAGCAACTTCAGCCTTCGGCGGTAAGAGTGATGGCGCAGGCCCTTTAGGTTCTTTGTTGCTCTTCGTTGTGGTGCCTCTTTCGCTTGTAGGTCGCGTTTCAACCAAGGTCGCCAAGCTTGGATAGCGTATTCAACATGCGGGCGTACGTAGGAATTGTGCATCATTGGGGAGATTGATGGGTCAAATCCCTCGAATGCCATCTGCAGCATGCCGACGTGCTGGTTGCCTCTTTTCGCAACTACCTCAGCCTGTTTTGAACAGTTGAGGTCGCTCTGTACGATCACATCAAGGTCACGTTCCTGGGATCTATTCTGCAATCCGTCAATCCCAAGTAAATAGGTGCAGTTATGTCTATGGCGTAATTGTACAACGCGACATTTCTTTACGTTGAATGGTAGGGCGTTTTGAACTGACCAGTTCGACACTGTGTTAAGATCGCAATGGAGCCGTTCGTGATCTTCCAGTCCTCTGATCCTTTGCCATATCTTGATATCATCAGTGAAAAATAGGAAATCGGAAGTAACTGATTCCATCAAACCGTTAATGAACACCAAGAATAGACGAGATCGAAGAGCCGAGCCTTTTGGTACTCCACACGCCACATTGATTGCATCAGACAATGATTCTCGGAATCTCACCACTAGCCGTAGTTCTTGAAGAAAATTGCCAACCCAACTCAGGATTGGGTCGCCAATGCCGTAATTCCGAAGCTTCTGAAGGAGAATGTGATGGTCTAAGCGACCAAATGCTTTTGAAAAGTCCAGGTAGATTACATCGACTCCCACTCCATCATCAACAGCTTCAGTCCAGCTATTACGTGCAATTAATAGGTTAGTATTACAAGAATGCTTTCGACGAAAGCCATGTTGCTCTGGGGCTATCAAATTGTGGCATTCCAGGTATTGGATCAGCGTATCTGCGATACTTGAATCCATGTCGTGCACATTAAAGTCTCCAGCGATAAGAATGTGGGTGTAGGACTTGTTCAAAGCAAACTGAAAAAGGTGGTTCAATTTGAAGTCCATTTCCGAAGTTGAGTTTGGTGGGCGATAAATCACGGCTAGTAGACATGCGTCCTTGTTTCACAACCATAGGCGGCACCAAAGCGAATCGGGAGCTCGGATTTCCGGGTGATCGATAACTTCATATCGGAGGTTTGTATTATAGTAAAGAATCATACCGCCACCTCTTCCGGTTCTATCCGTCCGAAGCAGCGACATACCGGGTAAATTAATCTCAGAATCGGTTATCTCAGGGTTTAGCCATGTCTCTGTAATCATGACGATGTCCCGCGGTTGTGAGGCATGGAGTTCTCTAAGTTCGGCTAACTTGCTTAGAAGGCCTTGGGCGTTAGTGTACATGCAGGTACCAATTCCACCGATCATACGACCGTACAGCGCTATGTCATGCATCGTTTGGGCTAGACTAATGGCCCGACTCAATCCAGTCGCAGGCGTTTAGTGGGAATTTTACCACGATGGGGAAATTATTCAAGTGTCGCATAAAGAAAAGTGCTGTTACGTGAGAATCACGTGATTCGTTCAGCGTACTAAAAATATGATTGCGACAGCTCTTCTATATATACATATATATATATATATATATATATATATATATATATATATATATATATATATATCTGAAGACGTTTAAACACAAGCTCGATTTATGCTCTTGAGTTGTGGCGTACAGTTGAGTGCGACTGGACTAAGTCCCTTCCCGAAATGGGCACTTGGAACGCGCACGCTCACAAGACCATATCGGAGATATTTTTTGGTTTATTCCAGCTGCTCACAAATAAGCTTAGTCAAACCCAATCCGGGAAAGCACCAGACGTTCCGCTTTATCAAGGTTCGTTCTTCGCGCGCATTCCCCCAGTCCCCTGCTGGGTATCGAACACATGGCCGCTAGCAGCTTATGCCAACTAGTCAGCAGCTTAGGTTATTGAGCCAAGGAGGACGGAGGGAAACTGTCTGAACTTAAAAAATATATTAGAGAATCCTCCTATACAGCAGTAAACCACCGCCGGTATTGAATTCTGTTCCGTTTCTTGTCATTTGTAGGCAGGCATCTCCTCCTAGTGTTAAACAGCAAAAGGCCAATACTGGGTTATTCAGTCACATCAACAAGGATTCCAAGCCATGTTTCAACGTTAAGTTTCCCAACAATCGCACAATGTATCTACAGAGGATTAATGGCAAGACTTCAATTTCCATCGGAATTGCTGTGTATTTTGTCTCCGTTCAAGGTGAGAACGTCCCAACTCAAACACATGGCAAACTCAGAATCAAATGTAGGAGCACAAGAACATCACTCATTCAGTGATCCCGAATAGGTTTCGCATGTCACATATGCTGTGCAGATACTTATTGCTTCGATCCCAGTGAAAAACCGAAGGTGTTCCACTGGTCTAAATCACTCGTCTCGGTCGTAAAATTTACCCGCAAGCATACGGACACATGCATTTCCAGGCCGACGGAGAGTTAAGAGAGTCGCCGCTACCATAGTGTTTGCGTGAACAGCCAATTGAACCAGTTGAAATTCCCATAGGATAAAAGCAATACCACGGTAAGGCAAATCAAAAGATGGCGACTAATCAATTAAAATTAGTGTTTCAGCACGGGATGATTACGAAAACAGTGTACAAGTCTCTCAAGCACATGGGTTGGCTGCATCCGGTTTCGGATTTGCCTGTCATTGTAGCCAACCACAGGACGCCTACGCCCACATAGGAACCATGGATGGCTTGCGCTGCACCACCCACAGCCCCAACCACCCACCCCATATACAGTGTAAGCCCAAAAGAATAATACCGGGAAACATGTGGATGGGAGCTACGTTTCATCAACGCAGCCAGCCCACACTCCTTCACAGGCAAACACAAGCACGCTGTATTTGGGGAATCAAGCGCACACAAGGCGGTGGCTGTACCGTAGTCATCTCCACACCGAGTGCATGGAACCACTCTGCGAGCCTAGCACGACCACAAGGACCGTGCACCCTGTCCCCTGCAGCAACGACCAACCGTCTCCTAGAGCCAGTATGAAGGAGGTAGTGGGTAATAGACAGGTAGGCACCTTGTCAACATGTACATCAAGCGCAGCCACACCGGGAATATCAAGCAACAGCCAATCACTTAAAACAACAATGACAAATAGAATAAACCAAACAATGCATACAGTTACGGTGATATAACTCTGCACTAAATGAGCGTATAAAATAAATTGGTTACGAAAAAACGTGATAAATGCAAAATGTCAGAAAATGTATGTTAAGGAAATGCCACAAACGCGAAAATGTTATCCAAGTTAAGAACACTTAGCTTAAGCGACGTGTGCAAGTTTATAGAAGATAGTTCCGGTAGACATTAATAAAATGAAAACGCATCAGTACAATATAGCAAACCCACCCCCTGAAATAAAGAGACTCAGCACGGAAGCACGCGGTTAGTAAATGGAACGCAGTGTGCCTACAAACGCTCTATGCAGGACCGGTCCTCGCATCGGTGGTGGCCCCGAGTTGCCTCGCTCATTGCCCACTAAGCCTGCCTGACTCAGGCGATCGCGACTGCATGTGCTACAGCACCATGCACTCGATGTCGATGGAGTAAAACGCATCGGCGCTTGCCGCTTCTTCTCCGCATGCATGAGGTCTTTCTCCAGCACCTAGCCTTCGTGCACAGATCGCGCGATGCACGCCGATCAACCGCCTTCGATTCCCATGACCTGCAATCAAGATTAGAATATGAGAAGCTCACTTTGATCATGTCCTGTTAACGAAGCTTCGGTTTCTCCGCATGCTACTTCCCAACACTCAGTTGACTATATAATAGTTGTTTCGGTATCCGCGTCGAATCCATACGGCTCACATGACCGAGCCACCTCAGTTGTCTCAGAAAAAGTATACAGCCCCCTGCATACATATCACTTCGATGCAACACTTCTGTGTCATCAACTCTGTCGCCCCAACCGATGCGCAGAATCCGTCACAGACACTGTTGATAGAACTGCTCGAGATATCGCACATCCCGTCGGTACATCGTCCACGTTTCGCTGCTGTTTAGAAGAAAGGACAGCACCATGGATGTGTACACCATCAGCTTCGTGTCAATGGTAAGCTGATGGTTCGTCCACACTTGGTATTCCAACTTTCCCGGATGACGCCGCTGCCTTCGAGACGCGGATACAAAGCTCACTGTGAAGCTGCTGGCCATCACACTCTCAAGGTGGCAAAAGCGGGAGGTGGTTTCTAATACGTTAGTACCAATGTTGCTTTGCGGCAACATTGAAGACTGTACCTCCGGTGAAGGTTGAAAGGGACAGACAGTTTTGCTTGTGTCGATGGTGAGCCCGAACTTGGCCGCTGTCGAAACCAGAACACTAGTCATGTGCTGTGTGCAAATGACGCACAGTCGTCAGCAAACAGCAACATACGGATAGTTGTCTCACAGACTAGAGTTCTCGCACCGAAACGACGGATGTTCAGCAACCCACCATCAATACGGTGCTCCACACGAACACCGTAAGCATATCACTGCATGAAGATAGATATTAAACAGGGCAGGAGCTAAGACACAGCCTTGCTTCACACCAGTGCCAACTGCAAAGTCATCTGAGGCCTCCCCACTCAGCTGCACCCTCACCCGCATACCATTGTGCAGACATTGAATTAAACTTACAAAATTACGCGGGCAACCAAACTTACCCAACACCAGCCACAATGCCTTGCGGGTCACCGTATCAAATGCCTTGGTGAAATCAACAAAAAGCGAGTAAAACGGCTGGTGTCGTTCTCTGCACTTCTCTTACAACTGACGAACCGCAAACACCATTTCTAGTGCTGCGACCCGAACGGAATCCACAACGTTCTTCCGCCATGTTAGGTTCCACAGCCAGACTGTCGAGGCGGTTGGACAAGATTCGGCCAATCACCTGGCCCACATAACTCAACGAGTTGATGCCAAGATAATTCGTACAAAATTGCTTGCTACCTTAGCACGTGTACAGTAGTAGCACAAGGGCATCCTTCAGCTCAGAGGCACCTCTTCCTCAATCCACACGTGTTGCACCAAGTGGTACAGCGCAATCACCAACGCGGGTCCGCCGTGTTTCAATAATTCAAGCGGGATACCGTCAGCCCCGGCACACTTGCCGTTTCGCAGCTGACCAAGTGTTCTCTTCATCTCATCTAGAGTCGGCGTATACGCCAGACTCGCCTTCACATCGTGCTGCTTGAAGCCGTTCAATGTAGGCCAGTCGATCTCTGAACGGCAGTTCAAGGGACAGCCAAAGTGTTTTTGCCAGATCTACATTATGCCTGCAGTCTGTGTGCAGGTAGTACCTGAACTACCATCGACCAGCATACTCAGCAGCTCCAACCTCGGTTCATACAGCGCTTCAAGGAGTCAAAGAATTCCTTGTGTTGGCGGCGTTCGGCGTAGCATTCCATCTGCTTCGCCTTCTCCGTCCACCATGCATTTTTAATGCGACGGAGCTCTCAAGTCAGTCGTAGTGAAAGTTTGCGAAACTGACTATTCTTCCCAAAGTCACTGGGGTCTGCCACTTGTGCAGCAAATGCTGCATTCTTCCCCGGCACCAAGGCGCCAATCGTCGCATGTTCTCATCAAACCAATCAGGCCGCTTGCAGTTTGCGCGCCCGATGGTCTCCTCGGCAGCAGCCGTCACCTGGTCGCGAATGTGGTGCCACAGGTCGCCCACTGTGGCTATGCATACTACACCACCCAAACGGGTAGCCATGGCTTTCGGCAGCATAATACGTTTCACCACAGTACCGAAGAAGAGAATGTTAAATTTACACCGATTCACGACCGGAGTGCAATACATAGATTTACGAAAATATATGTACAATTTGGTCTGCACCAATTTGTGATCAGTGCCACACTCAGCTCTACGCAATGCATGTGTCATGCGCACTTCAAGCATATCACGCTGAGGTACGATGACACTGTCGAGCAGGTGCGCATGACCACTCCGTGGGTGGGCTCAAGTTGCTATCACACGAACTCAGTGCAAACCGAGTGTTCGTGATCGTCAGGACGTAAGTGGCACACAGTGAGCAGTCTGTCACCGTTCACATTCGCTGAACCAATGCCATGCGTCCCGACAACCTCTGTTCACACCAGTGCATCACGCCCGACGCGCGCGTTGAAATCATCCAGCAGAATCAGTCGGTAGCTGCTCAGCACAGGCCGTATCACGGAGGATAGCTGAGTGTAGAAGTGATCACGCGTGTCATCAGGATAACCCATGGTCGGATCGTACGTGCTTATAAAAGCAGCCAAATTACCTCTTCCGAGTCGTAGGCGAACAGTCATCAGTCGCGCGCTGTTGCCCGTTGGTTCACGCACCAGCTGGCCATGGAGGTGATCGGATGTAGCAAATCCGACCCCATGATCCCGTGGTACTGAGGCGGCGTTGCCCACCTAGCAGAATGTGTAGCCAGCACCTGCTTCATGCAACTTACCTTGCTCACCAAGCCGGGTTTCATTGAGCGCCGCAATATCGATGTGGTAACGCACCAGTTCCATCGCGACCAGTGCAGTGCGTCGCTCTGGCCGCTCACTCGAGTTCCGGTACAGCACCCGATGCTGAGTGCTTTGCGCGCAGGCATACGATTGCATTGGTGGGCAAGCGCACGCGAGGTGATGGATGTGCTTCGGAGGTTTGCTTGAGGAACTCCACGCGGAGCATTTGGCTCAATAGCCTGACACATAAGGCACTGGGGAGCACATCCAGCTCGGGAATGTGATTGCAGAGACAGAGTGGGATCTGCTTGACGGCCTTCACACGCAGCCTTTGAGGTATTGGAACAATTCTTATATGTTTTGCGACCGTACTAGGATAAGTAACCGCGCTCACGGCCAACCGCAGGTGGGTTTTAGCGGTTTTGTACCAACTTGACCTGGGGCTGCCTGGCTTGACGTGGGCAACAGCAAAAAATTGAACTCCCGGAGGTGCCCTCCCACCGTCAGAGACAACGCGTGGAGTTCGTGATGCAGACAATCGAGCTGTGAGCTTATAACCCCTAGACCTGCTGTCTCCCAAGGTTAGGTTTTACGGGAAGTGGACCATCGACCACTTCTTAATCTCCGAAGAGGATGGACTAGGACACTGGCAGAGCGCCCACACCTGACAGGGGAACGATTCGGGCCCTCAGCCAAAGACTTCGAGTAAATGTACACCCGAAACAGCGGGTCTAGTGCATGGTCAGTTCACTGACTCATGCGGATTGGTGTTCTGGATCTTAGCAGGGAGACGGGCGTAATCGAACCTCCATCCAGCCGTCGCCACGAGAAGGCGTCCAGAACATGAGCTCATAGCACAACAGTAGCAGCAGTGGGCAGGCCATATATCAGGAACTAGCCACGACCAGCTTCAGCGCACCATAAGGTCACCCGCCCAATGGGTACATACACCCCTTAAATCTACAGGCTGCCAAAGATCCTCAAAGCTAACACACCATTTAGGCCGATTCTCTCCAAGTGCAACTCTAAGTACCACATGTTGGCACGTTGGCTGGTTGACATGCTTACACCTTTGCGACAAATGATATCAACTTAGACTGTGAAAGAGGATTTTGGTTTGATTGAATGTGTGTAGTGTATGAATTTTACTCGCAAGGTTATGTGTTCTGTGGAGGTACAATCGTCGATTACCAAAATCTCATTAAGAGAAACAGTGGAATCATTGTGCGAGTTTATCACGAATAGTAGACTTGCCAATTCCCGTGGAATATCCCACCGATTTACTGTTGTTATGTACAGAAAAGGTACATTGTTTATTCGAGAAGCAAGTATATCGACAGGTAGAGTGTATGGTTATGGAAAGTTCGCTTGGCTCGGTACAGGCTGACATCTTCATGGTTATGGTTGAATGGAGATTGAACCCTACTTAAACCAGATGTGCATGTAAAGGCGATATGTGGATGACACCTTAGTGATTGCCTCGATTGTTGAGAGTGCCCAGCCCTTTCTCAGTGTGTTCAACAACACACATCCAAACGCCCGCTTCCCCTGTGAACCAGAAGACAACAATTGTCTTGCTTTTCTGGATATATTGCTGACCAGAAGAGATGACGGCTCAGTAAAACGCTCGGTTTACTGAAAAACCACATGGTCTGGATTGAATGAGAACTTCAACAGCTTCGCACCGGTCCAATACAAGCGTTGCTTTGTCAAGACGCTGGTTACTCGAACCTGTGCCGACGGTGTGTAGTCGGAAGTGTCGTTCATCACACAGAAATTAGGGCTAATTGATATCCATTCCTTGATATCCATTCATTGGATTTTACAGTCACGCGAAGGAAAAAAAACAAGAGTATTTAATGCGCTTAAAATGCTCGTCTATTTGCAGGTACACATCAAAGATAACGTCGAGACGGCGCAACTTGAAGGATGAGTGAAGACAGCCATTCACCATACATTCAACGCTGCCAAACTCTCTTCTACTCGGACATCCAGGGACTGCAGATGCCTACAATGAAACCTACTCAGCCGGTATCCACCCCAACTCATTGCATTCACCAATTCATCTGTAGCTATGGAAGTAATCGCACTGGGAGAACAGATCGTTGTCTGAGTAAGCGGATTGGAAAGCATATCCGAAGCGGATTTCCAAGCTGATGTCACGACAAGCAACTTGACAGGGAGCGGCAGGCAAACTGCCGAAGTCATTCATCGCTAGGAACATAATCAGTACAGGTCATTAAGTTGACTGGCTCAACTTTTACAGTTGTCTACCGAAACCAAAACGCTAAGATGCTGAAGTTTGCCGAGACCGTGATCCTTAATCGGTGCCGTCCTAAGCTTCGTGTACAAAAGCAACTAATAGTAGCCCTTAAGGTTACTTGAGGTTTATGACCTTTGTCCCGACTCAAGCATCTATTGTGTTGTGTCTATCCGTTTTTTTCTGACCGATGCAAAACGATCGTTTTAGTATCCCCCGTGATCTATATATGGTGTTAGTTTGCGTGTGAACAGATCACAAGCAATAGTACATTGCTTGCCTTTCTATTGTCTTGTTGTCTTAGTGCAGGTAACGAATTTCTGCAAGCGAGAAAAGTCGAAAGATTGTGGGCAGAATCAGGTATAGAAAAACTCATTTGCAACAGGAGTACAGACGGTAGAAATCAGTTAAGCACAGAAATCACACACACAGTAGTTGCGCAGACTGGCCACTTCAGTTAGTCGCGCGTAGTCAGAGACGGTCGCATGTACTCAGTAGCAGTTACGCAGTTACAGGCTAGTGAAGAGTCACTGAGTAATATAGCACGGCTTGGCATGGTGAACTGCACGTCGGACATAGTGACACAGTGTACAACCAGACAGCCACGTGCGATCAGGCAGCAAGCATGAGGCATTGCAGACATGCATACGCGCCGGGATCGGCTGTTAACTCAGGCGCACAAACTACCACATACCCCCTTCATTGTGTCTTAGTAGAAGGTGTGAGGACTTCAAAAATCAAACAAAAGTACAAGTCCGTGCATGCTTCCATACGTCCTTACCGTTCGTTAGTTATGAATCATCTGATGTGATGTTGGCTAGAACCTAACAAATTCGACTGAGAACTAACCAACCAATTTATACTATGACAGTACTGTTTTCCAATCAATTACCCATTTTATTGCTTACGTTAAGATTATGCTATATTGCGGAAATCATGTATTCTACAACTGGATATTCATCCGTTCTGGGGGCATAAATAAATTTCTTTACATGACTGGCATCCTAAGTGAAAAGGTTGTTAGATTAGCATATTGCTTCTTCGATTTTCCACTTAAAATTGTAAGGTGGCAGAAAACCGGCTAACCTAATCATCGACAGCGTCTAAGGTAGTTTGAACGAAGCACTCTTTCTCCTTCGCAGTAGTCGTGTCGACTAGGACTTACCATACCTAGTAGTGCTTCCCGTGATTATCAGAGTTACAGCATCTGTTCATAAGTTGCTTCATGACCGTAACGTGAACCCTGGGTAACCAGCCAACAAAGTGAGTACCCAAGGACACAGCGGACAAAGCTATCAAATAAAACACGTGAAAGTCGCAGGACGGTTGTTTCCGCAGAAGTAGATATGCAGCTAGTATATGCTTAATTCGGATGCTAGCAACCGTTGTCAGGCCCATCACAAAATATAACAGTTAGCATCTACAGTACACACTTACATCAAGCGCGAAACCCAACGATTGCCCGTCGATGACAGCTGCAAACTGATCTTCTAGATCCGCAACCCTGGCCTCAGCCACTCACAGTCTGTGTGTGTTTTAAGCCATAACGGCTATATGAAATGAGAAACTGCCGTTGGTTACGATTTTTGTCCAGTATGGTAAAAGGGCGATCAGCGCATAGAGCTTGGTGTCCAGCAGCGCGCGCAAAGTCTTACGGCTGGTGCGTCACAAGTTCATAGAAGACCGCGTGCTTAGCTGTACCGGTTTAAAACTTTGTAGATATGCCCAGTTTGATGTGACGCTCCGGACCAAAAGTGTAACTTAAGGGTTCAGATTTGCAGCTCACAGTCCCTATAAGCGCATCAGTTTTAGCATAGGAAATAAGACTAATGTTGACAATGCTGTGGCCAAAATGAAGAGGTAAGGCATCAGTAGCACACCGGCACACTTACCGACTGTTCGCTACCCCACAAACGCCAGCGGTTGCGTGTGAGCTGGGTACACCGCGAGGGCAACCGCACCTACACGGATTCGAAGCAGTGACCTTCGGATTATAAGGCAAGCTTATAATCCGTTCGGCCACCGGCAAACTATAGCTTAGCTCAATGGGGTGCCGCAGAAAATGTAACGGGTCTAAGCCACTCAGCTGCCCGGTCCATCCTCCTGCACGTCACGCATTAAGAGATTGGTCCAAGCTGCGCCTTAATAAACTGACGCGGTCAACCATCCCTTTCGGATCAGCCCAGGATGTAATAGCGAACTCATCCTCCTTAGCCTACAAGCCCGTCAAGTAGGGTTTGTACATGTGGATGTAAACACATTGTAAAAATCAAAACGACTTATCAGGAGTAGACCACTGTGCATAGTTTGGGTTTCCTATAGACATCAGAATGCTGCCCCAGATAGGCATATACTTGTTATACCTTGTTACCTTTCAGATAATTAGAGACAATCCTGCAAATAGATAGTAAGAAGGGTAAAAGCGAACAGAACTCATAAACTAAACGTCAGAAACCACCTTTCAGGATCAGATCCCACACATGTTGCCGTCATCGTAGGGTCGCGGAAAGTTGGTTATCGTGCGGCAAGAAGACAGTAAGGGAGAGACGGCTTCCTGTGGCTTCCACAACGCAACCTCAAAATCCATAACCCACGGATGAAAATTTCAACGCAGATTCTACCGAGTACTCCGGCTGAGAGAGTGGCAAACGGACCACACTGGGTACTACCCAGTGACAACTACAGTGAGATGCTCTGTATCCTTAAGAATGAAGTCCAGTGGCTAAGTGACAAGCGTGTTTTGACTTGTTCTAGCGAATGTGGCAGCCGCAGCAGAAATTTAAGCGAATTGAAAATTCTCATTTAAGTTCCGAGAACCCCAGATGAATTGGTGAGCAGTGGCTTTGCTTGATTTATTTTCAGACCATTACAGAGGAGCAAAAAAAGTAAAATGGACCCATTTAGTTCACATATTACATGTGCGGGTCCGTGCCAGAGACCAGCAAACGAACTACGCCTTAGTGGGTTAATTGCGTGTTAGAGTTTTACCTAATTCAGTTGAGCTAAGCGGTTCCCGTTTTCGTTTGGCAGGGAAGCTGAAAAACCTGGACTAGCTATTTCTGCGAGCATAGGAACGGTTCAAATATTCTTCTGCAAATTGCTTTGACTATCACAAGCGTGGGATTTCGGTCTTTCGATCTGTGTCGTGCATTGGAAATTGCACGCGCAACAGATGGCCACAGTAGAACCAGAGTTCTCACAAATTAGTTGTGCATACATGGAGGGAGTGGTTAAGCCGGATTGTGATCGCCTGTGTCACTGCGGTCATGTGGTATAGGACCGGTTTGGAGCGGACTATCCGAGAGCTTTTGCGACGATAACTAGGTGATCAGTTTCAGCCAGATGCGCGATACACAATGGTACAGGTTTTGTATAATCCATGACCCAACCACACTGAGCTGTGATTTCGTTCGCGATCGACTAAACGTTCTGTGGTGGGGTCTAGGTAGCTTGTTCTACAGGAACAGGTAAATTGGTTACGCAAACAAGTGGAAGCCATGAAGGCTGAACTAACTGAAGCTAGAAGCAAAGCTGTTTCAATAGCCCCATGGCAGTTACTGAACACCGGTTATCAGAGCAACCCAAACGAATCAATCACGGCCTTTACGCGCAATCAAGAACCTCACATTGTCAAGCCCCTCGAGATCAGCGCTATGGATCGGAAACCAACGTCACGCTACCTGAAAAATATTTGGCAATGTCACTGAGCCTCCAGTGAGACGGTAAGGTTGATGGGATTTGCCAGTGAAAAGGCTAAAAAGGAAACATTTTCAGAGTTTTGTTTGGTGTAGATAGGCATCTAAGTAAACTGTAAAACATAACCAGTAGTTTATTTTATCAGTTTTCATCGAATTACCGAGATCCACAAAGGTATTTTAATGGACAACTTTTCCGCTCGCATGTATAAGAGCTTGCATTAAGTCTCCGGTTCTAGTATTACATTTTGACTTCCGAAATGTGTTTAGTAGGCCATGCACAAACATGCACACGCAGAACAAATAGGTTAACGATCATTCATGCATAGGAAACATCCGTTCATATCACGCAAATCTAACGCAAAATAGCACTACATTGCCCCGACCCAAACTTCTGTTGCTATACTTATTGAACACATTTTGAGCAGTTATACCAAATACTATGATTAGCTGCACACTAAAACACGAAGTATCATACACTTACACTAAAGGGTTCATTTTGTTTTTAGCCGATAAGCCAACTTAATTTATTTTGCAGATGATCCCGTCATTGCCTCACCTTAGTGTCGCTAACCGTACCAAATGGCTATGGTTTTGCCACGAATCGCTATAACGTGACCTTACCTCCGCGCGTCAATCATTATTTGCATGCATGCGACGAATGAAAACGTAAAAACTGACGGCGTCAACTCCCAAGATGTGTCCTTTGTTATTTTGATTTAGATGAAAGAAACAAATGCAAGAGGGTCATTCAGTCAGTGACTGAGTCATCCGGAAAATGTCTCCAGCCACTAAGTTAGTTCATCCGAAGTTCGCGTCCACGAAGATGGCATTCAGCAGTATGACCGAGCCACTTGTGTAAGTGCTTTATACAATTGTGCCAATATACAGTCTCGTCCAGCTTGGTGCGACGACAGCGCAAAGGGTACAGGAATACGGAAGACATTACCTGTCAAGGTTCGAGTTTAGCAAACTATCGCGGAAGGCACCCGAGGATTTTTTGTTAAACACCAACTAGAGTATTCTAGGAATGCTCATCCGGAGCAGCAGCAATATTGCGCATTGGTAAGCAAGGATGACCAACCAATCCCAATTTTCAGTCTGAGATGGCCAAACCTCTGCGTCCTACACTGGCACTGGCCTCAACGCAGCCTTGTGCACTGTAATTGACTGACACGTTGCTATCCCGCTGTCTCCACAGAAGGCTGCACTTCTGAAAAGTCACATGGTCTTTATTGAAACGCGAAACAACTTCCATAGGGATGTGGTCACTAGCGGTGACACAGCTACTAAGGCAGGAGAACCGATCCATCGCTTCTATGAGAGCTAAAGCCGGTGGCGTTTGGTCCACCTCTGCCACAATAATTTTCAATTTGAAGGTGAAAAGCATATGTGTGCAGCGTTACGCGTCAATTGAATGGTAAGTGCAAAGCCAGTGGGTAAGATTAGTGACGAGTTATGTCATTTGCAAACGCAAGGTTTGTCAGTTAGTCACCTGGCAAAAACTCCACTCCAGAAGGTGCGGTGAAGATAGGGTCACCGTTGGTGTTATCTAGTGAGTCAGTTCGTCGTGATATCAGTTAATTGGCATCTGTGAAGCCAACTAATGCTTGAGAAGTCTAGAAATTGGCTAGTTAGCTAAAACTGGAAGAGCGAACGTTATGCATGCCCACACTAGGACATGGCCCAAATCTAGGGACACACCAAATCTACCAGTAATTTTGAACGGATGTGCGCCATGTGTAGCTGATGACAATATGGTAAATTAGGGTAGGGGCCGCGAAGGCTTGCGTAACGTCGTTTGCAAGATCCGTCGACGAGTTCTTATCGATTCACTTGACCAACAAACCTGTTGAGGAACACAAGTAGAATGTATGTCAACGAGTTTGAGGTACTCATCAGGTGTGAGACACCGTTTGAAGGTCATCTTCTCTGGTCCCCGACGAATGTATTAATTTCAGGAAGATATCTTCGGAGGTTACTTAACAAAATTTTCCATGGTTGCCGGCAGAACATCTTACCATTCTAAGTGTTAGGGCTACAATAAAAAACACAAAGAACCTATTGTGTGCCCTGGTTGCAAGACTTCGGAGTGGCTAGATTGCAAAGCTGACTAAATGAAGGTAAGTAATCAAATACGACTTACACCAGACAGTATCCACATTGGTTGAATGTCGACACTTAAACTATGTAGACGCCCGCGTTCTCTCCGCCATGTCTAGCATTATCTTTGTCATCCACCAGATGACCAGATGGCCAGGGAAGTTTCAGTTCACTGCCAATGGATAGGTCAATTATGCAACGTGCATGTCAATAAAACTTGCTTATTCGAGCATTCAGGCTGTCGAGGTTCAACAGAAACAGAAACGGTAGTGTACAAAGGCGGGTGGGGAACGCGCGATAAGCTTGTCAAAATACGAGTTTCAGGTTCAATGTCGAACGCGGAGACATCAAGCCAAGCAAGTTTAGGCCGCTCAACAGTAGATCAAACTCATTTAGGTTCTGCGTGAAGCGCAATAACGTCTCATCGGTTAAGCCCGTAATTGCACTGTCCCACAAGTACGAGAGGTTGACAGAAGTGGTCCAGCAAATAGTGAGCAGTAAAAAGCGTCAGTAGGAACAAGCATAACAGTGAATGACACAGGCTTCTCCATCGAACTCCACTGCAAGCTAAGTCCACAATGTTAGGTGTTACACCAACAAGGTGACTTCTACAAAGACTGCCACTTCTCCGAATCGCCCAAGCATTCCCGAACCCTTAAAACTCTATGCCGTTTCCAACAATCTATCCTAAACCCCTTTTCTCCCACAAGACTTAGCAGAAAATCACGAAACAAGCTGATGTCAATAGCAACTAGGCCGTAGTTGCATCAAAATCACTTAAAAGTCAGCAGCTGCAGGTTCTACTCCCACACCCAAGAAACATGTTAGAGGAGACTCTGCAATCGTGAGTAGCAAATCGTCCGATCTCCCAATCGCTCTGGACCCGTAAACTAACGCACTGTGGTTCTCCTCGCTGTACTCTTAAACATGATGGAGGCAATCATCGCTGAGGCATTAGTCGATTAGCTAGAACTCTACATCATAGCGCCGAAGAAGCAAGGTTTCCGCCAAAAACGTTATGCACAATCAACCTACTGGTTGCATGCAGCTGTTAGACGGAAGCGGCCAACAAATGGAGAATGACCGACTTCAGTTACTCCATAGCCTTCGACCCACTGGATCACCGCAATCTACTTCGCATAGTTAAAAGCTAAGGAATTAGGGATACTGCCCATGGGTGGATCAGACATTTTCTGCAGAATCGGCAACTGCGCGTCAGAGTTCGGAGTGCGCTGTCTCATCTGATTCATGTAGCATGTGGAGTTCCACAAGGATTAGTTTGTAGCCATGTCTGTTTCTCACGTTCATTAATGAACTTACCCGTGTGATTTCCTCCGATATTTTACATTTCGCTGCTGATGTTAATATGTGACAGGCTATCGCCGACCAAGGAACTCACGATGTCCTTTAGAGAGACATGGACAGGGCGTATGAATGGTTACTGCACAATCTGCCCCCGTTTAATTCGTCTAAGTGGTCCACATTCGTCACCAGCCGAACATCACATATACACTTGGAGATATAAACATCAAGTAGTCCCCCAGAAGTGCGACCTTAGGGTATTATTCCAGGCTGATCTGGTCCGCTCAGAACAATCTGGCAAAGCGTCAAGAACTGGGAACCAAAATGAAATGCAGCTGAGGGCATTTGGGCGGTTTGATCTCTGCGTCAGTTCGCAGTTGCTTAACACGTACGTGCGGCCCCATGTGAAATACGCAATCTAGGCCTTGCAGCCCTGGCAGAAGCAAGATCTCGCAGTACTCGAGACTTCACAGTGAAGAGCCACCAGGCACATCAATGGGTTGTTTAAGGTTGTATAGCAACTTAGGCTGAGGACTCTGAGATTGTATAGCGGTCATTATCGGCGCCTACATGGCGACCTAATAATGGCATACCAGATTTTGAGGAACCCAAACCACATCAGTCGTCATCTACCGCAACGCAGTCACAACAAGAAGTTGAGGGGCCATCAGCTCAAGTTGGCCGCGCAATACTGTTGGCTATAAGGTCAACGAAACTTCGTCTCTGTCACCAGTGGAACGCCCTCCCAAAACATGTCGTTTCTGCCCTCACTTTATCTGTGTCCAAAAAACGCCTTCACGTTGAGTTAACCCACCTGCATTACGGGATATAGCTTGTGTGCATAATGTGACATAATGTGACGAGCGTTGCACAACCAGCATTATCCTACCCAATTGAGGTTGCCTCCTTTCTGTACGCTTCTGTGTGAACATTGTGGTGAGTCAACCAAGACACTGTTCACTTTATCACGATTCTTTTTAACCTTTCTGTGGTACTCATTCTGGTCATCCAAAGGGATTTGTAAGGAATTTGTTTTTTTACCCATAATACACTATTGATCCATTGTTCCATTATCGGACTGCAGTCTAGATTCGATGAGAACTTAAGATGTACACAGGTTCCAGTCAAGGGTTTAGTAAGCTGCTATGGTAACAAGCCTGGCAAACTACCGTGTTAAAAGCACACCACAATGAAGGATAGAAGTAGTTCCAGCTGAAGTATACCTCAAACAACTTCATCAGAATGCTAATTTATTATCTTCAGCATCTTGACAAAATGACTTCAGATAATGGCTGGATCAGTTTATGAGCAATAAAAGCTGCTGATACCCAGAGCACTTCCTCCCCCAGATGAATCATTTAACACAGTATGCGGCGTCGAAGGAAACTCCCACATTTCTAACCTTAGTCGCACTTTGGGAGAAGTGAATGTGCGTAATTTATGCAATACAATTGGTATT
This sequence comes from Dicrocoelium dendriticum, assembly GCA_944474145.2. Taxonomy (NCBI): domain Eukaryota; kingdom Metazoa; phylum Platyhelminthes; class Trematoda; order Plagiorchiida; family Dicrocoeliidae; genus Dicrocoelium; species Dicrocoelium dendriticum. The sequence goes on along the minus strand of OX104066.1, from coordinate 50,186,771 downwards.
GTGCGGCTAGACTTACTTGCATACCATCCTGGTCCACTCCGTGATAGACAATGCCCAAATCCCGGCAGGCCTCCACGAACGCCTTCTCATCCGGAGAGGAAGCCTGTTGTTTAAGGGGTTAGAAAGCAGAGATCCTTGGTTTGTTGATCGACAGACTCGTTGACACAACAAAACAGTGACATTTACGATAAAGTGAGCTAGAGTTGGCTGTTGATTTTTAATGCAGAAATTGTATAAATAGAGAAAAATGATAGCGAATTCCAAACTGAACGGTGATAAGGTGCAAATGATGAAAAGTCACCTGTCATGTTGTTGGGGCACTTTAACGGTTAGTGGAAAGTATCAGACACTCAAACTCATCGGTACTCCCAGATGGTAAAACTGGATGAGGATAATCTGAGATGACAATATGTACTTAAGCGACGCATGAAGCCTGTGCGTCTCCAGTAAAACACTGTCGGTTAGAAATGAAATCGTGGATCACACGAATCGTCAACGAAAGCTTCTGAGAACCATAAGAATGTAACCAGCAAGTTTGGGGACGGCCCATAGACAAACGTTATTATAATATGGATACTTTCATCGACCACATCGGATCTACCTAAAGGTGATTTGGTTTCAGCGCAACGGTGCAGTCAAGCCGCCAAGCTTATGAAAGAAAATCGGTACTTGAATGTACAGTAGCGGATGTGGTGCTTTTGACTAGAAACAAATTTATATCGAAACGAAGAATCACCAAAGTGTATATAGTGCCTCTCTTTAAATGAAGCAACAGTTTTTCATCAGTCGTATGATTGCCCAATCGATGATGCGTCGCTATCATAGGATATGAGGCTGAAATAACCAACTGGTTGGAAGCTACAAGTTTGCAGCAACATTACAGATGTTTTAGTTCTTCAAACATTGCCCGCTATTTACAAGTGATAATTATGGTGTCACAGCATGCCTCAGAGTAGTTCACGGGCCATAACTTCCACTTCCGCCCACACAACAAGCAACACTCAGTCAACTACCCACATCGTCTCACTGTCATTCAGCGAGAGTAAAATACTTTTGGAGTGTCAGCTTCGACGACTGAGCAGCACAGTACTTGAGGTTGCTAGCAGCTACGTCAAAGTAATCAGGCAATATGGCGCAGTTAAGAATATTCGTAGCGCCGTCCTCGAGCCTCCATTTAGTAATGGACATCAGATTCGAGCTGAAGAAGTATTCAAAGTGGTCTACACTGTATCAAAGTGCGACGACAGGAGCCTCAAAAAGCGCTTGTTTGCCACCACCGAAGCCACCGCAATTACTCTACTACAGCCGGAGTTATACAAGCAGAGAACACGGGTAAAAGTTCGCATCATACCCTGGTCTTAATGAGACCGTTCACATCTGATAATGACCGCGCCCACTGATGGCCACCTTCGATCTATCAACATGTCCAAATATTGTGCGTTGTGCATGCTCGTGCGCTCCCACAAACTCTACCACATGACTAGATCAAGTGAAATGTCGATCGACTTTACTGACTCAAGTAATTGCAGTCCCAGCTTTTGCTGTTTGTCACATCTGGCTCCGTCTTCCATTATATTTGTTTGAACCAAACTTCCGAAAGAGTACCTGTTCCACTACATGGGCGGTCACTATTTACGAAGCAAGTAGGTGTCGTCAAGCAAGTAATTTAACGGTAGTGTCACCTATTTCACATTTCATATGTGATATTAACTCAACATTCCGTCCTACGTCGAACATGTTGCCTTACATTTGCTCAAGTGCGTCTGCTGTAAATGTGGTCCCAGATGAACGACCACCGATGTGTGATCCTGACGTGAGAAAAGCAGTCTAACAAGCAGTGTTGGTTGGATGCAACGAAGGTGACATGACACTTCTTCACTTCTCCGGAAAGAGTTAATAACCGGATAAAAATAGGTGCGCCAGATAAAGACCACTATAATGCCAAAACAACAATCCAAATGCACTGTGAGTTCAGTGCTTATGGGAGGATCCACAATTGTTGTGACGGGGCCTTTAGATCGGCCCTTGCCTTTTTGCCAAACATCGTATTTTTTACATTATCTGCCGTATACATCTCAGTTTTGTAAAATTAAGCTGACAGATATTTTGTTCAATCAACTTCCAAAGTCGCCGAGACCCTCTATTCCATTCCCCTTTGAATATAAAAGCGAGATATCGAGCACGATCTCGATCTACCGTCTTTTGGTAAAACATTTTGCGTCAATTGAAACGAATTCTGAAGAAAAATGTTAATGAAAGCTGTTCCGTCTTGAATAGATACAAATCCCGCAGAATTCTTTCAGTTTTTGGATTGCTGATCGATCAATCTATGACAGTGCATCCTTCTCATTTTTCCACTCATTTTTAAACTTAATACATTTACAGTTGATAATGTAAAATGCGGAAAATGCACCCATCTGGATACGTAAAGCTTATACTGACTTGAGTTAACTTGAATGCGCTATACAAACCCAGGCGGCGTTACACCGATTGAACTTCATAAACGGGTGGACAAAAGTGTGCAAAACTTGCATCTATTTCATATGGAAGGATGATTACCGTATGAAGAGCATTAATAACCGGGCGATGGTTAGATGTTAGGGATACAAATTGCACCATACTGTCGAAATTCAATTGTATCGCAGGCTGGGAAGGCTACTGACTGAAGGTGACGGACCAATATCGCCATTTTGAGTGTCACTATAACTACTCCATGTGTAAGTTACGGAGTGATGATGAAGACATCATGTCCAACGGAATGCTGTCTGCGTTCAAGCAGCAACATGAGGTGACCCAAACCTGATTGACCCAAACGACCAGTGTAGCTTGTTAGACCTTCATTATTACACTCGTACGCATTGTTCTATACGTTTTCTCAGTCAAATGCTTTCGATTTCCTCTTTAAGGAAATCATATTCCTTCATCTCTCAAGATAGTCCTTAACGCGATCAAACTGCATCCAACGGGCACAAACAAACACTCCCAAAATGAGTACCATTCGTTGAGTAACCAATCCCAACTCAGACGATAGTATAACACAGGAGTACATAGAGTGGGCTTCTATTGACTGATTTGAGATTGGTTAGTCGGGGCCACGTGTTGCACATGCCAGCACACCGAGTCTTGCGACTTCCATTGGTTACGCGCCGGGGGTGCAGTTGAAAGAAGGGGAAGTCGAGAGAAATGAGAACCTTCACATCGAAGTTGGAGTCGATTGGTGCATCTCGACTGCTTGGCTGGGGTCCTAAGGACGATGAACACGTTTGGTTGGACACACTTGCTGACATGGCGAATAGCCAGTCCCAGTGGCGTTTGTGTTGTGTGTTTCGTTGTTCATGTCCCTCTTTTTTAAAGTCCCTCTCCGATTCCGACCTCAAACGAATTACATCATACAATATTTAGCGTTACACTGCTGACTTTTAAATTATTTCGTAGTTTAACTTTTTTGTATCTTACCTTTTTGTATTGAGGCACACGAGCTGAGGTGTGTTTCTTAACTTGAACTAACGTGTGTTGATTGATTGATTGGTTAGTCAACGAACAGTAGAATCTAAAGTCGTTGGAAATCCTTGGATGCGACTTGATGGCGTTAAGGACCATCTTGAGAGATCTATGGAGGAACATGATTTTCTGGGAGAGGAATTTAATTCTTTGAATCCTAAATTAAGTTAAGCGTAACTTATTCAATACTTTTTTATGTCATAAGGTACATTTTAGCCAGTAATAAACATATAAAGAAAAGAAACCAAACTTTTGTGAACATTTCAATGTTTAGTTTTAAGATGGTACTTGTAAGCACCGACGGGAGCGTAGGTCTTCAATATTGTCACCATGGAGGTACATTACTGGAAATGACATTCGTGAATGCAGTTCCTTTTGCCGTTGCAGCACAAATAACATCACAAAAGGAACATTTTGAATGTGTTTTAGAGTGCTTCTTTCCAATAAGACACATTTCACATCTTCCCTTTTCTGAAACAAATGTGGGCCAGTGAGCGCCCAGGTTCAGTGTCCTGATGCCTTCAGGTAGAGAATTCTTGTTTATCCTTCGTCGCTTTAGTTCGTTTAGTGATGATATCTTATTAAATGAAGGACAGCCTCTTTTTCACTGATCTGCTTCCCATAGCGACAAGTCTCATGGCCAGGTCACTTCGTAACTCCAGCAATGAGATTTCATGATGTATCTCCTTATACATTACATTTGCACTGACACGCGTCATTTTCATCATTGCGAAAAACAGTCTGCGCTACCATTTTTGATTGCCTACCATAATCATATATTGAGCACAGCATATCTGCTTTGTCCACTGCGCCCATGGCTGAATTGTTAGCTTGTACCATCTTAGATGCCACTACGTCGGCCACTGCTCCATTCTACTCGTTATGCCTCACAGTAATTGATTCACTTCCATGGTAATTGGAAAACAGATGAACATGCTTGATGTCTTTCCACTTGAAGAACACAAGTCATTAATATGCAAAACGATAATCAAAATTCTGATGAATAGTGAGGATTTTGGTATGATTCAGCTAATTCATCATCGCCACTCCCAATCAGCAGGCTTAAGCTAGTCTGGAAAAGCACCAGACGCCGGCGTTTCGACCTTCTGGGTCTCGTCACTGGTGCGCCTCCCAGCGGACCCCTACCGGGTTCCGTCCCCATGACTTCAGGATGCCAGCAGCTAGTGCCAGTTCGCCATGGTTGACAGTCGCGGACCTGCGTGATTGACAGTTGACTACGATATAACCCGGCTCATCTTCCACTGCCATGCCAGTTACGAACTGTGCAGAGGAAAATGGCTAGTCTCACGAGTTAGGACTTCCCGCATAGCGCCAATGCACCGCTGCTGGCATCCTGAAGTCATGGGGGCGGAACCCGGCGGGGGTCCGCTGGGAGGCGACCACTGACGAGACCCAGAAGGTCAAAACGCCGGCGTCTGGTGCTTTTCCAGACTAGTCTAAGCCTACTGATTGGGAGCGGCGATGATGAATTAGCTGGATAATCAAAATTGCCTCTCTTCATCTCCTGGTGCACTTAAAATTTAGGAAGATGTTCTGTTCGGACGGACACCACAGGCAAAACTTGTTCACCGGATGCTCAAATAGTTCCACAGATATGAAATAATGCTCCATTACCACAACATAACCACCACCTTTCAGAGTTTGTGCGAGTCTGTCCATTAGCACTTCCCCCAATCCAAATCCGTCTTTAGAATTAGGAGTGTCTTGTGATTTGCCTTGATACACTTCAAACTCATAAACTTAACCACTCATATAGGCTCGACACCATTAGTAACATCAAACGACAGGTTTCACGCAAATCGAAAGATTTGTACATGCAATACTAAAAATGAGGATATGATGACTGTTAAATAAATTACTTTCCGCTACAAGAATAAATCCTTCAAATCTCTAAATTTTGCGCCCCACACCATCTTTATGCCTAGTAAAGGCTTTAACTGTTAATATTACGCTTGAGGCCTGACGGTACTTTCTGGTACCAACATATATGTTGGATCTGTACAATGCGGATTACGGTTAAAGTGTGAAATAAATATACCGAATCATGGGATGTCCACTACAAAAACGAATAAAAATTAATGGGATTGTCAAGCTGCAACAAAACCAACGAAATTTTAACAAATAGAGCAATAACTCACAGTTCGCTGAAACCAATTTCTGAACCACAAAAGTTAACCTCACAGACTGTAGAGGAAAGTATCAGAGTGCTGACCCTTACCTATTTGTTGACAGAAGGCTATTGCACGTATCATCGCGAGGTACGGCAGAAATAACGCTTGCATTTAAGCAATATTACGATTTAAACAAAGTGGTACTTATAAGTACCGCCAGGACACAAAGGGTTAAAAGCGTTATGGATGCCCTTGGCTGAAAAGTGGTATAGAGCAGAGTGACCCATTGCGGAGCATAACATGTTTTGTAACTTATGGCGGTAACTGGCGAATGTGAAAACATATGGTGAAATTAACAACTGGGTCGAAATTAGGAACCAGTCAAGAAAAACGAAATGTAACAAATTACAGAAATGAGGTTTGCCACCAAACGGAGTTCGAAGAGGCGGAGTTGGAAGGATGAGTATTAGTTATTAATTAATCTGTGCCTGTCGAATGCGAAATATCACCGTGTACTGAAGTCAATGAAAAACAGGTGGCGTTTTAAACTGAGAGCAATAGAGTTACGCGGATGCTGGATATGAAAAATATTTTAAGCAGGATGCCTATGTTTCGGAAATGGCAACTGCATTAGTGGGTAACGGTAAGGTTACTTGACCGCCGAAGAGCAGTCACCGCACGCTATTCATTATTCCACCTCCCCAATACTTTCACTCCTTCACCCAGAACAAAGCACTACGTCTTAATACCATGTTATGACTTGGTGACAAGTAAATACAAGAGCTACAGTGGACATGCGAAACAAGCTCGCATGGGACAAACCTTTAACGTCAAATGGCAAAGTCGAATCAGGCTTTCCAAATGACTATGATAAATTCATGGAATGGCTTTTCTCATCCGTCTAGAGCCAAGCTGAATGCATGACCATATACAGCCTGTAAGGTAAGTAAGTGAAAGGTTCTGTCCATATGACACCAAGGAACTTATTTCTACAGGCTCGGAACGAAAGTATTGCAGCGATCTTTTGTTGAATGCGGTCTGGGTGCTGGAGTGTTCCGGACAATCGGCAAGAACATCGAAAGCTGGTAACCAACACACCGGTCCGCAGCGACGAGCATTAGGGCAAATAAACATCTCTTTATTCCCGCCGCATGCTCAGTGCGCGTATTCGTTCTCATGTCAAATACACAATGCAAGCCTGCCAATCACAGCTGGAGCACAACTCAAGTGCATTGGAACAGCGTCACCGTCGGGGTTCCAAGTACGTCACTAGAATGCGTTACCTTCAATAGGAGCAAAGGCTGAAACGTTTGACCGCATACGGCGGACAGTATTACCGAGTATGAGGCGATCTGATAATGGTGTATTTGAATTTACACAATCCAAATCGTGTGCGCCGTTTTTCACTGCAACTCAGTAGAGACACGAAATTGTGAGAACACTCCATGACAGCGTCATCACCATCATCATTACACGAGTTAGCTAGAGTTGCAAAACACCTCAGCTATTGGGGCACAATAAAAAAAGAAGAAAAAAAGCAAATACATGCTACAGTTGAATGCCAGCTGAGCTACCAGCAACACATGAGCATCATTCCGGAAATCTACCAGCCGGTTACTATGCCGCAAAAAAATTAACTAAGCAAAATTATACAAGGCTAAGAAGTAAGATCATGGTTGGACAATAAGGCTAATAGCGATGGGGAGGGACAAAGAAAGCTCACAGCACGAACGCAGTTGAGTTCAGCTCCTAGCCATGTCAGCAAGTGTATCCAGCCAAACGTGTCCAGCATCTTTCGGACCCGAACCAGAGAGCTGGGACGCTCCAACTGTGGTCAGCTTCGAAGTGAGGGCCTTCATTCCTCTCGACCAAGTCATCGCTTGACCACCCCTCCTTCCATCCACAGCCCCGGCGCGCAAACAACGCACGTCGCGGGAGTCGGTGGACTGACATGCGTAACACGTGGCCGAGCCATTGGGGCCTGGTACGTGAAATAACGGTGCTGAGCGGTTCCTTTCCTTTTCCTGTGCCGTAAACAAGGCATCGAACACGCTCGTTGCTTACTCGGTGTTCCAACCAGATATGAGCTAAATTGCGAATTCAACGGTGGTCGAAGGTAACTAGCCTCTTTATGTCCGTTGATTTAAGGGGCCAGGTTTCACAACGGTACAGTAGGGTCAAACATACCGCTGCACTGTACACTCTACCCTGCAGGAAAAGAGTGATGTCGCGTCGGCGCCATAAGTGACGAAGCTTAGCAAAAGCGTCTCGAGTTTTGCTATAAGGTTCCTGATCTCAACTGCTACCCCAAGAGCGCTGATACAACTTCCCAGGTAGTTGAATTTGTGAATGAGTTCTAGCTGATCCCCACCAAGGGTCAGTGTAGGAGGCGGTCCAAACCAACATTAGAGGAACGATTTGCACTTCGAGGGTTCGACAACAAACAAACAACAACAACAGCAGCAGTACATCAGCCATTTGAACTGATGCTTCGCTGCCATACAACCATGAGGACCTGTGAAATAAAGAATAATAAGGCGAAGAGAAGAGATACTAACCTGAAAACCTTAATGTCCTATACAGACATTCAGGGTCAAGGCGCCTACACCTTGTGTAGACAACATACTGTCACAAACAGCTGGTTATCGTGCAGTGATAAGGCGGCATCGGCGAGACAGCTTCCTTGCGGCTTTCACTGCCCGCGTCATAACCAGCCATTAGCCCGCAAACAATTTAGCACCAAACACACGTTAAACAGGCAATCGGATTATCAGACGGTAGCCGACGCGCTACTGGTGTCGGTTGCGAGCCATGTCCTGTAAGGTCTCCAGCCAAGCACAAGTGAAGTCACATGAACTCCAGCCCGGGAGGCGAGACGGACAAACGGCACCCAGTTTGGTAGTCAGTTACTTCATTTCCCGCTGCCAAGTCAACTTCTGTCCACCTCGAGCCTTGCGCCACCCTACACCTGGCAAACTAAACAAGTAATAATGATAATAATAAGTAGTAATAATCTCGACAGTCAATCAGCTGGACACGGAGCCAACATAAAACCATGGAGATCAGTGGATAAGCAAGTCATCGCGTCAAAATCATCGTGGCATGCTAGTTGAAGGTGAGCAACACACTTCAACTAATATGCCGCAGGAAGAATGGAACATTTTGACAAAAAGTAGAACAAAACATTTTTAGTTTATTTTTCACACGCCGCTTTTGCTCTTTTTTGTCATTTTAGTGTTTGTAGTATTAAACAGGGCTCTCCTAGGTAAGCGGTGACCAGGCATACGTAACACATGCCCGGGCCAACGCAACTTATTCAGTGCCATCTGTTGTGCTGGGGAGGTAGCATGATTATCACTACCTAGTACTCCCCTACGAACATTATCGTTACGCTGCCAAGATAAGTGAATTGAACAACCACCTAAAGTTCCTCGTTAGTAAGAGTCAAGGGGTCATAAAGTGACTGGTGGTCCTGCAGTAACCCTTTGCACTTTGAAGGCGCGAAGCGCATACCAAATAATGAGACCACTCTAGACAGGCTATTCAGGGTTGATTGTGCCGCAGCAACGTCGTCGAAAAGCCAGACGATATACTTCGCATAATCAAGATCAACTAACTTTGCACCAGACAGTATCACAACACCTATATCGTGGGATTCCGCAAGGGAACATTCCATGATAGAATCCACGACGAAAGTGAGCAAAAATGGGGAAATCGGACAACCCTGATGAACGATACTTGTGGTGAGAAAGCTATCCGATAGGCCACTGTAGACCCTGACGCGGCCTGTAGTGTTCGAGTATAGAGCGCGTAGGATGTTCACGTATTTTGGGGGAACACCTTCCTGCGCAAGTAGTTCGAACAGAATCAATCGATCGACTGAATCGAACGTACTCTTGAAATCAAGGAACATAACTATTGTCGGACTGCGGTATGCGTGCCGCTGCTTTAGAACTTGCCGAAGAGTGAATATATGATCTATACAGCCACATCCTGAGCGGACGAGAATCCTGGCCATTACTTTTGTCACAATTGGCATTACGCCAATACCCCTGTGGCTAAAAGAGTCCATACGACTGCTTTTCTTGTATATTGCCATCATAATCGATTCGCTCCAGTTAGCCGGCACACTCCCTTCCAGATATGTTCGAACAGGGTGATCAGTGCTTTGCAGATGACCTCAACTCCATCCTTAAGCAGTGCAGGTGAAGGGAATTCGGGCCGGCGGCACGAAAAAGGTTGAGGGCTGTGATCGCGTTTCCGACCTCAGCCTCCGACGGAGGCTCTAAACCAACCGTCCATGACTCGTCCTGTATCACCTGAATAAGAAGTGGTCCGGGAGCAGGGGGCCAGCTGAACTGATCTTGAAAGCATTCCGCTCAACGAGCCATACGGCGCTCCTTATTGTGTATCAGTGCACCCGCGCAGTCTCTGATTGTCTCACTGATATCTGATTTTCTGGGACCGGTGATGCAGATTAGCTGGAAGAGCTTGCGGGAATGGGCTACTACTCCTGCCTCCTCCATTTCTTGAGCCCTAATGGTCCACCAGGCTTCCTTGCAAACACATAGGCCCCGCTTTAGTTCGCGCCTAATAGCCCGTCTGGTCACATTGTGCTCAGAACCAGCCGGGAGGTTTCTTATAGATTCCAACAGGTTCACACATCTCTCGGATATCCAGTGACTGGTGCGATGACGACTGATAGTGCCAAAAGCAGATGCTCCTGTGTCGTGTATGGCGGGCCGAGATCCTATTCCACTGAAGTTCAGTGTCATTCGGGCAAGACAGCGGAAGTTCGGTATACAGTGCGTCTTCATAGGCTTGCCTGACCGAGGACTGAGACGATTTCTCCGTTGCCAATCGGAGGAGACACTTGGTGCGCCTCTCGGCAAAGTTCATGGAGAAACGACAGCGTACTAAGGCATGATCGTAGTCGACGCACGTATTCCAGTACGAGCGGCAGTCCAGGATGGAATCATGCCATCTGTAACTTATGGCAATGTGGTCAATTTGGGTCCATCGCTGGCCAGCTACAGGAGGACGCCAAGTGGCACTTCGGCGCCCACTGCGTCTAAAAGCAGTGCTACTAAGAAACAACTGGTGCTCCGCACACAGTTGTAGCAGTCGCTCACCGTTGTCAGTCCGTTCAGAGTTAAGCCCACAATTACCACCCAGCTGAGCTTCTGAAGAGCTCAGACGCCCTACTTGTGCGTTCATATCCCCTGCAAGTACTATAACATTTGCACTAGTAGCACTGCGTAGTAGCGCGTTCACTTTGTGATTGAATGTGTCCTTGACAGTATTAGAACTGCAGTCAGTAGGAGCATAAGCGGAAATCACAAACAAACAGCGTTTTGTACCCCTTCGTGAATCAACCTTAGCTGATGTCGTCAAACGGGCTGCACATAAGGCTGTTTACCGGAACCCAATCAACCAACCATGGCTCAGGCTTGGAGTTTAGAATGATACCTACACCAGCTTGACCCGTGAGTGCTGCATCAGCGTCTCCGGATGCGTGCAACTAATAACGAGAGGATAATCCGGGTGTAGTTAAATCAACAACTCCAGTAGGGTCATTGATTTGTTTCGGACACACAACACACATCAACACCCAGTGTGTTCAATGTGTGTGCGAGTGCAGTTTCGAGGGTCCGAAGCAAAGCTCGAAGTGACAGACAGCCAGTACTAATCCGTCAAGCTTAGCTTGGAACGTCTGGGAACTGTCACAGATGAAGGCAATGCCGTCCAAATACTCCAAGTCAAGAAGTTGTCCTCCTGGGATCAGATCCACACCTCTAAGTCGTGTCCTGTAAATGCAATCTCCATGACTTCGTCAATAGGGAAGTTGAAGAAGAAAGATGACAGCGGGCATCGTTGTCTCACACTGCTGAATAAATTAAAGGGCGGCGACAGCTTGCCGTAAGCCCTCACTCTGCCTGTGCTACTCGTGTATAATGCCCCCATAATATTTACATATATTATATATATATATATTTACATATATTATATTTATATATTTCCTGAGTAGACAGTCCCAAAGAGCGCATCGATCAACCGAATCAAAGCTACATTTGATGTCGAGTAACACAACAACGGTGGGCCGCCAATATGTGTGACAGTGCTCCAACAATTGACGCAAAGTGAAGATGTGGTTGATGCAGCCACGACGCCGACGAAACCCGGCTTGCTTCTCATGAATCTGGCTTTCACGGTGCCAATCACTCTATGAAGGATTACAGAGGTAAGTAATTTGGAGGCGATGGGGACAGACTAATCTCTCCATTGTTGCCGCATTCCGAACGCCAGCCTGCTTTGAAGATGGGAACAAAAACGGAACGGCTCCAGTCGGTTGGGACAATTTCCTGCTCCCACAGTTTCACTAGTAATTCGTGTAAATCATCAACAAGAGCAAAGTCCCTGAATTTGAAGAGAGCTGGATGTAGATCATCTTGTCTCGCGGCTTTGTCCAACTTTAAGAATCCGATCTCACGTTCGACTTCTGAGCGAGAGGGTGGATCAAAGGGACGGGCCACGGAGAAGGGGGATCAGCGGCCGGCGAGAATTCTGACAATGGCGACCGATTAAATTGCCTTTCAAACTGCTCAGCCCAACGCTCCAAGCGTTTTGACAAGTTGTGGACAGGCTGACCACTCTCGTCACGTATAGTTTCACTAACACAAGGTCCCATGCTGCCCGTTTCCCCGTAACAGGCGGAATAACTGATGATGGTTACCAAGGGCAGCGGCCATTTCCATTTCTTATGCAGGATGAGATCACCTAGATTCGCGGTCTCTCTAGGGCTAGCACGGATCTTTGACCGAAGCTCTTTGTGAGTTTCATTGTCTTCGCTTCCAGCCGCAATATGCCGGCGAGCATCCATAAGTTCCAGAGACCGCGAAGAGACCCAATGTCCATGTTGGCGATTAGACTTACCACATGAGGATTTGCCTGCTGCTAGTAAGGTCTGGTGAACATGCGACCAGTGACCTTTACTTGTCTCCAACCCGCATGTCAGCGTATTTCGATACGCATTCAGAACAGCTGCCTTCGTTAGTTGGTTGATGTCAATGTGCTCATAACGTCGTCGTGGGCGTCCGTCAAAACGCATCCGCAGGTCAGCACATACAAGTGCATGGTCGGTGTCTACACATGTGCTCCAACTCGAGCGACAGTGCTGAACGCAGCCTCTTCAGCGGTAACTGAATGAAATATGATCGATTTGCGTCCAAGGCTGCTTCGAGGCTAGTGGGCACCATGTCACCCTCCGGCTGGTGCTGTGTCGGAAGTTAGTGCTCGCAAGAAATAAGTGAGCATCTTCACACAAATGAAGTGACCGCTCACCGTTATCATTACGTGAGTCTACACCATGTTGGCCGCCCAGATGCAGTTCATCAGTGGATAATTTTCCAACTTTAGCGTTTAGATCCCAAGCCGGACTACAGTGTCCGTGCTCTTCCTGTGCCGAAGGAGCTGGTGCATCTGGCGGTAGAAGCCGTCTTTTAGCGAATCATCGCTAGGTTGTGTGTGCATAGGCAGCGATGACAAATAGACACCTATTCGTTCCGCGCGAATTCGAAGCTTTGAACGAGGCAGCCAACCGGACTGCATACATCCTGCTACTGACTGGAATGCAAGTAACCAGAGCAGCTGCAGCCCGGGGGCTCATTGCAATGCCAACACCAGCTAGGCCGGTGCTTAAAGCTGCATCGTCACTGGATAGGCGCAATGAGAAACTATTGCTGGTGTCACCTGAAGGGAATCGAAAAGTGAGTATTGAACTGGAGTCATGCAGTCAGGTCTCGGATAAGCAGCAGATATCGATCGAGTGGGTCTCTAATGTTTGGGCAAGTGCTGCCTGTTGACCGATCTGTAGCAATGGGCGTAAACTGAGGCATGCCAATCTGATGGAGAATCGTGGGCTCCAAATGAAAGCCGATGAACTGGGCTTGGCCGCTTGGTTGGACATGGGCTTGTCGACAGGGCAGGAGTGACGCTCCGCGTTCATATGTGAGTTGAAACTAGAAGGTAAAACCCTATCAAAGCAAGGTGTGGGAGGGCCAGGAATTGGGGGTTTAAAACTGGGGATAAAAGTGAAGCTGGTACGGCACGAGATGGATAAAAAAAGCGTAACGGGGGAAATAAGAAGATAGGAAGGATTGAGCAGTAACACCCAAACCCCTATCCACCCTGCTCGATGCGGCAAATAGGGCAGCGTTGATTATCTTCTGCGATGGCCAGAGCACCAGGGATTTGTTTGACGAAAGGTTCATAGTATTGCGTGGGCAGGATGCTGTCCAGTTGCCAAGGCCTAAACAGGAGAACGATTAGTGTTCTTAACGAAAGCCTTTGGTTCAAAAACCTGACCGCAAGACAGCGGGTCTGGCGTTGGGCTACAAGGAATCCGTTCTAAGGAATAAGGAACCACCCTCATTCCAATGCCCAACCTGACGGCCAGGAGACTGAGTTTCCTGGCCTCTAACCATTGACCAATCTGGTACGAGTAGCTCTGAAGGTGCAAAAATGCATCACCCAGTATAGCGCAATGGATCACTGAAGCACGCAAACCATCGCACTACGATGAGGTTCAGCGTCATTGCGAAGAGTACAGTCGTCTGGATTGCCAAATTTCTTTTCTGTTCGTGTATGGAATGTTCTTCCTGAGTCCGTCATTTTTGAACCAACACTAGCCATATTTAAAAAACGGTTATATGATGCATTCATCTCGTTACTCTTTGTTACTAAATAATATATCTACACGCTAGACCGCGAAGTGCCTTGGAGTAACTGTTTGGCGCCTGTTTGAGTTATAAAACTACGCGGAGTGCGGGGATACGGCATTGAAAACGGTAAGTCCGTCTTCTTGTAGTAAAAATATCAACCGTTTTTTAATAAACTTCTACTGATAACCCAAGCAGACCACCCAATTTGGCTTGTAGAGCAGTGGTACTTAACTCGTATAGTCTTCTACGTACCAGTCAGAAGATGAAAACCCTCAGATATGTTATAATCACGATGTTGAGTTCCTCCAGGGTCTCATCGATAGACTCCTGGATGTGGGTGAAGACAGTATGCCGATTAAACAAGTAAGCCGACTTGGCCAGAAGACTAACCACTCATGTCGACCTCTTAGAATCACCTTTGCAAATCACAATATGCCGCAGCTCATACTGTCTCCTCTGTCAAGGCTGAAAGCCATAAAGTTTCATATCAACCGAGACTTGGAACCCAAAGACAAGGATCGTTTGAAGACTGCGATTATTGAGCTCAAATGCCGTACAGAAGGAGGTAAGATTGACATAAAAATTGTAAGTCATCGCGTGATCAAGAAAGGAGATGCATTCAATTCGGTGAATAGACGTGCACTTTGGGACTATCTACTCAGGACAGGTGTACCTGAGAAACATGTAAATATTATCCGAGCATGATACGCGCGTAGCACGGAAAGAATGACGGCTTACGGCAATCTGTTTTCGCCCTTTAACATTTCCAGCGGTGTGAGACAAGGATGCTCGCTGTCATCATTCCCCTTCAACTTCGCCTTTGATAAAGTCCTGGAAACTTCATTTATAGGACACGACTTAGAAGGTGTGGATCTGATCCCAGGAGAACGACTTCTTGACTTGGAGTATGATGATGATACTACCCCAATGTGTGATAGCCCACAAACGTGCCAAGCGGCACTGGACAGATTAGCACTGGCTGTCCGTCACTTCGGGCTTTGCTTCGCACCCTCGAAGTGCAAAGCGTTCCTCTAATGTTGGTTTGGACCGCCTCCTACACTGACCCTTGGTGGGGATCAGCTAGAACTCGTTCAGAAATTCAACTACCTGGGAAGTTGTATCAGCGCCCTTGGGATCGCAGTTGAGATCACGAACCTTATAGCAAAACTCGAGACGCTTTTGCTAAGCTTCGTCACTTATGGCGCCGACGCGACATCACTCTTTTCCTGCAGGGTAGAGTGTACAGTGCAGCGGTATGTTTGACCCTACTGTACCGTTGTGAAACCTGGCCCCTTAAATCAACGGACATAAAGAGGCTAGTTACCTTCGACCACCGTTGAATTCGCAATTTAGCTCATATCTGGTTGGAACACCGAGTAAGCAACGAGCGTGTTCGATGCCTTGTTTACGGCACAGGAAAAGGAAAGGAACCGCTCAGCACCGTTATTTCACGTACCAGGCCCCAATGGCTCGGCCACGTGTTACGCATGTCAGTCCACCGACTCCCGCGACGTGCGTTGTTTGCGCGCCGGGGCTGTGGATGGAAGGAGGGGTGGTCAAGCGATGACTTGGTCGAGAGGAATGAAGGCCCTCACTTCGAAGCTGATCACAGTTGGAGCGTCCCGGCTCTCTGGTTCGGGTCCGAAAGACGCTGAACACGTTTGGCTGGATACATTTGCTGACATGGCTAGGAGCCGAACTCAACTGCGTTCGTGCTGTGAGTTTCTTCGTCCCTCCCCAACCCTATTAGCCTCCCCCTGCGAGCACGATTACATTAGTTAGCATTTTATAAGTTTGCATAGTAAATTATATTTTTTTGCTGGTTGGTGTCCGAAGGACGCTGGATACGTTTGGCTGGATACACTTGCTGACATGGCTAGGCGCCGACCTCAATGGCATTCGTGCTGTTTTTTGTCCCACACCATCCCTATTAACCTCACCCTCCAAGCACGATTTCACTTTTTGGCCTTATATAATATTGCAAAGTAACTTTTGTTGCAGCATAGCGACCGGCTGGTAGCTTACCGGAACGATGCCCATCCGTTCCCGGTAGCTCAGCTGGTTTGCACCCGTTGCATTTTTTCTCATTTTTTCTTTTATGTATTACGGCACAGTAGCTGAGACGTTTACCACCTCTGTCTAAGGTGTATAATGATGATGACGATCAAGAATGGTGTACGAACCCGTATCAACCGGTTGCTCAACCTCTAGGCACGTCCCACTGTACCTCCCAGGACCTCCGTGTAGCATTCGTCAACCTGTGCAGCCTCATTAACAAACGCGACAAACTGTGCCGCTTCGCTGTCTCGGATTGGCCGGACGTTTTAGGACTTGCAAACTTGGCTGGAATCCGACGTCATACCCCACGAAGTCGCGTTGTCAGGATACTCTTGTTTGCGTGGCGACTGAAAATCAAAGGCTCACGGTGGTGTTCTGTTGTACATAAAATCGTCACTATCTGGCAAACTTACCAGCACCTATCGGAGCGAGGATAACTTATGCGAGCAATTGTGGTGCACAATCCGCCTCAGACGCGCAGAACTAATAGTGGGTGTTATCTACCGTAGCCCATTAAACCGTTGTTGCGATTGGCTACCACATATACAGAAGCACATGAGTTGCCCTCATTTCTTACTGATGGGGGATCTAAAGTAACCTAAGATATTCTGGCCAGAGATTCGGCTTCTTCCAGCTCATGGCGAGTTGAGGTTCAATTCGCTAAAATGACTATTGAAATTGTGGCAACGCAACATGTAATCCAACCGACCCGTGTAACGCCGCACTCTGCATCTTGTTTGTTTACAAGCTGCGAGCAGAAGTTGAACGAGATTAGAGTCCTCCAATCTCTGGCGAACAGTGGCCACTGCTCTATTGTGTCATGCATAGAATTGCCGTTACCGTATTATAAGAAACGGTAGCCGACATGCAACCAGTAGAAGGCGGACTTTGACGGGCTCGTTCAAGCCGCAAATCAGACTGATTGGACACTACTACATGATGCGTCGCTTGAGGCCTGTTGGTCATTGATGAAGGGGAAGCATAACTCGCTGTGTACTCGGTTCGCTCCCCAGAAGTATTCAAAAGTCTGACTTGTCAAACCGTATTGGTTTGATACGGAATATAGACAGTTAGCGCGACAGCGTCGCAAACTTTGGGATAGTTAGATCAGCTCGGGTTGTGATGAAGATTACAGGGTGTACAAAAAACAGCGCAACTCATGTGACGCCACAACGATCAAGAAACGCCGGCAGTTCGAACAGGAGCTAGCGTCCTCAACCACAACTACACCCAAAAAAATATTTGTGTAGTGGAAACGTCAACTGAAACCCGGGGGCGACCTACCGGTGTTAGAGGGAGTGGATGGACAAACGCTCATTTCAAGCGTGAAGCGCACGGACGCCTTGGCTACCCACTTGCTCACCGTATTTTCTAGTAAACCGGCGGCTATTCCAGTATCGGTACAGGTTGCGCCAGTCTTGCTCGACAGCCTACTATGTGGTGCACTCGAAGTGTATCAGCTACTCGTCAACCTCGATGGTGCAAAGCCCCCCCCCGGACCAGACGGACTTAACCCACTAATACTCAAGTCTCTATGGAATGTCATCCCACCAGCCGTGACAAACCTATTCAATAAATCACTCTCTGAAGGATCTGTCCCCAACGACTGGAAATGCTTGATAGTGATACTGCTTCCCAAGGGTGGTGATCCGAGTAAAGTAGAGAACTACAGATCGATCTGCTTGACTTCGATATCATCCATAGATCCTGAGAACAATGAACAATGATGTATAACGGGTAAAAAAGCAGGTGCTTGACATGTCCTGTGGGGTGGTTAGAGTGAGAAAAGATAGATAAAGGGATAATGGAATCGTCGATTCGGGCGATTACAGATTTAACTGCACTGCCGTGTAAAGGGAGTTTGAAATTAGAATGTGCGCACACAAAGCAATAAGGGGAGTGGTTATTGATCACGTAATAAGTGAGAAAAAAATAAAAAGATAGCAAGGATAACAATTACTCGTGTGCAGCTATCTCGGGTCGACGGGATACATAAATCCAGTTTCTATAGTAGTAGCGTTTACCAAATTGTGTGCAAGGTGTTTGGAGTGACTCATCCTCGAGAAGGGTTATGGCACTGTCCACTGTCTGTTGTACATTAGTGCCAGCATCTGGTGGGCATGGGCTATAGCACGTCGTGTAAATGTAACAGAGTTTCGTCAAGGTGTATTTTGAAAAGGGATAGGGTGGGAGCATTAAGTACATGTTTCGAGAGGGCGTTCCAAGGCTGTGACACTCGAAGGGAGAAAACGTTTCGCTGACATTCCAGTCAACTGTACTGCGTAACCAGCTTAAACTGATGACCTCTTAGCGGGGTGTTTTGACTGAGTATCCGAATGGAATGGCATGGGTGGTTGGGGTTGCTCAGGATCAGGTACACCATTGTGAGATCGCTCCTTGGACGCCGATAACGTCCACTATATATTTTGAGGGTCTTCAGCCTGAGTGGGTAGGGGAGACTGGTCAAATCTCTGACGCTCTTCGTTGTCCTACGTTGTGCAGTATCGAGCGCGGTGAGATGGTGCTTGAGCCAGGGTTGCCACGCTTGAACAGCGTACTCCGCGTGCGGTTGTGGAAATGTGACTGCTGTCGTTCTTCGAATCGATGGACATATTGACGCCAGCGCAACACGGCCTTACGAAAGGGCAATCTTGCATCACCAACATGATGTATGCAAACCACTAGTGGGTACGAGTTATCAACAAATGGAAGGATGTTGATTTGGTGTACGTCGACTTTAGTAAGATGTTCGACAGAGTAAAGCACGAGGTACTCCTTCGGAAACTGAGAACCTACGGAATCGGTGGTACGTTACCACAGTGCTTACACGAGTTTATTGTGCGACGAAAGTTTAGAGCAGAGGTCAATGACTATCTGACAGACTGCTTCCCATCGACTAGTGGCGTGCCTCAAGGAACTGTATTTGGGCCAGTATTATTTCTTTTTCATATAAACGATCTCCCGCAGCAGTTCCAGTCACCATCTGTCCTGCTTGCAGATGATTTGAAAATATGGAGGATCATTGAGAACCAGGACGACTGTGCTCACCTCCAGCATGACTTAGATCGACTGTTGACGTGGTCCACTGAAATGCAACTCCCTCTTAACGCAAGCAAGTCCAAGTCCATTAGAATCACCAGACGTCCAGCCACTCGATCATACACCTTGGACGGCCAGTTGCTCCACCCTAACACATTTGTCAGAGACTTAGGAGTGCTCTCGCGATATGATATGAGATCAATAGAAAATACAGATAAATTGTACCGTGCGGGACTTCGTATGCTCTGGGCATTACGACGCAGTTTCTCCACATGGTCCGAAGAAACCGTCCCTTGCCTATTCACCTCGCTCATTAGACCAATCCTTGAATACGGTGCCCCAGCTTATCATCCAATAGCCCAATGGGAAATTGGAAAGCTGGAGAACACGTAACATATCGCAACCAGAATGGTACCGAGTTTACAAAAGCTTCCGTATAAAAAACGTTACAAAAGGCTCGGACACTACACATTATCCTACCGCTGAGTAAGAATTGACCTTATTATGAACCATCGAGTACTACAGTTGTATCACTTCCTCATACTGCGGCCTATATTTCACCTGCGGGAACCCTGTAACACCCGAGGACACTGTTACAAACTCAGGGTCCCCTGCATGAACAAGGTAGCACATAAGCTTTGTATCGAACGAAGAATCGTAAACTTATGGAATACACTACCAGAAGGGCTAGCAGAGGCCGATTCTGTGAAATGTTTTAAAACACGTATCAACGATTATTTCGGAAGCCTGTGCTTTTGTGAAACAGTTCACATCCAATGGAATAAAACAGCCTATACCCAGAAATAATGACATAAATACGAATTCCTAGCCGAACAAGGACAAACGATTAACTGACCAAACACTACCGCTGACGATTCGCAATCGAATGCTTCTGATTTTTCATAATGCGGCAGAGTTGTACAGAAACCCTTCTAGTTGCTCTTAAATATAGTCTCAGTCTCATTGCTAATTATTTGTTAATATAGTAGCACCAGGTGGTCGACACGGCCAGGATACAGCGGCAGTGAACTCGAGACAAAATGCAATCTACTATCCTAACAAGGATGGTCAATATGAGTGTACGAAGCGATACCACGGCAGCGACAGCCTTCATCCCACGTGGACATGTTGTCTACCTGCTCTGATCTTCCAAGCCAATACGTGAAAACGGAATTTAGTGTTTGTGTACTAAACACACCAGCTCAATAGACAAAATTAGCACGCCTGTCAGAATGGATCAGGACAAACGCACGCGACAGTTCCTGGATGCCACCTATTATTCACGTTGGTGGAAGTGACCTTACCGATCTGTGGGACTATCCTCCTATCAACGAAGTCTTGCTTTGGCGATCAAGGCAGGTACCGAGACGTGTTAAGCAGACAATGCCCTCAGGTATTTCTCATTGAAGATTTATGGATGCGTCCAGTGGCCAATCAACTAGATTAAGCGTACTTAACCTATCGCTGAAGTCTTGCACTTTGCATGATAAGTGAAAGGTTTCAAAATAATACCCAAGCCCATTACATAATCTGCGCATAAGTGAAAAACTATCCCCCCAAAAGCTAATCCGCATGCTCGACTAAACCCCTAGAAAAAATATGCAAATTTCTTCATTTCACGGGAAAGCCTAAATTAATTTACTTAGTAGGCGTTCCAGTACTACAAACCAACTAGGCTCACCTAAATCTCGTACATGCTATCTCAGATGTTGGCGATGTAATGGTACCACTTGCTTGGAAATGTCAAAAGCCGTTAATTGACTACCTCACCGACGCTTACAACTAAAAGCCGATGTGTTTAAAGGCGCCTGATCCTATTGAAAGGGTCGGCCTCCTAGATGGTACATCGCAGTCACATGGTACAAGTAGGCGAGTAAAGAGCGGCACTGGTGTAAACAACAGTACTGATGTAATCACTTATGCAAGGTTTTTGCATTTGCGGGTAACGATAGACTGGATTTCACTATGTTCAAAATATCTATAATAGCAGGTATACCCAACAATAACTACGGTCATAATAAAGTAGCGGTCGGAAATTTGGTTGAGGAAGTCTCCCGCTAGCAAACGAGGGCGTGGTATATATATATATATATATATATATATATATATATATATAAAACATTAGTTGTATGATTGAGCGGAAGGGACCATGTGTTGAAGTTGTGTTTGAGCGCGCAAAGCACACGAAATTTGTGATGTCGGTGCTATCGTATGACCAGCTTCATTAATGTGATGTATCGCTGAGTCAAAAACATCTAATCCTATACGATATCGTACTCACATTTGGTACGTGCAGCTGAAAAGCACACACCATCGAGACTCGGCCCACGGTGTCCAGCTTACATTCGATCCGAGTGGATAAATAGACATTTGTTATTGCACAGCACACACAAACATGAGCTCTTCGGGGTAACTGCACTAACGAGACCATCAGTGAAATTCATTTGTGTCGGTACTCACAGAATGAGGTCAATCCAAATTTAAATGAGCATCCTTATACGGTTGCATTGCGAACAAAAAAAAATCCGCAAATGGCTTGTGGGCTCAGTGAAGACTGTTGCATTGCGTTGCCGGTGTGGAATGATTTGATTTCTTTCATTTTTCTATCTAAAATCTCCATATGGCACCTAGATGACCGCATTAGGACGATAAATTTGGCCGAATAAATTCGCTTTACTTTGACCCAATGAGTTGCTAGACGAGGATGTAATGTGGGTCAAGCATGTGAATTGATGAACAGATCGGGCAGATTATGAGTAAGTCAAGTTTCATACAGGGTACACACAGCAAGAAGTTTGACGCACTTATCTTACCAAAAGAAACCAAGCTGGCTGCCTCCGTCTACTGTGTATGTGGAGCGCTACAAATTGACGAACTATGGTAAACAGCCATTTCTAACACAGCATACACATGACGCTTCAGGAGAACGACGAAGTGCTGGTGATCACAGCGCTCCAAGTATACAGTAGGGGAGAAAGACGTTTTTAGGAAAGCGTCACCTGAAGATTGGACGCAGAACAAGGGTCTGGAATTGGCTATGAATAAATCGTACGTGTCGTAGGTATGCTCTATTTTGGTTCTGTCTTACACAACCTAAGTGATGTGTTGAAAGCACTGGTTACCCTATGATCCCAGTGTTTTCGCTGTCAGACTGCTTGTTTCTGAACGACTCAAGTAGCCTGGTGGGCACCAAAACCTGGATAAGACCAATAGGACCGAGCACACCAGTAGTTACCCGTGTGATGCAGATTCGAAGCCAGTTGTTTCGATCCAGTCGGCGTAATGACCTTTGCGAGTCTCATTGCGTTCGCTACCAGGCGCGACATGTCGACGATTATCCAGACACTGCGTAGAGACCCAAAGCCAAGGTTGGCAATTTGATTTGCTCCATGAAGATATGCTTGCTGATAGTGGCGTCTGGCGAATATGTCACCAGTGGTGTGAAACTGCATTCAGTGAACGCTTACTCAGCTCGAATACCACTGTGTTTTTAAATGCATTCAGAACACCCGGCCTTGCCAGTTGGCAAGTATCTATACGCTCGCATTGCCATTGCGGACATCCGCCGAAACGCACCGGCAGGTCGGCGCATACAAGCACGTGGTCGGTGTTCACACATGTGCTTCAAATCGAGCGACAATTTTAGACGCAGCCCCTCCAGCAGTGACTGACCTTGATGCGATCGATTCACATCCACGGCTGATCTGAAGGTGGTGGACACCATGTCAGTCTTCGGCGGGTGCAGTGTCGGAAGCTAGTGCACGAGAGAAATGGACGAGACCCTTCACATAGTTGTAGCAACCGCTCATCGTCATCATTACGGGAGCCCACACCGTGTTAGGTGCCCAGGTGAAGCTCTTTGGTGGACAATTTTTCAACTTGGGCATTCAGATCGCCACCATAGTATCCGTACTTTTTCCGTAATCAAGGAGTGCATTCAGAGTCCATTTCACAGAGTTCATGCTACAATTTGTGGGGGCGTAGGCAGCAGTGCAAACAAGCGTTGTTTGTCCCGGCGCGAATTTGAAGGCTGGAACGAGCAAGCCGACATAAGAGCGCAGGTCCCGCTATTCATTGCGATGCAGTCGACCAGGACGGCTTAAAGTAATGCCCATACGTCTCGACTGGCGTTTGAAGCTGTATCATGTATGGATAGGCAAAATGAGAAAGTGCCGTCAGTGTTGAAGGTAGGGGACCTCAGGGTAATCACAGAGCTCGATTCTTGCAGCAGGGTTTCCGATATACAGCAGACATTGATCGATAGGGCAAGTGATATCCGTTGGCCAATATTTAACAAAGTGCGCACTTTCAGGCATGCCAGTCTTAGCGAAAATCGATCTCTCCAGAGAAGCGGATGGACTGACGTCCGTCTGGCTGGACATGGATTGTCGACTGCATCGGGGCAACGCCCTGTGCTTGCGTGCAAGTTAAAAGTAGAAGATAAACGCTTATGAAAGTAAGGTGAGGAGTGAAGTCAATTAGGGAGTTGCAAACAGGGTGGAGAAGGTGAAATTGGAGTGGGACAAAAATAATGAAAAAGCGCAAGAGGAAGAATAAAAAGAAGGGAAATCCTGAACAGTAGCATCCTCACCCTATCCACCCTGCTCGATGCAACAGATAGGGCGCCGTTGATTATCCTCTGCGACGGCCAAAGCATTAAGAGATTGCAGGTCATTGTATTGCGTGGACAGGAGACTGTCAGGTTGTCAAGGTCTAGACAGGAGGACGATTAGGGTTCACAACCAAAGCCTTGGGTCCTAAACATTCAAGGCAAGGCACTGGGGTTTAGACACTGGGCTACACTGAGTCCGTTTTATGGAGTAAGAAGCCAACA
Source organism: Dicrocoelium dendriticum (assembly GCA_944474145.2). NCBI lineage: Eukaryota > Metazoa > Platyhelminthes > Trematoda > Plagiorchiida > Dicrocoeliidae > Dicrocoelium > Dicrocoelium dendriticum. The sequence goes on along the minus strand of OX104066.1, from coordinate 50,162,487 downwards.
TCACTCCAACCCCCAACCAGGGCCAGGAGACTGAGTTTGTCAGGCCTCTAATCATTGAGCAATCTGGTATGAGTGACTCTGAAAGTGTAAAAGCACCATCAAGCATAGCCCAATGGACCGCTGAGGCACGTAAACCATCCTACTACGTTAAAGCCCAGTACCGTGGCCAGCGGCCGGACATCAATAGTGTTCGGAAAACAACAGGATTGGGTGACATTTCACATCTTGCCGCACCTTAATGTGTGCAAACAAAGAGTATCTGGGACGGTACTTGATCCGTGTTAGTTGTAAGAAGCATAGAATGAGTTGCACGTGCCTAAGGAGGCAAGCAACGGTAGTACGATGCACCATCTGTAAACACGGCGCCATTCTGATATATGGTATGAGATGAAAGTAACAAACAAATGAACCAGCGCATCAGTGGATGGTAGGCATATAGGAAAGTCGAGTGGCGAAACAAAACTAGTTGGGTCCCTCCAAAAGCAGACGGCAGTTGCAGGGTACGGCTAGCTACCAACACTACGCAACAGGTTAAAACCTGTTGGATTTGTTAGTGAATGTTGAACAGCTACTGTCGAGTGGGTTTTAGCTCATGCATGTACGTGAGTCATGACGTTATCAAAAAAGCACCTTTGTCGCGGAAATCAACGTCTCGTGCTTTCGGTGTCCTGTTCACTGTAAAATGTGATGTTCTGTGGTGGTCTAAGGAAGGCGACAAGTGTAACTCCAGCAACACTGAGTCAAGTCACAACATGCTTATATTACATATAGCGCGAAATCTTCGATAGTATACCCTTGTGGACAGATAGGCTGATAGTAAACGGTTAGCTTAGAAATAACGGTAATGAGCAAGCAACTGCTCTGGCTAGATCGTTTAGAATAACAAGAATAGATGAGGCCCACGCACCGAGCATTGTGGAACACCACACTACACATTGATTACATCGGACAGATATTTCCGGACGCACCTCCAACTCACGTTCGTGTAGAAAATTGATTATCCAACTCAGCATTGGGTTGCCAGTGCCGTAGTTTCGAAGATGGCGAAGAAAAACTGGATGGTCTAAACGATTAAACGTTTTTGATAAGTTCAGATAGGTAACACCGAATGCTGCCTCATCATCGACAGCTTCAGTCCAGTTATTATGTGCAGTTAGCAAGGTAGTAGTGCATGAACACTTTTGACGGAATTCATGTGTCTCTGGGGATATTAAGTTGTGGCTTCCCAGATGATGTATCAGCGCATCTGCGATGATTGACTCCATAAGTTTGGATAGTACAGGAAGTAGCGTTATTTGACGGTAGTTAGTAGGGTCAGTGCGGTTACCTCTTTATGGATAGGAGTGATGAACCCTTCCTTCCATACTGGTGGAATATGGTTCTCCTCTGGACATAGCTGACAGAAAACGGCCAGTGGTTCTGCTAGATTCCTAGCTACTGTCTGCAGAACCCTCGGTCGAATGTAGTCTACTCCAGGAAAACTGTGGATACGCAGGGATAACAATTTCTTCAACACAGCTTCCGCAGTGAAGGTGATGTCTGAACCCGACGGTGGAGTAATAGACATGAAGAGAATATTTTGGCTCGTTACCTGTTGGAAAGTTTGGGAGTAACGAAGCTGTAGGCGATAGGCTGCTTCCTTTGCTGACCGCGTGCACCCATCAACCGTGACCAGTGCTGGGACGCCGCGCTTCGAAGGTCGTTAACGTGCCTGTATGGGAGTTTGCGGTTCGTGCAGAATCGCCTCATTAACTTATGTTGGTGCCTCACTCTGTCCTCGCTGATCAACTGGACACAGAAGTTACGATGTGTCACGTTTGCAGTCCAGGTTTCGGCATTCGGGTAGCTCTAGTTAGCTCGCCATTCCAAATCTCTCAGGAACATACATTTACGTGTTCTGCTCTTCAGAAATGACTTATGCTTCTTTTTGGGTTGGAAGGGCTTCTGTTCCGATACGTGCGCTACCAGTATGCTAAACGTACTTGTGAACGTTTCCCAAGCGACATCTGAAGGGCATTCGGTCAAGAAAGTCCAAGATGTATCCGTAAGAGCGTAGTGCGTGACAGTATACACTTCATCATCCTCCTTTTTAGGATATTTCGCATAACACACACAATCAAACAGTGGAGTAATGTGGTCACTACGACGCAGTGGCGTGCCTGTAACTATCCCGTCGACCATAAGTTCTTCGTTAATGAGTACAAGTATCGACGGCCAGTTAGCAGTTCTAAAGTTGATGGCAGACATTATCTGGTTGTACAAAGGGTGGCTGGAAATTAGCTATTGAGGATAGGCTTTAAACTGCGCACCATCGGTTGATGGCGTTTCAATGTCGTGCACACTAAAGTCTCCAGCAATAAGAATGTGGCTATAGGACTTTTCAAAGCAGCCTGAAAAAAGTCGTTCAGAGTTTGGTGGGCGGCAAATTAAGGCTAGTAGACATGTCCTAGTTCCGCAACCATAGCCGGCACCAAAGCGAACCAGGACGCGGATTTCTTGGTGATCGATAACTTCACATCTGAAATTTGCATTATAACAAAGCACTAAACATAACATCGCTTTCAGTTCTATCGTTCCGAAGCAACAACATACCGGGTAAATTGATCTCAGAATCGGTTAACTCAAAGTTTAACCAGGTCTCCGTACTCATGATGAGGTCCCGCAGTTGTGAGGCATGGAGTTCTCGACTTTCGGCCAACTTACTAAAAGGGCTTTGGGATAGTGTTCTTGTTGTTAAGAGTGCGTTGATGCGTTTCAAATGTGTGTTTGTTTTTAAGCCAATCGTCTTTTTTGGTTGGTTGTCGGTTTGCGAATCTCAGTCAAGCTGCATGGCATTGCAGCGTGTTCCTGATCAAAAGTTTCACTCGTGCTACGCTCTGTCCTGTTGTGTACCGTAGATACTGCTGTGTCGGTTTCTCCGCGGACTGTACAGACAAAGAATTTACGGCGGTTGCAAGTTCCATCGAATTGCCGGTCACTCGTGGCCGCGCGCCCGTTGCCTTTAGCCAGATCTCGGTTGATAATTTGACTCGAAAAGTTTACCGGTTATGGAATATAACTTGCGTCATTCCCTCGGGATGTAGTGTTTGTATTAAGCTTGGACCGCAGCCCTTGTGGTAAGGTGATGACGGAACTGTTATCAACGATTCGGCATTAACATTGCCCAGAGAGAGTGCTTTGCGGATGTAGTACCATTGCTCTCAGTCATGTGTTTGCGCCTCTTGATCGGGAGAATCCGAAAGCTCGGGAACACCATGAACAAGTATGATTTTCTTGATATCGCGATTAGGAATGCCATCTTGATTACCTGCTTCTTTTGGGCGACCTTTCCAAGGGAGATCGGGTAATATGAGTACGACGTTCGGTGAGTGGCGAAGACGAACTGCTGAGAGAAGGACGGCTCCTGTCTCATCTGCTGAGTTTAGTGTTACTCGAAGTATTAGAGGTTCATCAGAGTGCACTGAGGTCGGGTGCTGCGTTGCGCGTCTAAACATAGTGGGCGCAACCCGAATACTAATGGCTTCGCAGATGGGACTCCGCTGGTTGCGATTGTCTAGCAACTTGCACTTTATTGTGAACGATTCGGACCCGGGAACGTTAGTGTACACGAGAGTTAACGCAGTGGTTTTGTTTAGCGAGTGTCGGTTTTGAAGTTAGTTCTGGCGATTTGAGCTGCTCAGAAGGCGCCACTGGAGTTTACGGTGAAAGTCGCGTCGCCCCACGTATGCTCGGTACAGAGGATTGACCCGTGTGTCGCTCTCGGTGTGTTTATCGAGGCGACCGATGCATACTTGACACGCTAACTTGTTGCACCGGATTGCTTCCGGCTCTGAGCTGTCGGTGTCACGGCTGAAACTCTAGGTGAAGCGTCCATGAATGGGTAATGGCAGTCAGGTTGAAGGTGACTTGTCCGATTAACGGTTTAGGATGTGCCAGAGTAAGTGACGCAGATACTGTGGGGAGGTTTGCGAGACCGCTTTTACATATTGGCTTAGGGATGAAGCTCAGAGGGGATTGCGGGGGCACAGGATCGGCGCACTGAGACTCTTCATCTGCTCAATTGCTTCATTTAATTTTTCACATTTTTGCATAAGCGCAACTACAAGTGACAATTAAAATAGCCCTGTATACCTGGAAAAAGCAAAGCGCATCGCTCACATTTTTGAGCCTATTTAGTACTACGTGACTTGCGCAACCAGACCTAGAGTGGAATGTGAAGCTGCGATTTGAGCAGATCAGCTCAGACCTGACCAAGCGGGGACATTTCGATTCTTCACTTTTGTCGCTAGGTGGGACCACTTTCACAAGCAGGCTGAATCCAAACGCTTGCAGTCAAGTTGGTGGCGGGGCTGTACAAGTTGGATTACCGTTCTGCGGACGTAAAAAGTTTAATTACGTGTCAACGGGGCAGGCCCTACTTTCTTAGCAGCCGGAACAGTTGATCATGACACAGACCGAAGCTTATTGGACAGCCGATGAGAACAGGCCAATGATGACGCTTCACCTTTAACACCGCCAATGAGGACGGCCTGACTTGAAGACCGCCAGGGAGCCCGAGGACATTCCTCTTACTGATGCGACCCCATTATTTGACTTGCTTATACTGCTTGCCGGATGCGCAATAGTTTTCGTTTCAGGCCTTTGTATCCTAATCTGGGACGTCGGCCGCTTAGTTGGCGCGGTAGCAGCAGGTTATCCGTGCAGGCAGCGGAAACCACAGTAGGTTCGCGCGTTGAGGTCAAGGTTACAAGGTGATAATGGGACGATGTCTCTAGGCCTACGCAATCGTGTCGGCAGATTGCTGCTGTCTGTGTTGCAGTCCCACAGTGGTGGTGTTAACGGATCTATGTGGTCTGGTCTACTGATCGCAAGGCGAATTTGCCTATGGTGCGTCCGGGATGCGTCTACCGAATTTCATCCACGCACCGAAAATTGCCGTACATTGCGCGCCCTAAAAACCCCCAAAGAATTATATTGGCAGTCCAGAGATCCAATCGGAGCTCACACGATGCACTACCCACACAAGCGCGGCGTCCGGGTACCCCAAATTGCATGGCGCTGCATGCGATGAGGCGCAGACTACGGATAATTGAACGATCGATACATTCTGGTCAATGTTTGAGGACAGAATGTTTCGTGGACCAAGCTAAGTGGTAGCATTCTTGTCATTGATCAGTTGGTCGCTATCTCAGCCATGGAACACTCCCGCCGGTGCGTTCTTGTAACCGAAATGCCCTATCGTGCGTGAGGCTAAGCGCGTTTAAATTATTCAGCTGTATGGCCAATGTGACTTCAACACCGCCAAAACAGCTCGAAGATATAACACTCTAAACGCTGGAAAGCGATTCGTCAGCGGCCGTTGCGTGCTTTAGTTGGTGAATAAGTTCCACAAAACCGGGAGTTTGTGCGACGCCAGAAAACTCGGCTGATCTCGCACTAGTACTGCAGATTTTGCAGCTTGCACCGTTGTAGATGAAGTATCTGAGAGGCCAGGTCTCAGCATACCTAGACTCGCCTAGCATTGTGACACTACCCGCTACGCGGTTCAGAAGATTTTGAAAGAACGCAACGTTCGTCGGTTTTGTCCACTCCAGGTTCAAGTATTGAATCCAAACGATCCGGATAAACGGAATACACTTTGCCGTTGGTTTTTGGATCACATGTGCATTCACTCCGTAATGTTTACGGATGAATCCGTTTTCCATTTGCATGGAACGGACAAACAACATTTTTGGGCTAGTTAAATCCACGCAGATACACAGCGTCACGTATTCAGCATAGCGCCAAGCTGATGGTCGGGGCTGGAATTACTTGTCAGCAAATCGTTAGACCATTTTCCGTTTCCAGGAACGTGACCGGTAAGTTGTTTTATATTAGGCAACCCTTACTTTTGCTAGCATCGTCGTACAAGGAATTGCTCCAGACTTGCGTACTGTCACAGTTGGAGGCGGACGGAGTTCGCAGTACCATATGGTTGCAGCATGATGGTGCACCAGCACATTATGCTCAATCGGTGCGAGAATATCTCTGCGAGGAATTCGGCCAACGTTGGATCGGTCGTGGAGACCCCATCGAGTTGCCCGCACGGTCGCACGATTTAAATCCGCTGGATTTTTTCTGTGGCGAGATTTGAAACGAAGAGTTTACAGAAACAAACCGATTTCCCTCGAACAATCGGAGCAGAATATTGGGAATGAATGCCACGCCATCACCACCGCGACGATGAAGAAAGTATTTGCTAATTGCGTCAAGCGATTTCTGTACTGTAGTCAGAATGCAGATGGACACTTACAACATCTTCCATGATATCTATGTCCGTCTAACCCTGTTGCTGTAAATATATGTACCACCGATTGCACATGACTTGAAGACTACATCAGTTTCCAGACGAATGGTGCCAATGATGCGTCGGGGCGAACTTAATTCTATGAGCACTGCTCGCATCTTCAGCAGTCTGCGTCACTCCAAACGCAGTGATAATTTGAGGGTATCCGATGCGTAGATTAGAGCCTACATATTGGTGCCGTTGGTGCAAATGTTCTCCAATCCACACCGGAGCCATAAGTAAGAGATTATTGGGGTCTCCGATACGTCGTTTATAGACCAATTAGTTATCGATCATGGTGCTATTGCACATCGAGCTTCTTTCTTGTAGCAGAGGCCTCCGTTTGGATACCTGAAGCTAACCGATCCGCGTCAATGCGCCTAATTTATGCAACCTCGGTGATCCATTTTTTGCTCCTTCATGTTTACATTTGTAGGCTGCTACCCAGATGACCGAGAGACCTGGTCAGGCAAGTACTTCAGCATGACAGTTGGCAATTTTACTGTAAAAGGGATGGACTTATCGTTTTAAACACAATAGTCCTTCTCGCCGCACACATGATTTGGGTTGTTTAGAATCAGGTATGCCATTATCAAGTCGCCGCGTACTCGGCGATACCGTCAGCTAAACACTCCCAAACTTTCCAGTCTTTGCTCGTATGATAGATTGCTCATTCCGATGACGTATTTAGATGCTCGACGTTGAGGCCGCTCAAGTGCAGTAAGGTCGTACTTTAACCATGGCTGCCACGTCTGAATTGCGTATTCGACATGGGGGCAAACATACGCACTGAGAATCTGTCGGAAAATGGAGATGTCGGATTGTCGGAATGCACGTCTCAGCAGCCCGACGTGTGGATTAGCAGTTTCCGATGCCATTTCGCATTGCTGGGAACAACGCAAGTCATCCTGAACCAGCACACCCAGGTCGCGTTCGACGGAAGATCGCTGCAGTACTTGCGTTACGAGCATGTAGCAGTTGGTACTCTGGTGTCGTATGGAGAACACCTTGCATTTGCTCACGTCGAAATCCTGCGGATTTCCATTTGACCACCGCTGTACCATGTCCAAGTCATGCTGCAGCATATCCAGATCGGCGTCCGACTGAATCCTGCGCCATATCTTGATGTCGTCAGCAAACATTAGAAAACTTGAACCGATCGTCTGTGCCAGATCGTTGATAAATACCAAAAACAATCGTGGCCCTAGTACAGAGCCTTGAGGCACACCACATTCGACATGTATAGAATCTAATAATGAGTTTCGAACGCTAACCACCAGTTGCCGTTGTAGGAGAAAGTTGGCGATCCAGGCTAAAAGGGGTTCACCGATGCCATAATACTGCAGCTTGGAGAGGAGAATCCGATGATCCAGGCGGTCGAATGCCTTCGAGAAATCCAAGTAGACCACATGGACGTTTTCTCCAGCGTCAGCTGACTCGGTCCAGCTACTCCGGGCTATCAGTAAATTTGTTGTGCACGATCGCTGTCGACGAAAGCCATGTTGCTCGGGAGCAATGATGTTGCAGTTTTCCGGATAGCATACCAATGCATCGGCAACGATGGACTCCATGACTTTGGACAGTACAGGATGAAGTGATACCGCTGAAAGAACTGAGCCAACGGTTCTGCCAGTTGTCGTGACGCTGCTCCCAGTGCTTCTGGGCGAGTAGTATCGACACCAAGGGAGCTGTGGTTGCGCAGAGACGTAAGCTTTTGCAGGACAGCTTCCGCGGTAAAAGTGATGTGGTTGAGTCCCTGCGTTGGGGTAACAAAAGATGGAAGATCACCTGGTGGTAAGACCGACTTAAATGTGGATTCATATTGCGTTCGTGGATGCTATGGTTCAGTGTGTGACACAGCTATACTTCTGGGAACAACTGCGATAAGGCCGGTGCTACTGTATGCATCTGAGACTTGACCAGTTCGTACGGAAGACATCAAACGGTTGGCCGTCTTTGATCACCGGGTCTCACGCAGTATTGCACGCATCTGGTGGGAACACAGGGTGAGCAATGCTGAGGTCCGCCAGTTGGTTTTTTGCAAGAAACCCTCCGGTGCCTCACTTCAGTGTCTGTTGAAGTTGAATCGCTAACGTTGGTTAGGTCATGTACTCCGTACACCAGTTAACCGCCTTCCTCGGCGAGCATTATACGCCGTCGCTGCACCAAGTTGGGCGAAACCACGAGGTGTTCAATCGATGACGTGGCATAGGGGTATGAAGAAATTGACCGAGAGACTTGGTCAGGCAGGTACATGCCATCTTCGTGGATGGGGGACTCGTGCTAGACAAAACCAATGGTTAGAGGCTCAAACGGACGTGGCGCATTGTCAGAATCAGTGCTGCCTCTGCATTCGTTCTCTTGCGGTTAATTGATCATACTTCAATGCAATTAGCTGCAAGCACCTTGTTCTTGCTTCCATCCTGCTAATACCGTATTTAAGTCTGACCTTATTTACCTATCATTGTTCCTTATTGCAAATCTGGCGACGCGAGTCGTAGCAACTGAATCCGCGGCACTTCGGTGCCCTGATTATGGTTCATCAACTGCAATAAATTGAACTGAAACAACCGAATAATCTTTAAGTATTGTAGAATATTTAAGAAAGAGAAATTCCAGATAGAACTTCACAAGAAAGCAAAATATTGATAACCAGAAAATACTCCTCTGCCAAGTCTTTAGTATTTCTAATGTGAAAGGTCTAGTTGAAAGTGGTGCTTTGTTTCTTACAGTGGTTCTTTGAAACCTAGTTTTAAGACTACCGGTGTGCGCACCATAACAATTTTACCATTGCCTTTAATACCTATACGAGCACATCGAAAAGCTGTTGCTCAGGTACTTTAATGGGAACATAGCTATGATGAAATAGCGGCAGTTGTGCATCACGTGTACGTTCATCCGACAAGACGATGTCCATTTTTTTACCACAGTAGACGCTGTATGTAAAGGTAACCTAAGTGCGCCGGCTAAACATCGGTCAGTACAGAGGCCACAGGCAACCAGTTTTCCGCGAAACATGCTGTCCCCAAACACTGAACAGAATGTATCGATCGTTCAATTATTCGTAGTCTGCGCCTCATCGCGCTGCACGCGATGAGGCCGCACTTGTGTGCGTAGTGCATCGTGTGAGATCCAATTGGATCTCCGGACTGCCATTGGAATTCTTTGGGGTTTTTAGGGCGCGCGATGTGCGGCAATTTTCGGTGCGTAAATGAAACTCAGTAGACACATTCCAGACGCACCATAGATGCTGGGTGGAGTTTGCTGCGAGGCAAAGATTACTCTGTAGCTGACCCACTTAGTGTTGGACTGAAACGAACGCTGCGTAACTGCTCTACTGAGTAAGGCCGGACGACTGCAACGACTGCAATTATACAACTTTTGAACGTGCGTATAGGTAAAACACTGCGCGGGAGGTTACAAATACAGGTACATATAGGATGCACTGCAGTGCACTCGCGAAAATGGTATTTCGAGGTAGAGCTTGGAAAAGCAAGATGGATAGTTAAAGATCCAGTAGTGTGCGACAAAACGCCACTGAGAAACAGCGAAAAACCCAGCGCGCACAAGTGCGCAAATAGCACGTTGCTTCGTTCACGTATGTCAGGCTATACTTATGTGACTAGACGCTTGACTTTGATTAGTAAGATGTCATGTCCGATTTTCTGGTGGAAATTCGCTTTTAAGACCGGATTTCCGCCTGCATGTTGCCGCAACTGGACCAGTCCAACTGGTTTCAGTATGCAAATTGGCAGGTGATTCAACGGCAAGCGACTCAGAGCTACTTCAACACTATTTCCAAAGAATGTAAAAAATGTAAGCGGAGAGCCATCAAATCTAATGCTGCAGACGAGGAGTGGCCAACTGCTTGATGCCTCTCTTCTCACCAAGCAAGGTTAACAGATAAGTGGGGTCAGAAGAAGAAGTTACTACGTAAGCAAAAGGTGATGACGGTGATATGTTCGAACGTCCGTCCCAGAACGCGCTAGAGGACCGTTAAAAGGGAAACAAGTTGCGAAGCAAAATTGATGGACTGAGATAAGCTACATACTCGGACTGAATGCTATCCCAACTAGGTTTTTACGAAATCCATTATCTCCGGAAGTAGGGGAACTTCGGTTGTCAGTAACATCTGGCAACACACAGGACCAGGAAGTGGTTCACTTAGCGAGGTACTTTCTAGTGAACTCTTCTGTCAGTGACCGCATTTTACCGGCCAAGCCATAGACAGAAAGACAAGAGCAGAAATTCGACCCGAGCGCGTCATGTCAAAATAAAATGAACAAAATGGTACACGTTTATGGCGTATTGGAACTGACGCATGAGGATAACAGTGAACGACAAAAGTACGACATTGAAGAATGGAGGTACATCACAGAGCTTTAAAACATGCAAAAGATCGTGGTTTTTAAGGTCTACCGTCTAGCGGCCTCCTCAAACTACCACGGTAGCGGGTAAAAAATACTGAAGTTACCTTGGCTATGCCCGAGATAGTATCAACTACGGTCGAAGCGTGGCATGACAACAGGAAACGTGGGCCACCAGAAGTGCGGTTAAGACCATTGTTTCACGCAGTACAGACTATAGGTGCAGATGAGCGAGACTTGGTTCTTCCCGCCTCAGATCAGCCAAATGTACAAACACCTGTTCCAAAAAACGCCAACAGACCGGCACTATTTGAGCCGGCCAAACACAGGGAACCAAGCTCCTAATATGTCAAACAATAGTATGCTGCTACACCAACGCTCGATGGGTGCATTCTAAGCTTCTAGAACTGCGCCATCGACATGAACCAACAAGTTGGGACAACATAGCAGTAACCGAAAAGCGAGTCAAACGAAATATTAGATCCGGAAACTGAACTCAGTAAAATTTTAATCATTCGGAATCATCGTCCATCTCAAGGTGGCGTTGTTTCCATCTAGTAGCGAGATTACCTACAAAGTGGTCCTTACAGAACAATCCAATGTTATTCCCGACGCACTACTTTGCCGACTGCAAATAGCAGGTCTGGATGGTGGATCACAAAAGAAGGTGCGTGATACCTGCCCCTTAGCAACTGTCTACAAGAAACTGAACTCCTCCACACACAGTGATGACATACTGTTAAACGTAATCCACTATGCTGTTTGTTATAACGCTGTACCAGCAATCGACCGGTTGATTCACGCCTGCTGGTAAATCTGCGCCCTTACGACTGCTCTGCTTGACGCCTTGACAAACCTGACAGGGAGAAAGACAGAAGAAGACTCAGCAGACCAGAGTTGCACTAGGACCGAGAACGCTGATATTTATATGTCGGTCTCACCAATCCTCTAAACATCGCCTGGCGGATTTGGCTGTAAGCCCACGCTCCACACTTGATTGTCCGCACCGTCTGGCCAGTTCGCCGTCTTGCTCGGGCACGCCAGTCTTCATCCGCCTACCCGGGGCATGGCAACGCACGTGATGTCTGACGCGCGATTTCATCAGCTTCCGGTCAGACCTTGGCAACAAGCATGCTGTCTGATGCGCGATTTCATCAGCTTTCGGCTGGGCCCTGGTAACACGCTCACAGGGTCTGTCCCAAGCACGATTTGTGGCGAACACGCGCGCGTTGGCACTCAGCTTTCTCACCCAGCTGCCACTGTTGCAAAAATGTACTCACACTACCCTATAACGAGTGACTTCAGCGTGCGTTCAATAGCAGAAGTGCCCCTCATTGGGTCATGATTCAAATCAAAACTTCTTGAATCCATGGATGTGGCAATTTTGTATAACCACGTGCATCAACCAACCAGACACCGCGGTTCAAACAAGCCAACACTTCTGGACCTAATCCTGACTAATGAGAAGTTGATGGTTGAGTAGTCGCATACATCCCTCCAATAGGTAGTACCGACCATACAGTCCTAACGTTTGCTGATGTAAGTTATGCCGGTATCAGTGATAAAGAACGAGCAAATCAACGAACTACTGCTGGCTATTTCAAGCTTCGAAACCTTGCGACAACCGTTGAGTGGAACCTCCAGCCGCATGCAATGAATTATAAGGTAAAATTAACTGGTTTATACAAGCATCCTCAAAAGTTGCACCATAAAGAGTATCACAACGGACAAAGGCTTGGATATAAAGCAGAACGCGTAAATGGATCATGAGGAAAGAAGAGTTTTGGGAGCAACATGCGTTAAACCTATGTGATACCACATGGTGAGATTACAAATAATCAGAAGCAACTGCACGTCACAAATTAGAGCCGACAGGCGCGAATGGTAAGAGACCATGGTACTCAAGTCTACGAGTAACACCAAATTACCTTGCAGGTATATGAATGGCGAAAGAAAGGTTACCCCTGGCATACCGCCCCTGAAGGCGGCCAGTGGTCAAAACACTACAAATGGGGATACCGCGAATGCACTACTTCTGCAGTTTGGCTCAGTGGTTACAAGTACCACGACACCGCCCTATCACATCACAGTAGATTTCGTCGGTTTCTATTGTTACCTATGCTCTAGCGGCTATCTCAAGCAAGTTAGTCTCTCCAAGAAAACAGTGCTCCGGGAATAGACAATATATGCCACAAGGTACTTAAAATGTATGCCCCTACCATAGCAGTACATCTTGCAGCCTTGTAACAGTGACTACTTGATTATAATACACTACCATCTGAGTGGAAATATAGAATAATCACTCTAATATACAAAGAAGGCAAGCGATAGGGTCCTGTCAACAACTGACCTATCACTCTCATACCTGTTTTATTAAGAGTGATGGAGTCGATAATCGCAGATGAACTGACGCGATATTTTGAAAGTCTGCAAATAATTGCCAATGTCCAACATGCTTTCAGATGAAGACGATCTTGTCTCCCTAATGTGCTTCTTGCTCGGGACTCATGGACTAGGGCCGCTGATGAATGAGTCCCCATAGGTACGGTTTACGGATACTTTTCTAAGGCTTTTGATAGGTCAATCACTATGTTCTCCAAAAGCTTGGTGTGTACAGTATCAACGGATCGCTGCTCACCTGGTTGGTGGGTTACTTGCATGACAGAATGATCAAGGCAAGAATAGCTGACAAATTCCGAAAGACTGGGCATCTACATGTGGGAGGCGCCCCAGCTGAAAGCACGCTCACTTCAATAAGCGACGCGCGTTGTGCACCCAGGACACTAACAGACTAGTGTAAAGAGATCCATTTGATACAGCATAAGTTCATGGGTTGGTATCAAGCCAGAAGAGAAATGGAGGCTACAGAAGGACGTAAACTGTGGTAAAGTTTGTCTCAAAAAATTTGAAAATATGGCTTATAATTGTACGAAAGCATAAAGCAATAATGCACCTGAAATGAACTTAGGTTACTCGAATGCGACATTGTGGCTTTGTTGCAAAATGTAAAATGAAAATCGCATAACGATTCCGACCTGCCTAAGTTGTCCTCAGCGAACGCTAATAAAGTTCGAGGCTGAGCGATTTTCCGTTTATGCAAAGTCCTTTCCGTAGTCCATGTCATGTGTTTGCAGAACGATGGCTTTTAAACCAGGGTTAAGATGAGAACCAGCACATATTAAGCGCGCATCTGAGCGTACGGTAGAAAAGCGATACGTGGAACGAGGTCGTGAAAACCCCGGTTTGCAACAGAGTTGCTTACTTGATATATATAATCGTCCGTTTTGAATTTCCTGCCTTTCAGAGAGGCACGAACTGCCGCAGATGCTGCTTGCACAGCGGATGCTCGTCGCAGAGCGCTTCCACCGCGCTTCGGGGGCTCTCGGATCTGTGCAAGTATATCGACCATTGGAGCTGGAGAACTTTCGGGTTCGCGATGCTTGCGTTTGTGCTTGTGCTTACGGGCGACTTTTTCTCCAGGCAGTGGATGCTCCACCCGGATTGTATGGCAGAGAGCGAGGATCAGCAGAAGAGTTCTGATAGAGGTCCTCATTTCTGTGGCACCATCTGCTTCTAATTCACTGTTAGTTACAGCTAGATCAACTTGATCACCAAGAGCGGTTTCCAAGTCGGAGATTAAACTCAGCTGTCTACCAGACTGGTTTGAAAGCTTGTAGATCATCGCATCTTTAACCGAAAATGCTCCAAAGGCCGTTGCGAAAAGGCGAAATCGCATGCAATTTTCCGTCAGGGTGCCCGTTTTATCAGTGAAGAGATATTCAATCTGGCAAGATGATTAAAAGAGATCGCAAATAGAGAAAATAAGTAAACTCATTCAGAAGTGGTACGACAGAGAATGGACGGAAATTCTTTTACCCGACAATGGGGGCGTCATACAAATTCTTCCCTAAAAGTGCAACAAAACTGCTAAGAAGAGAACAATGGGTGGACTAGAGTTCAATGTACGGATTGCGACACAATTTCAACTTGGATACTTATTTGCTGTGAAACGATATGTAGGTGTGTGTGTGTGGACACATAAGAAAAGTGATGCAAAACAGACATGGGGTCATTCAATGCACGGAAATGAAAGAATATAATGGTAGCGGTTGATATAAATAGAAAACTTGTATTTATATTTTACGCTAGCCGCTTACTTAATCATTATTCTTTAGCCAATAAAACCTAAGTGTATGAGTCCAGAAGGGTTTCTGGTCTCCATTCTCTCCCTTTACCTTTTCGTGCAACGGGAATTTCGTATGAGAAGTGGGTGGATAGCTTTCAAGTGGATCAGAAATGCATTAAGTTCACTATCACTACATGCCAACTGCCACAGACACATTATTAACACTTCAGGCCGATTGTGGGTATGTTCCACTCCACTGATTGCCCCCTTCTGCTCTATATGCTCGATCCTGCTATACAGGAAAAGTAGACGAATATCTAACGTATCTCATACACAAAATCCCATATCGCAACATTATCTGAGATGAATTAACAGGAGCCGTTACAAAAACAAGTGGTAATCGCTAAGACTGTCTGGGCTCCCAATCTCTATGTAATTTTGTCGTTTACTTCATTATGTGTATTCATAAAGGTGTTTGCTACCCAGGTATTTAGATACCGTCTAGAAGGAAACTGGTTGGTCTGGATTGTGCATACGGTGCCAAGGTGGAACCCCCAACCTTTGACAAATCACCGGTAGGTTCCACCCACTGGCGTACAAGCTTAAGGAGTAGAGTGTTATTGCAGGACCATTTGCAGAAAGCTAAGTACCTTACTCTGACGGTAAGGGATTGGAGGTAGTTGGTGAGTTTACTTATCACAGTGTCCACATTAACAATATATGGTGTGTGACTACCGAAATTAGTTCGCATGTTGCGAATGTTTATAACGCATTCGTGAATAGTAGTGAACCCAATAGATATGCCGAAAAACTTGGACTCCTCAAGCCAAGGAGTTCAAGCGCCTTCAGATATGATCGTCGTACTCTATGGAGGTTTAATCGTGTCTAGCGACATCAAATAGTCCGTAGCGAGAAGTCCAGCTGAGTAATAGATTATGACGCGATGAATCGTGCGCATGGGATAATGAAAGTCGCGGTAAAATATTACACGGATGTCATGATAGAATTACAGCCAACTGCTTGTAACCATACAGTGCTTACCTTATGTAAGCGGCCAGAACCAGAGAACTTGGGTAAACGAATGAGGTTCTTTCTCCGCCTGGTCCGCTTTTAAGCTCATAATCAGTAGATCAGATAACCTTATTCTCCAGTTGTAAAGCAGTGAAGTATTCACACAAGGTGGTAATGCACTGCTACGACTCCAGATAGTGAAAAGGATAATGATGATGACGATGACAAAAATAATAAATGCTCGGATCCGCGAGAACCTGTTAACAGGGACATACTGGTATACACAGTTCTGTTTAAGCGTATTCATACGCAATATAGGGAATCTTTGATGCATGTGCTGCTGAGACATACGTTTTTCGGTGTTGAAATGTAATGCGATTGCTATTTGTCTTTCGGGCCATCATAGAACACTCGATGAGCGATATTGCCGATTATGACCATGCCATCATCGGGTACTGGTCGAGGTAATTTTCAAGTCTAGTGCGGAACGTTCCTGTCTTTGCGCAAGGCCTGATATAAGTTAGAATGGACGATGCATCGGTGCGGAAGAAATTAGAGCGAAGATCAGTGTTAGATCATCGTACAACACGTTCACAAGTCTTGTTGCGAAATCTCCAAATAAAGTTAGGTTTCGATTTTAGTGCGGACACGATAGAGTAGGTCCGTCAGTTTGTCACGTGTTTCAGTTGTCACAACCAGAGGTTCGAAAGAGAGTTGTATGTCAAGATGGATGCTTTGATAAGCAGAAGACCGGTGAAAGACCTTTGCAAAATTAAAAGCATTTTCGGTCGCTCATACGTATGTTCTCATGAATGATGTTGCAGTATTCAAGGATGGTATTAAAAGTTTGACTTTGTCAGTGACTGTATGGTTTCTACAAAATATGTTAAGCATAGATTGCCTGATCCGAATTAAATTGTATGCGGCCTGATTTGAATAGTGGAATTACCGAACATAAGGATTTCATACACCACAAGCGAACAGTTTGACACAACTGCATTCAGTACCAAGTTTAACTGACATCCTGGAGACGTAACATTCGCGGGACATAAAGATTCATATTTTGCTGAGAATTGCATCATTCGCGTGTTGCACTAATTTTCAAGTGAATTTACGTCTTCGTGAATGAGCAAAATGTCGTCGAAACTCATAAAAAATATGAGTGTCGTCAGTGAAAAAGTATGTTTGGTGTGCTTGCGGAAACATGCACATCGGTCGGAGAGAGAGAAAGTTGTCCACTCGGATTTTGGAACATAACCTGCCGAACCTAGCTTTGAGTGTTGCAATAGTGCTCGCGAGGCCCTGCCGCTCAGCATTTATTCGAATGTTACATGCGTCGAAACCCCCAGGGGAAATTCAAGGCCAATAAAAAAACAAAACGATCCCCACTTATTGCGTTTTACTAGGACTTCTACGATCAGGTGCTTGAAGCCCAACGTATGCAGTCTGAGTTTGTGGATAGGCTTGCTTCGTCCTGATAGGTTACGACATCTTCACCGCCAGAAGCATCAAGAATGCAACATCAGCCTCAGCATGGGGCATATATATATATATATATATATATATATATATATATATATATGTTTATCCACATATGTGTCCCATGCTGAGGCTGATGTTGCATTCTTGATGCTTCTTCACCGCAGTTGGGCTAAACCAACTTACACTTAAACTAGGTCTTTTTAAGCTGGATAAATTTCATTCCACTCTATTTGGTTTGTTCTGCCTCCCTGAATAATGTTCTATTAACTGGCCACGTTGCTTACACTAATTGCGCTTATTTTCGGTAACTTTGTTGCGTTTGTGGCATTTTTAAGTAACTTGTGGACATTTCTTACTTATCGCGGATTCGTTGCTAACCAATTTACTTCATATGGTAATTTAGCGAAGAGTTATGCCACCGTATCTGTATGCATTATTGGATTATTTTATTTCAGATTGTCGTTTAAAGTGAATGGCTGTTGTTTGATATCCCCGGTGTGGCTGCGCTTGATGTGCATGTTGACAAGGTGCCTACCTGTCTATTACCCACTACCTCGTTCATACTGGCTCCAGGAGACAGTTGGTCGTTGCTGGAGGGGACAGGGTGCACGGTCCTTGTGGCCGTGCTAGGCTCAAAGAGTGGTTCCATGCAGTCAGTGTGGAGCGGACTACGGTGCAGCCACCGCCTTGTGTGCGCTTGATTCCCCAAATACAGCGTGGTTGTGTTTACCTGTGAAGGAGTGTGGGCCGGCTCCGTTGATGAAACGTGGCTCCCATCCACATGTCTCCCGGTCTTATTCCTTCGGGTTTACACTGGATATGGGGTGCGTGGTTGGAGCTGTGGGTAGTGCAGCGCAAGCCACCCATGGTCCCTCTGTAGGCGCAGGCTTCCTGTTGATGGCCACAGTGACAGGCAAATCCGAAACCGGATGCCGCCAACCACATAAAGGTGTGTGTGATCCTGCCGTCGGCGCTAAACTAATGTCATCGCTTCGCAACACCTGAACTCAACATTTGCACGTGTCTAACTCAATTTGGTGATGTCCTGGTATCGTAGTGTGGAAGTCCATCACTTGTTCGGGAGTTAACATTCCTCCTCCAAAAGGTTTGGCACACCGAAGTAATCCCATCTGATTGCAGCCTAGCGGATGCCACTCTCGTCTTCAAAAAGGATGCCCAGATAGACTGGGGTAAGCAAGAGGGATTAGTTTCATCTGCTTTGCATCTGAAGTGCTCACCGCTCTGCTTTTAATGGGCCTGAGACTGGTACGCGAACAGAACATACACAAAGAGCAAATCCGGTTCTGCTCTGGCCGGAGTTGTATCGATCACAACTTTACGCTCGGCCAAATACATTATCATCAACAACAGCAGTACATCAGCCACTTGAACTAATGCTTCCCTGCCGTACAACCACGGTGATCTATGGAACGTTGAACAATAAGAGTGTAAGAAGTGGGATCTACGGTAAAACGTTAATGTCCTAAACAAACGGGGTCAAGGCGCCTACACCTTGTCAGCAACATACCGTCACAAACAGCTGGCGATGATGCAAAGATAAGGCGGCATCAGCGAGACAGCTTCCTTGTGGCTTTCATTGCCCCCCCGTCATAATCAGACATTAACCCGCAGCTAACAGCACCAAACAGGTTAAACAGGCAGTCCGACTATGGGACGACAGCAGACGCGTCACTGGTGTCGACTGCAAGCCATATGCTGTATGGTCCCAAGCAAAGCACAGGGCGCGTCACGCGGAATCGAGTCTGGGTGACAAGACGGACCGAAGGCACCGAGTTGGGTTAACAGTGACTACATTTCTCGGTGCTAATCAATTTTTGCCCACCTCGGGCCTTGCGCCAACCTGCAGCTGGCAAACAAAACAAGGCTATTCTCAGTAAGCGGTGACCATGCATACGTAGTGCGTGCCCAAACCAACGCAACTTATTCAGTGATATCTGTTGTTCTAAGGAACTAATTACCTTATCGCTGTCTAGCTGACGCATTGCATCTTTAGGGACATGCGGATGCCATCCGACACAAGCAATGCTTCGCAGACAACGATGATCAAAGTCTTGAGGGCACCGCAGGTCCTCAGATCGGAGAGGCAGGACGGACCTCACTATGGCCTAGTATACACGGCATTTCAAATGGAGAGAAACCCCTTTCTGACATCACAGATGTCACAAATTCAAGAAGGCAGTTCTAGTTTTTTGCAATAGGTGAAATGACTTCAGTTGCTATGCGCCCATCGTTGCTGGCGTAGTTGCAGTGTTAGGTGCAGTGATCATCTACCTCGAGTTTCTCGTCATAAAGGGTTAAGGGGGCACCAAATGACTGGTGGTCCTGTAACAACATATTGCAGTTTGAAAGTGCGAAGCGCATGCCAAGAGAGGTTATTCAGGGTTAATTGTGCAGCCGTAACATCGTTAAAAAACAAGACGATATCGTTCGCATAATCAAGATCAACTAGCTTTTCACCAGGCAGCAGCTCAACGCCTGTATCGTGAGGCTGCGTAAGGGAACGCCCCATGATGTAGTCCACGGTGCAGCTGAACAAAAATTGGAAAATGGGCAATCCTGAGGAACTCCACTGTTGTCGGAAATGCATCCGACAAATCACCGCAGACCCCGACGCGGCCTGTCGTGTTCGAGTACAGGGTAGGTAAAATGTTCACATATTCCATGGGAACACCTTTTCGTGCAAGTATTTCGAACAGAATAATTGGGTCGACTGAGTGGAACGCACGCTTGAAGTCGAGGAACACAGTTATTGTCGGTCTGCGGTGCGCGTGGCACTGCTCTAGCACCTGTCGAAAAGTAAATATGGGGTCTATACGGTCCTCTCTTGGGGAAATCATGCCTGCTCTTAACTAATGCGCGATGCCCGCTCAGCAGTGAGGTGACGAACGAGACTTGAGGCCAGTAATTTTCTCACCACAGGCGTTAGGTTAATACCTCTGTGGTTAGCAGTCGGTAAGACAGAATTTCTTGTAGATCGCCATTACAACGGATTCATCCCAGTTAGGTGGGATGGTCTCTGCCTTCCAGACCTGTTCGAACTGGGAGATCAGTGCTTTTCAGAAGACCTAATAACCATCCTTAAATAGTGCGGATGCAAGCGGATTTGGGCCAGCAGCACGAAAACAAGAGCTGCGATCGCCTTTCGGACCTCAGCCTCCGATGGAGTCTCTAAACTAACTGAACATAGTTCAATCTGCAACACCCGAGTAGGAGGAGGTCCAGAAGCAGGGAGACAACTAAACAGCTCTCGAAAGTGCTCCGCCCAACGAGCCATATGGCGCTCCTTATTGTGAATCAGGGCATGCGCGCAGTCTCTGATTGTTTCACTGACGCCTGGTTTCCTTGGACCTGGGGTGCGGATCAGATGGAGTAGAGCTTGCGATAATTCCTTACTGCTCCTGCTTCCTCCATTTCTTGAGCTCGACTGGTCCATCAGGCTTCCTTGTCATCATGCAGGCTCCGCTTTAGTTCGCACCTAATAGCCCGCCTGGTAACATTGTGATCAGAGCCAACCTGGAGTTTTCTACTGCATTCCAACAGGTTCACCGACCTCTCGAATACCCAGTAACTGATGCGGCAACAATTAATAGTGTCGTAAGCAGAGACTTTTGCATCTTGCATTGTGGTCGAGATCCTGTTTCACTGTAGCTCAGTGTCATTAAAACAAGAAAGCGAAAGTTCGGTACGCAAGGCATGCTAGTATGCTTGCCTGATCGAAGGCCAAGCAAGGGAGGAGTTTGGCACGCCTTCCGGTAAAGGTAAGGGCAAAACGACAGCGTACCAAGACTTGATCAGAGTCAACACAATTACTCCAGAAAGAGCGGCAATCAAAGATGGAAACACGCCAGCTGTAACTTACGGCAACTTAATCTATTTGGGTGCATCGCTGGTCAGCTACAGGGAGAGGCCAAGTGTCAATTCGGAACCCACTGTGCCTAAAAGTGGTACAGCTAAGAAACAGCTGGTGCTCCGTACACAGCCGTAACAGACGATCGCCGTTGTCCGTTTCTCCGGAGTTAAGTCCATGTTTACCACCTAGCAGAGATTCTGAAGACCTCAGATGACCTACTTGTGCATTCATATCAGCGCAAAAGCTATGTCATCTGAACTGGTAACGCTGAGTAGTGACGTGTTCAGTTCGTTATATAAAGCGTCCTTCGTAGTATCAGAGCTGCAGTCGATAGAAGCATAAGTGGAAACCACAAACCACAATACTTCGTGAATTAAGCTTTGTTGACGTCGTCAAACGGAAGGAAATCAAGCGGCTGCTCACGGTAATCCAAGCAACCAACAAGGACTCGGTCTTGGAGGTGAGAACAATATCCACTCTAGTTTGACCGGTGATTGTCGCATCAATGTCTCCGGGTGCGTGCAATAAATAGCGAGGACAAATCGGGTGCGGCTAATTCAAAGACTCCGTGGGGATCACTGATCTAAGGTTCGGACACACAACAGACGTCAACAGCGTGTCTTACGTGCGTGCAAGTGCAGCTTGTTGACCTATTTGTCTTAGAATGCGAACGCTGAACGCCGCCAGGAAAGCGGGACAGTGTGGCCTTTTAGGAAGCTGTTGGCGATTAGCGTTCAGTGGGTGGTGCGGGAACATACCTGCAGATGGTATGACGCCAGTGACATTGCGGTTGCTGTCAATTAAAGTGGGAATTATAGAAGGCTAGTAGTGGGGATTAGGAGGGGAGTAAGGGAAACGGTTGGATGGGAAAGAAGGGAGACGCCAGCAGTAGCATGGTTTCGATTATCTGCCCTGCTGTATGCAGCAGATAAGGCGACCTTTGATAATCTGCGTGACGGCTGATGCAGTAGATGTCTGAAGTTCGAAAAAGCAGTCACGGTTGTAGGTGAGATGAGATACTGCCAGGGTGCCCAGACCTAGATAAGGTCCTTAACCTAAGCCTTTTGCCCAATACCTTGTCCCCAAGGCAGCGGATTTGACAGCGATTCGGTGTTACAGAAATGCACGCCATCCCATTGCAAACCCCAAACCTGGAGGACCAGGAGAGTGAGTTCATCTGAACTCTAACTATTGACCAACCTAGTAGGAGTAACTCTTAAGATGCTAACGGGCCCCACTTAGTATAGCTCAATGGGTCGATGAGGTACGCAAACCGTCACACCACGTTAAGGTCCAGTCTTGTCGTCAAATGTTCGGTCGGCCAACGAAACCACTGCGTCAAGTTGATCCGCGAAGACAAACTCCAGCACGAACAGAACTTAGCGGAGAAATTCAGTACAAACCTCAAGTTGCTGTATAAACACGTCAACAAGCTCCGCAGAGTGCAGCGTGGGATCCCAGTTTTGCGTGCAACAGATGGTCTGGCGCACACTACATAAGATGCGGCCAACGTGCTTCGCCAACACTTCATCCCACTTTACAGAGTGAATCTTCATTTCATCCGCCTTTGACACAGCTCCCATCGCCACCAGGATTAAACCACGTATCGTTCACATCAGCCAATGTGATGAAAAGGCTAACGTCATTGCGCGTGCACATCTCACCTGGAGTGGACGACATTAAATCAAAGATATTAAAGACAGCAGCCATGAACCTTGCCGAACCATTAGCTCGGTGCTTTTAAGGTTGCCTCGACGAAATGCAGGTTCCTACAATGTGGAAACATGGACCACTCACTCCTATTTACAAAAGTGGTAATCGTGCGGAGCCATCGAACTAACGCCCAATGACTCTCCTCCCAGTTTTATCCAGAGTAATGGTAAATATAATCGCAGAGGCGCTCATGGGATACATTGAAAGCAACAATATCTAGTGTCACAGCAACATGGATTCCGCCGAAATCGATCCCGCACTACAAACTCGTTGCTAGCCCAAGCAGCAATCGATAGTCGCATTCTCCTGCACAAGCTCGAAACTATGGAATCGGTGACCCTGTGCTCGATTGGATCGGCAACTTCCTCACTCAACGCCAGCTGAATGTGAGAGTACGCAGCTCGATTCCCGATCCAATTGACGTCTGGTGTGGTGTGCCCCAAGGATCGGCACTGGAGCCACGTTTATTTCTAATATTCATTAATGATCTTGCTAGTGTAGTGCAGTCGAATTTCTTACTACGTGCAGGTGATGGCAAAATTCGGCATGATACCAGGACAACGGATGATCACATGCCATTGCAAAGCGATCTCGATAGGGCTTATACGTGGTCATCCGATAATCTGCTCCAGTTCAACGTGGCGAAGTGCAAAATCGTGAGCATACGCCATCAGCTTATCAATGAACATCGAGTTGGGGGCCAGCAGTCGCAATATGCTTCCTAGGAAAACGACGTGCAGTGAGGGTGATCGTGCAGTATGATCTTGGCTGCTCGAGACAGACTGAAAAAGCATCGAAGGAACCAGTTAACATGTTGTATTCTTACGGGGGAGGCCTTTCGGAAATTTCGGGCCATCAATCTCTCCGCAAATGCTGAACACCTACGTGAGGATCCACGTTGAATACGCGATCAGGGCCTGGCGTCCCTGACGCCAGCGCGACATCAATGCGCTTGAAGCTCCACAACATAGAGCAACCAAATTCATTAGAGCGTTGTTTGATCTCTCCTACCAGCGCAGACTGCGGTCCCTTAGATTGTAAAGTGGTGAATAGCGAAGATACCTCATCATGGTTTACTTAGCACTGACGAAAGAAATTCACCCATGCCACAATCTGTTGCAGCTGAGCCAAAATACCAATCTGAGAGGCCATCAGTTTAGACTGGCAACGCATTACAGTCGACTTGATTGTCGACGAAACGTTTTCTTCTTCTGTGTGTCCTGTTCCTGGAACACCTTTCCGACTCATGCCATCCTAGCCTCTATATTAACGCTATTCCAAAAACGCCTCCATGAGACGCTATCCAACTTGCATTATTTGATGTAGTTTGTTTCACTCAGTGGATGAAGGAACGCGAATCAAACCAGGTGCCTAACGGCGCTCTTCGAAACGTGGCGATGTGGACAGATGCAGAAGGGCCTTGTGAGTAGCATGGATGCATCTAAACTGGATTAATATACCACAGCTATCAAATGAAGCAACACACGAGTGAGCGTTGTTGTTTGTTTTCTTTATTTCTTAGGAAGTTACTGAAATATAACTGCCCTCTATACTATTTTGTATGTGCATATCCCATACCCATCTCAAACTATCGTTACGTAGTAGTGCATTTAAATCGGTAGACGATTAAAATGACGATTTACCTATTCGTAATGTTTTCGTTCCAGCTGCTTACAAGCAATATAGCAAGCCCAGTCCAGAAAAGCACAAGACGCGTCTCGCCCTATTGGGGCTCGTCAGTGGTGCGCATTCCCTCGGTCCTCTACTGAGGGATCGAACCCATGACCGTTAGAGGCAGAGGTCAACTATCCAGCAGCATAAACCATTGAGCCATAGGGGAGATCAGTTAGGCTATACAATTTTCCGGCTAACTGGGATATAGCACGACCTATCTTCCACTGCGACGCAGGTTATTCCCTTAGCAGATGACAGTGGCTAGCCCCCGGAGGTCATGCCTTCCTCTCACTAGACGCGACATTCATAGCATTTGAAACTACGAGAGGGTACATTTTTATATAGCGGTAATGGGTTCGATCCCCAGTAGGGGACCGGGGGAACGCCCACCACTGACGAGCCCCAATAGGGCGAAACGCGTCCGGTGCTTTTCCGGACTAGGTTGTGCTATGTAGCTTGTGAGCAGCGGGGACGAAAACATTACAGTTAAAATCCTCCTACTCCTCAGTGATTTATTTATTCGTTGATCCTTTCAATCTTAATTTTTACTCCAATCATGCTACGGGATTTATCAAGGACATGCTTTTACCCGTGATAAATCAGTGTTCATTGACTGGGCTGCTCTCTGAAGTTGTGTGTTGAAAAGCAGATTGCCCAACATTGGCGTCAACATTCTTTGAGTCATCTATTCTCAAACCTCGGGTCGATTGTGACTGTACAGCGGACTTTCGCTCCGCATTAATCTCCCCAGTGGCGTGAGAAAGTATTGCGCAGCTTCACACTTCATGTTCACTTCTGATTTAGACTACATCTTGCAGATCGCTCTGAAAAATTGTGAACCCAGCGGCGTTGAGCAGGTACCGTGGGGCCGACTTGGCGAGTATGCAGACGACATCGCCGTAATTTGCGCTTCCTTACAGGCCACCCAAAATGTGCCGTGTAGATTGGAGGTGTTTGTCTCCCACTTTGGAATGACCTTCGCCCCTTCGAAATGAAAGTATTTGTACATGACTGGTTAGGAGCTGCTCCCACGCATATGGGTGGTTGTATCACACACTAAGATTCTCGCCCCGAAACGGCAAATGTTTGGTAATCCATCGTCAATATGGTGCTCCACAAAGACATCGTAATCACAAGCAGCATCAAAAGCACAATACATGCTTGCAGTTAGGTAGATGTTAAACAAGGCTGGGGTTAGGACATAGCCTTGCTTCACACCAGAGACAACAGCAGTCATCCGAGGTTTGTTCACACAGCTGCACCCTCGCCCCCACACCCCTCTGCAGACACTCAACTAAGTTTACAAACTTACTCGGACAATCAAAGTTACACAACACAAGCCATAGTGCCTCGCAGCTCACCGTGTCCATCATCATCTTTCACCAAGCACCTCGTGACAAATGAACACAGTGTGAACCCGATGACTGCGCTCAAGGTTCTATTACGTACAAGGAACCCGATAATGTTGGAAATCAGTTAAGCGATGCTAATTAGGGTTTATCAACCTGTGCTCTGTCCACAGAAACTCTGGAGGCAGGCAACTAGATTGCCTTGGTCTTGATTTGAACATTTTGATTGGTATACCATTTCTTCCCATGTATATATTTGTGTATATTTTTCTGCTTGTATTTTGTATGCCATTAATGAGAGCAAACGAAATGTTGACATATCGCAATCTACGTCTTCTTTCTGCTTCGAGGAAGTGGGTAAAGTGGGCCAAATGTCTTACGTTTCTAAACAGAAGACTCCTCAGTACCGTTGTGAGGGCAGTAGACTGATTGTTGTCGTTGCGCTGTAAGCTGGCTGCAGAACGCACGAAGATAAAAGTTTTTGGAGGATTGATCCCAACAGGCCGTTGTCCTTCGCTGTTTGCCAAGGCACTGTCGAAGAACAAGTTACCTGTAACTTGCACTAATTTGACTAGGGTCGCGTCGGCGCACATCGACGCATGCGTGAAAAGTGAATGGAATTTCCTCGAAACACAGAGACAATTCGCTGGCACACTCAATAAGTTATCTATGATTTGCCTCTTGAAATTTGATGCACTTTCTGTAGAAGTTCTCCGTCGTACGCAAATGATGACAGTGCGCAGCCTACATGGTTCGCTTGCAAGGGCTACATATGCTTCTTTCCCCAATGATTGCTCGAAGCACGTAGATAATCGCTTATCTGCTTAGTTCACTCGCAAGCAGTTGGAAATGTTTTCGCTTGGAATGAAATATCGGTTGCCACCAAAGACAATAAACGTGCTCAGCACGCAGGCCCATTTTTAGTCTCTGGATGACCAGCTCAGTGATCTCTAGCCAAGATCCATAGAAGAGGTGGGATGGTTTCGGGCGAAATTGGTGGACATCGCGAAACAAGTTATGAGTACGACAAAGGCTTCAGTGAAGTCAACAAACAACGAGTACGATGGCTGATGTCGTTCCCTAAATTGCTCCTGCAACAGACGAGCCGCGAACATCATGTATATGGTACTGCTATCCGTGCGGAATCCGCATTGCTCTTCCGTCATGCTCAGTCTAACGACCTGAGTGACGAGGCAGTTGAGCAGGATTCGAGCAATTATCTTTCCTACACAGCTCAGCAAATCGATACCACAATAATTCGTGCAACATTGCTAGTTCCCTTTGCCGATGGTAACACAAGGGCAGCCTTCAGATTAGCCAGAAATTCTACTTCAAACCACACGCGCTGCACCAAGTAGTGCAGCGCATGCATCAAAGCGGGTCCGCAGTGTATCAACATTTCAGGCGGTATCTCATCGGCTCCGGCACATTTGCCGTTTCGAAGCTAAGCAGGTGCCCTTTGCAGTGTCGAGGTGTCGGCAAAACACATCTTCTTCCCTTCCTGTTGCAGCCCGTGCAACGGTTGTTAACTAGACATACAAAGTGCATCCGCCAGATCTGAACTGTATCTGCAGTCTGTGTGTAGGCAGCGCCAGAAGTATCACCGACCAACGTCCGCAGCGGTCGCAAGGTGGATCCATACACCGCCTTCAAGAAGTCAAAAAATCCTAATGTTGGCGGCGTTCGGCGTAGCATTCCAATTGCTACACCTACGTCCACCATGCATTCTTGATGCGATATGGCTCTCTAGCCAATCGCTGCAGTAGTTTACGAAAATGACTTTCTTGCAGTCAACAGGGTCTGCCACCTGCAGAGGCCACCTATGCAACGAATGCTGTATTCTTCACAGACACCAATGCGCCAATGGTCACACTGTTTTCATCTCAGAGCAAATAGGCCCGCTTACAATTTGCGAGCATGATGGTTCGCTCGGCCACAGCATTTAACTGTTCGCGGATGTGTTGCCTCAGGTGCTCACTGAGGCTAAGGGTTCGACATCCCCAAGGCGGATAGCCATCGCCTTCGCCAACTCCATCCTCTTCTCGATAGTATCTAAGGAACGCACATCGAATTTGTGCGGGTTCACGGCAGGTGAGCAATATATGGACTTACAAAAATAAATGTGCAATTTGGTGCTCACCAACCTGTGATCAGCGCCACACTCAGCTCCACGCAATACACGTGTTATGCGCACTTCACACATGTCACGCTGGCGTACGGTAACATGGTCGAGCAGGTGAACGTGACCATTCCGTGAGTGCTTCCAAGTAGCTAACATTCACACCCAGTGCAAACCGAGTGTTCGTGATCGTCAGGCCGTGAGTAGCGCACAAGATGAACAGCCGGTCACCGTTTCCATTGGCTGAACAAGGGTGCATCACAAAGTTCTCGGCCCGAGCAAGAAGTAGATGAACCGAATGAATAGTAAGCTTATTTTATAAAAGCATCATATCCTGGAATTATCAGCGCCAGGTCTCAAGTTTCTATTTTTATTTGCTTGCAGGTGACGATCCAATGGACAAATTTAAAATCGAGCAGTGATCAAGTGCCTGCAGCAAAAGGGTATGATGCCAAAGGGAAACCTATACTGATATGGTTGAGACACTTGGTGAGGGTCCTCTTCTTATTCTATTGTTAAGAATTGGGTTGCGAATATAAAGACGGGCAGGGAGAGTATTAAGGATGACCGAAGATCTGGTCGCCCAAAATTTTCGACATCTGATGACCAAGTGGAAGCAAACCAACAAACGATATTAAACGATAGAATGTTATCTATTTCTTAACTACCTAAGACTATGGGCATCAGTTAGTACACAATCCATGCTATTTTAACGAACACCTTGGGAATGAGAAAGCTGACTGCAAGATGGGTGCCAGGAATGTTGACACCCGATCAGAAACTGAACAGACTGGAAAATTTTGAGCAAACGTTTGACCCATTTCAAGGCAAATTCCACAAATTTTTTCAAAAGCATTGTTACCCATGTTGAAACATGGGTTCATCACTTTGAAGCGGAGTCGAAGATTCGAAGTAAACAGTGGAAGCATCGTGATTTTCTGACGCAAAAGTGGTTCCATCAAGTGACGTCCAAGGGAAAGGTGATGACCTCTGTCTTCTGTGAAAGTGAAGGTGTAATCACGATCGACTTCTTGCTGAATTGTCACTACCACAGGCAAGCATTGCACTTAAGAATTACGCCAAGTGAAACAAGCAGACCAAAAAGGAGGGGGGCAACTCGCAGCAGGAGTTATTCTTCTGCATGACATTGCACATGTGCACACTTCACAAGTGGCCGTGTCAGAAGTAGCCAAATGTGGCTTTGAATTGTTGCCACACACTGAGTATTCAGCAGATGTATCTCCGTTAGAATTTTATGCGTTCCATAAACTAGAATCTCACCTCCGGGGTCACAGAGTTGTCGACGACAGTGAGCATATCAGTGCTGTGGAGCTTTTATTAGAAGTACAGAATCCGACCTTCTTACACAAAGGGAAAACACTGCTTGAACACCACTGGACTAGTATGCGTTCAACTCACAGAAGATTAGGTTGAATAGTAAGAAAGCTTGACTTGGATAAGTGGCCTCTTTCTATGTCGGGTGGAGAACATTTTTATCTACCCTTGTACCAATACCATACTATATCTATCCACACTGCAACAGCGCGACTAATGCGTGCGTTAAAATCACCCAGCAAGAATTGCCAGTCGCTCCTCGGCAAAAACCGTGTCGTGGAGGATGCCTGTGTAAAACTGATCCTTCGTGTTATTAGGATAACACATGGTGGGACTATATGTGCTAATAAAAGAGGCAAATTCCCCTCACCCAAGTCGCATGCGAGCAGTCATTAGTCGTGGGTTGATGCCAGTCGGCTCTCCCACCAGCTGACAATTTACGCGGTCGGATAGTGCAAATCCGAGCCCATATTCATGTGGTGGCGAAGTGGTTCCCACCCAGCAGATGATGTGACCAGCACCAGCTTCAGGCACCCTTCTTTGGTCAGCAAGCCGAGTTTCACTGAGTGCGACAATGTCGATACAGTACCGCGCGAGTTCCACCGCGAACAGTGTCGTGCGTCGCTCAGAGCGCATGCTCGAGCAGTGTGCGCAAGTTCCAGTGCTCGGTGCTGAGCACTCTGCGCGGAGGCATCCCAGAACCATGCCATATAGCCTTACGAGTGATGACCTTTATTGGAGTTGGCTGGACTAGGGATGGGGATATTATGTGCAGGGGTCTAAGAAAGGTGTCAGCGGTTGTATGTTTTCCCTTTTTCAACCCACTGTATGCAGCAGATAAGTCAACCCTTTTCCTAATGCGACGGCAGATGCAATACTGCATTGCTATTACTGGTGTGATTCATGGTTGGTGGTAGGATTGAAATGCTTCCAGGAGGTCCAAGTCTGACAGGATAACCACTCGGTTCGTTAGTCAAAGCTTTCGATATAGTGCACACCCGAAATAAGGCAGGCTGTGCGTCATAAGTTACGCGGAATTGTGTGTGTCCTGGTTCATAGTTAGAAGAAGGCTGTAATGCAACTCCAACCCAGCGGTCGCCACGAGGAAGCGCCCAGAACATGAGTCCATGGCACAACATTGGCAACATGGGCTTCGCGATGTGTAGGCATCTAGTCAACACCAGTGAAAGTGATCCACTACCCGGCTTACTTCCTACCTAAGTACTTTTTTCATATATATATATATATATATATATATATATCAATCAAGTAGGCTTCTTTGTATGACTCCATTTGTGGATGGGCGCAGAGAATATGATTGGCCACTCGGGCTCGCTATGAAAAAGAGTACTTAGGTAGGAAGTAAGACAGGTAGTGGATCACTTCCACACAAACACTTCTGATAGCTCCTCGTTGTGCAGTAAACCGGATGCTTTAGCATGTGCAAGAATGAAATTACAACTACAGCGTTGGAGTCAGTGGATTCCGTAGTGAAATCCAGAAAATGCACTTAGTAGATTATAAAGGGTCCCTCATCGAGGAAGCCATGACAACATTTTCAAATAGTCTTCGGTTGCAGATGAAGGTCATCATCCCACTTTTAAGCGATTGTTCGAAAGGTCTGACAATTATGTAAGTGTGATTAATAGCGCAGCGATGGGGGAGTTTCCGTTTGAGACACCTTTATGACAGGAGATAATGCATGACAATTTCCACTGACCCGGATAATGGCCAGAAGCAAAGGACGATCAAAAAAAGTTTAGCAATATTACCAATACATCAAGTCGCCTAATTTAATGGTGGATGGGGGCATGTAAATGGGATGCTACTTGAATAAGAGTTTGAGGAAATTTATAACCCGTTGTACGTTTGCAGAAGATATCAACATTAAACAATACGATAGTTCTCGTATATTTCTGCGCAATTTTTTAAATGTACGGAAGCAGCGAATTATTAGCTCAACGTTTATAAGCGCTGGGTAGGTCATGAAGGGAGTGACACTCTTTGTTGATGAGCCCCGTGATCAAACAAGACTCATGGTTAGTCTTGGGACGCAGCACATCGACTAGTATATTACCTTTGCATGAAATCCGAAGTGCGCTTTATTTCACATTGCGTACCAGCACCAATTGCGAACGTTTAACATAGGCGATGAATTAGCGCAATTGCCCAAGTAGAGAGTGCGCTTGTCTCCCTGAATTTCGTAGTCAATTTTCTCAATCTCACATTCAACAAAGCCACAGTTGCATTCTTAGAGCCAAGGACCGAGTGTTTATCTTTTGGGAGAAGCAAGACTGTGGTACGATGGACTTGGTATTAGAATTGTTCCGCTGCAGAGGAGGGTTTAGCGGAGGAAGAACAAATTTCAGTTTGAAGATAGGACTGACTGTTGAAAGTGTCTGCTGCTTATCAACTGGATAATATATCGTGAAATTGAGTTCAGTACCCATTCTGATGTAGAACGCAAACCGTAGCAATTTCGCACTGCCAGTGAGGTTGTCCAAAATTATTGATGATCCACAGCGTGAATATTAAGTCTAGTACGTTGGCCGACGTATTTGGTCCGGTGACACAGTGAGTCGAGTCGTCGACTCTGATAGCCGACAGGAGGTCTGTGTGCAACCAGGGGGGTAACAGTGGTGATCAGCTGAGTGTTGATAGGCAAAACTAACCAGTAATCATCTTTTGTTTGGGTTGAGGTAAACAAACTCTAGTGAATCGATTGGAACCACTTTCATCGACCTTCCTCACTAAAGCTGATTATTTACTGTTGTAATGAATTGTATATTCATGTTTTCAGCGAGACATGCCTGTGATGGCATGTTCAGGTACATAAAAGCGTTCCCTAGTGCAACGACCACGAAAGATCGGCAAATGTACAACAGTCATACAAATCTATTTTCAATTTTGATGGTGCATAAAAGTTGACTGTTCTCTCAATGTGTCATATGGTGTCGCATAGGCTGTCTATATCAGGATTGGTAGGCCCATTGAGAACATGAATACGGAAAGCGAAAAAATGATTTTGAATAATAGGAAAATGGATTTAACACAATTAAAAAGTATGTGCTGACCAGTGTTAGTGGCTCTGGTGGTCTTCGACCTGCATACAACTACAGAATTTTCCTTATTTCGTGTTGTATTGTGGATATTGTATTATTGACATGTTAAGATTAGAAATATGTATTTGCTTGTGTAGGAACTTAATGAACATAATTAGGTTGGGCTTCATGTGTGTCAACCAGAGAGGACTAAGTTGGAGTTTCGCATATGGAAATATTCTAATTTCGATGAGGTACCTAATAAGCGCTAATGACATTTCGCCACGATAGCAGTTTTCGCGATCATCTGTGAGAGAGCTATTTGGACCCCTGCTTTGTGTACAACTAGTCTCATTTTTGCTTTGTCGGAAGTTGTTCTTTTTTTACATTCATGCGACTTCTTTTTTGAGTGACTATGGCATGGATAGTTGTTGAATGATTTAACGACGGAGTAGAGAGATACGAGTTAACTACGAAGATTCCACTTTCAATGGATGAATTGATACAGCTTTGCAAAAGCAGCATGTTAGGTGAAGAATCACAGACAGAGCTTATTGAGTCCCGGTCGCAAAAACCGAATACCCGGCCTTCACCAACTGACAAAAAGGAGTCATTCATGGATACACTTTCAGGAAATACCACAGAATTCAGCCATGGTTTTAAAGCCCATGCACTTTCGAAACTTGGTTCATAAGGTACAAAGATGCATTCTAGACACAGCTGACTGGTGCGGAAGATGGCCAGAAATAACAAGAATACTTTTGCACAAACCTGCGACTAAGGAGAATGAAAAGTTCGCGGACTTTATTTTTCCTGAGGGAATTTTAAATTTGACAAGATATTTGAATTGTCGGAAGATATATTTAGGGAAGCGTCTTCCATCTGTAAATTGTAGTTCACGTATGCGTAAAATGTTCAAAGCAGTTGTGATGAATTTCTGTATTACGCGAGCATTGTGAATTGTCAGTGTGAGCGTTTCATGTTTAAGAAGATGACGGAAGACCACTTCAAGTACCTAGCATCTGTTTATGGCCTCCAGTCGTCGCGAAACACAGATGTTCGTACCCGCTTACTCAGTAACATGATGCACGACCATAAAATAGACCTGAAAAATATCATTACTGAACGCCGGCGTTTATCGAAACTGAACACCGACACTGCCAGGATCAGGTGAGAAACAGTTCCTGATTTCACTAACGTACAGACTGTGACAAATGGGACCCCAACCAAGTCCACGAATTCTTCTAGAAATGGCAGCTTCAGCAAAGCCCTAACATCTTTCTGTTAGTGCGGCGGATGGCATCATGTTTGACAGTGCCCATACAAAATAGAATCGCTTTGAGATGTGGCACAAAAGAAAGCACGAGGATCGTTGCCTCTCAAACAATAGGATGCTACTGAAGACTAAGTCTGGGCAACTCAAATATGTCGCACATATATGCAAAAAATAAATCCCTTGCTGCCTAATTTCTACAAGGTGGCAAAACATCGGAGGATACAAGTTACTGTGCATATCATAAACATCCCTGTGCACCTTCAGTGTCGTACAGTACCTGAATTGACTTAATTGTTGGAAAACACATAGACGATCGGACAAGCTCCTCTGGGGAAGACTAAATGCACAGTGCTGAGTGATTTTTGTGACTCCTGAAACGCACGTGTTCTGTGTGTATAAAAATGTGCAAATCTGTGTCATGTGTCATCTTTTGGATCGGTCAAAACAAATTTTTTGGGTCTTAATTGGATCCAAAAAACCCAAACTTTTGGACATCCCAGTTAAATCCATGCGTGGTCAGTTGTGACCACTCCAACATGTATCGGAATGTCAAAGAGTATGCGCCATAAATACGCCTAAACAGTCCGGGATGAATTTGGTTGCAACATGAAAGCCCTGGCATTATTGTTCCGCCGCCCCGTCCAGTATCTAACACGGCCTTTTATATC
The DNA here is from genome assembly GCA_944474145.2 of Dicrocoelium dendriticum. Classification (NCBI taxonomy): domain Eukaryota; kingdom Metazoa; phylum Platyhelminthes; class Trematoda; order Plagiorchiida; family Dicrocoeliidae; genus Dicrocoelium; species Dicrocoelium dendriticum. Next base: position 50,128,130 of record OX104066.1, on the reverse strand, counting down.
GTTAAGTAAGAATTAGGATCCCCCAAACTGTGACCAGTGACTGCGTTTATTATGGTAGTTATAACGCCAAATGGGGAAGTCCGGGTGTGTATAGGCTTTTCCACCGATCTGAACGACGCTTTGTAAAGTCACCAATATCCGTTGTCTTTGCAAGAAGAGTTGTTTGCAAAATTGGACCTATCGGATGCACGCCTTCAAGTGGAAGTCTCTGAGGATTCTCAAGGAGCGCTGTCCGTCAATATTCGTCGCGATCTATTTCGGTACACCAAACATTTTGGGTGAAAACTGCACCTGCGATTTCTCAGCAAATCATTTGCACCATGTTACAGAATGTTCCATCGGTTGCAGCATATCTTGACGACATCATTATTATGGGCACTGACCCAGTGGTTCTGGAAAATCGGACTGAAAATGTGCCTGATTGGATCCATCGGTATGGATTCCCCTTAAGAAAAGTGCATTTTCTACATGGAATCTGTGAAATACATGGCATTCATCGCTAACCAACAAGAACGAAGATCAGGCCCAACTAATATCGAGGCCACCTAGAAAATGCCCGCACCACATCATACGACAATGATGTGATTCTTCTTGGCATTGTCGAGTCACTACGGTGCAGTTAGTTAGGAAAAGGTGATATGCAAGCCCCGCTTAACGCGGTACATCTTAAGGAACCCAAGAGGTGCTAGAACACGGGCTGCAACAAAAATTTTGACAGTAAGAAAACCATGCTATCATCAGAAATGTTCTCGATCCAGTATGATCCGAAATTTTTGTCACGGATGCGGTGTAGGTGCAGTTATCTCATACCGCTTTCTTGACGGAACTGCTAAGGTAATGGCACACGCCGCCCGGTCGTTAATGCCAGCAGAAGGTAACTATGGTTGTGGTGAAAAAATACTGGTAAACATTTTCGCTATCAATAAGTTCAAGAAAATGCTGTATGTCCGCCATTTTACTCTGTTCACGGATCACAAGCCTCTACTTGTCATCTTCGGTTTGATGGATGGCATTCTCGGGTACTCAGAAAATCGCCTTCAGAGGTTGGTAACAAAGCCTTTTGGATATGATTTTGAAAGCAAGTATCAACTGACTCGAAACATTGGTCTGATTGATGATATAGCACGCATCATGGACGGGGATCAACAAGAGCCAGAGGCTATCGTGACGGCCAGCATACTGATTGAATCCGAATTACGTAGCATTATCGCAGAAGCAATCAAAGTCATCCCAGTGTGGTAACTTTCGCATACGTGTCACGACAGCACATGACCCATTGCTGTAGCAGGTATTGCGCTTCCACCGATCGAAGTGACCACAGAAGATCGAAAACAATGAAATGACGCAGCTCTATCAACGCTGCAACTCCCTGTCAGTTGTCGATGGCTGTTTGATATTGGCAGAAAGACCGGTGGTTCCAAAGGATGTTCAACCGTGGGTTCTGAAGCAGTTCAACATCGGACATCCACGAATAAATCGCATGAAGAACTTGGTCATAAGCTAACTTTGCTGGCCTGGTGTTGACGTGCAAGTGGAAGAATACCCCCGCTCTTGCTCCCAATGCGCAATTGCATCGGAGTCACCGAAAGGAAACAGACCTCCAATGTTAGTGAAATCCTGATCAAGGCCTCATGCTGATTATGTAGGATCCTTTAAAGAAATCAGTTTCTTGATATGGGTTAAGGATTACAATAAGTAGCCAGAAGTTCTATGGATGCCATCGACTATCGCTGCAGCAACCATTACCGCTCTTCGTCAAGTTTTTAGCCGGTTAGAGTATTTAGACTTAGTAGCAACTGGTAATGGAACTCAGTACATTTAGGTGGTTTTCAAGGAATTCTGCAATATCGGTATAAGTTACGCGCGATCACCGCTAGGCCATACACAGTCGAACGACCTAACAGAACGATTTGTGAACACTCTCAAGAAGAAACAGACAACTGAAATCCTTGGGACTATTTTTCGTGTCTAATGGCTTACGCCAAATCTAGATGCCTCAAGGTACATCCCCGGCTGAAACACTGATGCAAAGAATGTTGCGAACCAGCCTTGGTCTGCTTAAGCCTGCTTATCGGGACAGCTTGAATAGAAACTGCAATATGGAACAGTAACTCTACAAAAGACGGTGCACTGAACAGATTTTCCCCAAAGGGAAACAGCTACTAGCAAAGGAATACCATAATAACCGGTTTATGTGGACAGCAATAGGTATCACTCGCTGAAATGGGAATCTCACGTTCGATGTGGCTGCTAAACTCGAGGTCAGAGTCCGTCACGCCAAGCTCCTACAGTAAAGTTCTTTACTGTATGCATTATCAACGTGTAGCATGTTGCCGTTAGTATTACTGCTCGACACATGTAGTATCAGACCAGAAGACACAACACCCAAAAATAAAACTCCGCTTTCCACATTTACACCGGACCTAGTAACGAGATATTAAACAGATCGAAAAGGAAAATCAGTGATTCTGACTCAAGTGAATGCCAAGCTGAAAACACACTCAACTCATCCAAAAGGTGTCAGGATAAAAGGATTTTCCTCACTGAAGCTGATTGGCCAGCCTTATATTTAGTGCTAGCAACTATGGCAGTTTTCCAGGTCATATATGGGAAAAAGCTGGAAACTATTTCAATATATATATATATATATATATATATATATATAGGCGGGAGGGCCTATGGTGCGCCGAGGCTGTTGTTGGCTAGATCCTGACAGATGGTCTACCCACTGCTGCTACTGTTGTGCCATTTCCTCATGTCCTGGAAGCCTCCCCGTGGCGAACAGTGGGTGGGAGTTGGGTTTCGCCCTTCTCCCTGCTAAGATCCAGGACACCAATCCGCATGAGTCACTGAACTGACAATGTGCTGGACTTGCTGTCTTTCGGGCGTACGTTTAATCGAAGGCTTTGGCTGAGGACCCGAATCGTTATTCTGTCAGGTGTGGGCGCCCTGCTAGTATCCTATTCCATCCTCTTCGGAGGTTAGGAAGTGGTCAATGGCACACTTCCCGTAAAACCTAGCCATGGGAGACAACAGGACTACGGGTTATAAGGTCACAGCTCGATTGGCGTAGAGCACGACCGCCACGTATTGTCTCTGACGGTGGGAGGGCACCTCCGGGTGTTCAATGGTTTGCTACTGCCCGCCTCAAGCCAGGCAGCCCCTGGTCAAATGGGTGCAAACCCGCCAAAACCCACCTGCGTCTGGCCGTGGTCGCAGGTGTATCCTAGTACGGTCGCAAAACATATATAAGTCGTTCCAGTACCTCCAAGGCTGCGTGTGACGGCCGTCAAGCAGATCCCAATCTGTCTCTGCAATCACATTCCAGAGCTGGATCTGCTACCCACTGCCTTGTGGGTCAGGCTATTGAGCCAAAGGCTCCGGGCGGGGTCCCTCAAGCAAACCTCCAAACCACTCACTGCATTGTGGGTCAGGCCATTGAGCCAAAGGCTCCGGGTGGAGTCAATCAAGCAAACCTCCGAAGCACAACGACCACCTCGAGTGCGTTGGCCAACCAATGCAATCGTATGCCTGCGCAAAGCACTCAGCATCGGGTGCTGGAACGTGTGCACACTACTGGACCGGAACTCCAGCGAGCGCCCGGAGCGACGCACTGCACTCGTCGCGATGGAGCTGGCGTGCTGCCACAGCGATATTGCGGAGCTTAGTGAAACCCGGCTCGCTGAGCAAGGTAAGTTGCATGAAGCAGGTGCTGGCTACACATTCTACTGGGTGGGCAACGCCACCTCAGCACCACGTGATCATGGGGTCGGATTTGCAATATCCGATCGCCTCCATGGCCAGCTGGTGGGTGAACCAACGGGCATCAGCGCGCGACTGATGACTGTTCACCTACGACTCCGAAGAGGTAAGTTTGCTACCTTTATAAGCACGTACGGTCCGACCATGTGTTATCCTGATGACACGCGTGATCAGTTCTACACTGAGCTATCCTCCGTGATACGGTCTGTGCTTAGGAGCGACCGACTATTCTGCTGGCTGATTTCAACGCGCGCGTTGGGCGTGATGCATCAGCATCGGTAGCGCGCGACTGATGACTGTTCGCCTACGAATGGAAGAGGTAAGTTTGCTACCTTTATAAGCACGTACGATCGGACCATGTGTTATCCTGATGACACGCGTGATCAACTGCCAGTTGGCAATACCTATGTACTTGCAGCGCCGCTGTGGACGTCCGCTGAAACGCACCCATGGTCAGAGTCCACACTCATAGTCCAAATCAAGCGACAGTTTTGAACGCAGCCTCCCCAGCGGAAACTGGTCGCAGTGTGATCGATTTGCGTCCATAGCTGGTCCAAGGCTGATTGGTGCCAAGACACATTTTTGCGAATGCTGTGTCGAAAAGTAGTGCTCGCAAGAAATAGACCAAGATCTTCGCACAAGTGCAGCAACCGCTCACCGTTACTATAACGGGAGCCTACACCATGTTGGCCGCCCAGTGGAAGCTTGTCAGTGGACAATTTTGCAATCTAAGTATTCAGAGCACAAGCCAACATTACACTATCCGCGTTATTTCCGTAAAAAGTGCATTCAGTTGGTGATAGAAACGTCTTTCACCGAGTCAGCGCTACAAATTTGTGGGTGAGCAAGCAGCAGTGTAAAGGAAGGTAATAAGCTATTCACTGCGCACACAAAACAGTCAAACAATATTGATTGCGAACCCGCTGGTTCTTGACTAGTACCATTACAGTTACTTCGAAGGAGTTAATCCCACAGGTGTCGGCTGATTCATCGAAGCAAGGAAGCCGGTAAGTGCTACTCTAGTTTCCACAGGCCACGTCCAGTATGGATAACCGAAGACGATGGAGTCCTCATAACATCTTACTGTACGAAAGGCATGCGCCATAAAATGGAGAATATTTATGGAAAAATGGAATTATCCAACGAATGGATAGTGGAACCGGCAACATAGTCAGTTTCAGTTATTTAGTACAAACGAAGCGATCATTATGACATCAGGATAATAAAGGGATCTTGTCACATTGGCCGGCGGAACACTGACTATCATCCTATCGATTGAACTAGAGATTATCAAAATTGTATCGTGAATGTTGAGAGCAAACAACTCAATTCAAAGTGCACTAGGAGGTATTCTTTGTCGTAATGAGTTCGAACAGTTCTTACAGTCTTTGCTCGAGAGTCCATCGAGCGCTGCACAAGAAAAGAAATATTCAACCAGACGTTTATGAGCCTGAGTGACTGGTGTTTAATTGCAGGCGTCCTTTTGATGCGCTCGTTGTGTGAATGGACTGTGATGAGCAATCTTAACGTGAAATGCGATGGTTCATTCGTTCAATGGGAGCACAAGTGCAGGAGACGAATATGGAGTGCTGCCCGCCAGAAAACACAACACTACTCAGGGCGGACTTATGTTTGTTCCAACATCAGTTAGGTCTGTGATTCTAGCTGGCTAAGCGAGGACGCAGTATTTTGACTGTCAACCCCTTATGCATGTCCAATTTGTACGGTTCAATTTTAGATAAGTGTGTTGTTTAATTTATTTAACCAGCGCAGTGCAGGCATACAGACTTATCCGGCCGATCAAATTAGGAACACAATGGAAACAAATAATAAGAAAAAGCACAGAAAAAATAGTGTCACGAAAGTTTAGGAAACCACACGACCAAATGCGTACCCATCAATTCTACTGTTGGTGTAGAACAATAAGAAGACTATTCTGCCTGGTGAACTTGATGACATGGAACCGTTCCTCTCAAATAATTGATGTCGGAGCAGAACTTTTGAAATAGGTACATACTCTAAAGGGAAAAGGTGACTGGATACATTTATTAGACAATTCGTACCGCTGGCCTCCAAGATGTCTCGAAATAGACAACTCGATACTGATCGTCCAAATCCAAGGTATATGACACCAGTATGCTGAGGACAGTAGTACCACCCCACCAAGCGCTCGATACGTCGGTTGAACCACAGGCACATCAACCAGGTTCGAGGAACAATTGGCTCTGCTTTCAAGTTAGGAATTGATGCGCCCTCAGCCAGTGTTCCGTGTCGCCTCTACTGACTGCGAATGTACGCGTGTGTGTGTTTCGTCCTTCCTCTCATTGCGCTCATTGGCCCAGCCCTCCCTGTCTGATCAAACACTGGACTCAGCACTCACGTTACTTGCTTGCTAGCTGTTTGCTTCTATAGGTTTCCTGTATGTACCGTTGCTTACAATATACTTTTATTGCCCCGTCATTGTTCTGGTTCATCTGGGTGTACCAAGTTGACAACGGATGTTATTTGGATCACTTATGGCAAATTGAATTACTTCACCTCAACCGCTTTGGAATTCTTCCGCGTAAAGGCCTACGACGCAGCAATGGATGCAGTGGAAGTTGTGCTTTTTGGCAATAACAATGCGACTGACGGGGCATCAAAAATTAAATTACTACTTCACCACCTCGGTAACGAAGGGCAGCGACAGTTTGATAGTTTGCAGCTACACCCAAAACATAACTTACAAACTTTGCTCCAATCTCTAGACCGACTGTGGTGAAAAAAACCACACGTGTTCACAGCTCGGTACCAATTTAACACCATGAAGCAACAACTGAGTGAAACTATAAATGAATTTGGAAGGCCACGATTGAGATTGCGTGTCGCAATCCAAGACACACGACGGGTGCTTCAAAACCCGAAAGGGTAAATTAATTTATTTCTCGGTACCTTACTACCGTTCCTGATTGCGCCTATGACCAGATCAGGCCAAATCAGTTCGAGGAGGCAATGCTTTTACAAGCATTGATCGTTGGTGTACTTGACGACAAAGCACGCGAGCGTCTTTTGTCAGAAGACGAAAAGACCCTTACTTGGGAAAAAGCTTGTGATATAGTTCGACAACGTGCTAATCTCATTCAGGAACTAACGGTATTCCCCTCTTCCGATCAGATAATTTCACAGTAAACAAAGTCTCTCAAACAAGGCGTGATCATACATTGTCTCAATCCGTACAGCGCAGAGAATTCCGTTGTTATCGCTGTGGCGAGCAGCATTCTGATGAAGCAGATTGCCAATCATTATGCAGATTTTATGGGAAAAGAGGACATATCCAGAAAGTTTGTCTTTTCAAACGAAATTTCCTTGTGTGGGAAAGTCCAAAAACTGCGAATCACATTAATGAGGACTTAAACCAGAACTGGATAAACACCACAACAGTTTGTAATCACAACATAACAGCGGAGAAACCGTTCGTTGTAGCTATCCAGGTAAACGAATAACCTGTTGATTTCGAAATTGATATGGGTTCCGCAGTTACGCAGATACGACCCGATGCCCTGTCGCAACTACCAAAACTAGATCCCCCTCCAATACAACTACAATCATATACCGGACAGTTGGTGAATATGTTGGGTACCTTTGTTGCACGTATCTCCTACCGCCATTCGACGGATCGAATCCGTGTGTACGTATCTGGCGGACCAGGTCCAAACATACTTGGTTGCGATGGCATTAAACGACTTCCGGGCATCATGTCAAACGTCAACACGGTTGAAGCTTGCCTACAACTATCTGGGATTTTGCAAAAATATGCACCTCTTTTTGATCAAACTAAGACAGGCCTGCTGAAGAATTATGCGGTCCGATTGGTATTGAAACTACAAGTAACACCGAGATTCTGTAAGGCACACATCGTACCATTATGCTCTTCGGGACAAGATCGAGAGTGAGCTGCGCCGACTGCTAGAACAGGGTGCAATCGGACCCGTCCAGTATTCCGATTGGACTGCCCCTATATTACCTGTTTGGAAAAGTAATGGTACTGGAAGGCTTTGTGGGGACTACAAAGTTACAATCAATCAAGCACTACAGCCAGGTCGATTTCCACTGCCTAAAATTGAAGCTATTTAGCCTCTCTCTTGTGGCGAACTTTTTAGCAAACTGGATCTGAGCCACGCCAACCAGCAGATTGAACTCGACGAGGATTCACGTGCTTTCACCACCACCAACACTCATCTTGGGTCCTTCCGCTACCTACGCATGCTGTTCGGAATAAGCTCTGCACCGTCCATATTTTAATGTATTATCGACTCGCTAATGAAAGACATACCAAATACATGTGCCTATCTGGATGACATCCTAATTACCGGGCGCACAAGTGCTGAACCTCTGCACACCCTAGATGTAGTTCTAAAAAGGCTATTAGACTCCGGACTGATACTGAAGAAAGAAAAGTGTGATTTCCTTGTATCGAGTGTGAAATACCATGGGTACAAACTCTCGCGCAAGGGGTTGTATCCGCTAGAAAAGAAAACCAGGGCACTCCTTAAAGCCCCAGCGCCCCAAAATGTAAACGAACTACGCTCCTTTCTAGGAGCAGTCACTCAGTTCTCCAGGTTCATACCAGCAGCATCAACTCACTTCCATCCGCTCCATCAACTTTTGCGCAAGATTCAGCTGCGGAAATGGAACGCTGTTCACGATAATGCTTTCAACGCACCAAAGAAACTTTTGGCGTCAACTGAGGTCCTTGTACATTACGATCCAAGGAAACCTATTGTTCTCACTTGTGATGCTTCTCCTTACGGCCTTAAGGCTGTTTTGCTACATAAATTACCTGATGGCTCGCAGCGACCTATTGCCTATGCTTCACGAACCTTAATCGCAGCCGAAAGGAATTACTCTCAGCTCGATCGAGAGGCGGCCGCTGCATCTTCCGGATCAACCGATTCCATCAACACTTGCTCGGCCAAGATTTCATGATTCACACAGATCATAAACCACTTATTTCAGTCTGTGGGCACAAAAAAGGAACTCAACCAATGGCCTCCCCCAGAATGATCCGCTAGTCCCTTATTCTATCTGCTTACATATACCAGATTCAGTAGATTCCGAGCAGATAGAATACCGCCGCTGACGTTCTCAGTCGACTCCCCTTACCGGAGGTTCCTTCAGAAGACTTTACTCCGCGAGAACTTGTGAATTCAATTCAGCTGCTCAACTAGGCTCCGATCATGTCCACAGATATATGTTACGAGACAGATAGAGATCCGTCATTAGCGCTTGTAACGCGGTACGTTCAGATTGGATGGTCCGGCAACACACCTGCAGAACTTATATCTTTTTGCCATAGAATGATTGAACTGAGCCACCAGAATGGATGTTTGCTGTGGGGTGCACGAGTTGTGATCCCCATCCAGAACCAGCTTCACGATGCACATCCAGGAGTTGCTAAGATGAAGGCATTGGCCCGCTTCTATGTATGGTGGCTCGTCTTGAATGGTAACTGCGGCCAAAGTTGGATGTTGCATGCTTTGCCAAGAAACTCGAAACGCTATCCCCCACATACAGATGCAGCTCGGGACATGGTCAGAGACACCCTGGAAATGTGTGCATGTGGACTTTTTCGGTCCATTCGAAAGTCAAATGATTCTGCATGTAGTTGATGCGCATTCTAAATGGATCAATACTCACATTCTGTCCACAGCAACTTCAGATAGCATAATAGTCAAACTACGCACCACATTCGCTAGTTGGGGACTTCCCTAAACACTTGTGTCTGACAACGGATCTGTGTTCACCAGCGCCGAGTTTTCCACATTTCTCACCTCAAATAGAATTAGACATGTGACAATCGCCCTTTACCACCCGTCTTCGAACGGTTTGGCTAAAAGGGCTGTAAAAACAGTGAAAAATATGCTGCTCAAACAAACAGGTGCGCCATTGCTTGTGTGTCTAGATCGTGCTGTTTTTGCTTACCGAAATATGGTGAACGATGCCACCGGAAGAAGTCCTTCGGAGCTTATGTTCGGCCACCGTTTGCGTACTCGATTAGACTTACTGCACGGAACTCTGGCAGCTGAAGTTCACGAAAAACAAGAACGGGTGAAGGAACGCTCTGATACTCGCAGCAGAAATGGGTTTGTAACAGAATCAGATCCAATCTACATACGCTTGCATAGAGACGACGGATGGCAACCAGCCATTGTCAAAACGGTTAACCGGCAGATCCTAGAGGCAGAGATTGAGGACGGCAAAATCGTGCGGTGTCACATGGATCACGTTTGACCAAGGCCGTCAACATCCGATCCAACCTGTGAACCAAATTCTACACCCGCAGTATTGGACGACAAGCGAGCGAATGACTCACCACCTGAAGTCGAAGCGCCGCTATGCAGATCAACCCGCGACCACCGACCGGTTGAGCGTTTCCAAGCTGCATAGTTGTAACTACAGGGGGGAAGAAGTGATGCGCCCTCACGCAGTGTTCCGTGTCGCCTCTGCTGACTGCGAATGTACGTGTGTGTGTGTGTGTGTGTGGCCAGCAATATGTGCGTGTTTCGTCCTTCCTCTTATTGCGCTAATTGGTCAAGTACCTCCCTGTCTGATCAAACATTGGACTCAGTACTCACGTTGCTTGCTTGCTGTTTGCTTCTATACGTTCCCTGTACGCACCGTTGCTTACGATATACTTTCATTGCCTCGTCACTGTTTTGATTCATCTGGGTGTAACAGAATCTTCATCAATAATAAATAATAACACAGGTTTACGCAATGGTGAAGCTTGATTTCCACACACGCACCTACTTCTTCTTCCACACAGAGTGCCAACATCCCGGCACTACGGTTTTTAGTGCTCGCATCCGCAAGCATTGTGTCCAAACTTTGGCTGTTGCCAGCCATTCCACATAATTGTCATATTCATTTTACAGGTTAGCTAGGAGTGAGAAACATCTCAGTTATAGTGCTGCAATACAATTCTCCTAAGTAGTCATAAAAAGGAGGGAGAAATGCAGGAACATAAACAAAGCAAATAATTATGAGTTTATGGAGTATGCACTTTATGCCTAGATTGCGACGCGTGGTTTCAATTGGCATCGCGGTGTATAATGATTAAAATCTCGGCCATTAGGATTACTGAAATAGAATTCGAAGCAGAAAGTTTCGGAGTAGCTCTCTTCCAGTACCACAACATTGGAACAGCCCAAACCGGAAACATGCCAAAACCCGAACCCATGACCACTAGCGGGTTGAACCGTCAACCAACAGTTTATATCACTGAGCCATGGGAAACAGTGGCAGCCTATCATGCTTCGCTAGCAGTACTAACGGGTCGTAGCAGGTCACAACTGCAGTCCAGTGCATTTCTGAGCATGTGTTGGACTATGTGCTTTGGAATCTGCTGAGATAAAATCTCAGTTACTTACAGCAAAATTTTCTACCCATGATTACAAGTAATGCTTTTTGTCATTTATTAGTGACGCAGGAGACGCCAGCTTTGTTGCGCACACTGCAGCCACTGGCTGGAATATATCGAAAAAGGTATATGCGATGCAAGTACACGGAGTACTTAGCCTGTCTATCAGCAACAATGAGCAGTATTGAAACAAATAAATGGTCCCAAATAGCTACACCAGTTGTTTACCGTCGAATCATGCGTATCAACTCATAATACATCGAATTTCTTTCAACAACTCCATAAAATCAAGTAGATGTCGGGCCTAATGGGCTTCAGCAACATTGCCGTTTCCATTCCCAAAACCAGACTTCAAACGCAGTTGTCAAAAATGGGGTAAGGGTGTTGAATCATCGGACCGAATGTAGGCTCGTAGTGGAGAATGTGATCAAGTCAGGTTATTCGTAGTACTGACCTGCTAACCAGTGAAGATGGCTGTTAATTACTATGGTCCGGACTCATCCAGTGTGACCAGCAGGATTTAGCCTTAAGTAAGAGGAAGGAAAGCGAACTAGAGATTTCAATGGGCTATGAGACACGTACTCTTGTTGGCCTCAGATGAGTAAATTCTCCTCTGCTGAGATGGGCAGGACCGACCACCTGGATGCAATCTCGAGCAAATGCAAACTCTTGATCGTATGTTGACTAGCTTGAGGTAGCAGAGCTAGTGAAGACAAAAACGGGTTAGCATTTTGATGTCTCTTTAGACCACTTGTGGTTCCGGTGGACGTCGAAATCGACACTTACGTAAAACCGGGCAAGTCACCACTATTTCAGTGCGGCGGATCGATGCACTTAGCTCCATATCTTTGCAGTGATAAACCATACGTGTAGTGACCCTTTGTGTAGACGGTTCAAGGCACAGTCTCAACAGTATAAACAGCGGGTACTTCAAAAGAAGCGACAACGAGTCCCTAACCGTTGTGGTGTGGTGTTCGTGGGGATTTTCGACGCAACGTCGTCGGTCGGTAACCCCCATATCCAGCCAACGAGCCACTACATGAAGACAACAAAAGGAAACCAGCGGCAAGGTGACGTGCTTCCGGAGGGCACCATATCGAACAACATGTGCGGTGAACCAGAGCGAACCGAGGATGAATACAAGGGATGCAATCAAACGGGTGATGTGACAAGACCTCTTAGTGACCGAAATGAAGAACCAACAGATAAGCGAAAGTGAGCTAACGAAACAGGCTCACTAACCATGATGGACGGAGTATCACAACCTCAAACTTGTTTACGACCAGACAATTCTGGGGAACAATAATTGCCGTGAGATTTAACAGATGATGAAACAATTTAGTGGAGTCGCTCGTCATAGTACGAACTCTAACATAGACGTAGAAGAGTTAAATCGCAACTTCTGCTGTTCCAGCAGTGACTCACTCCCCAACTCGTCATCTGCACAGATCCAGTGGCCTACAGACTCATCGCCTGTTGTTGACGTTGCAGTGCTTCACAGGAAGCTTACCCAGCTAAACTCAAGCAAATCAAGCGGACCTGATCGGTCGTCTCCCTTCGTCCTTAAGAAGTGTGCAGGTTCACTAGCGCAATCGCTAGCTGAGTTGTACACCATGTGCCTAAACCAAGATAAGATCGCAAACTGTTGGAGAGCTGTTAACCTAACACAAATACCGAAGAAAGCGACAGGTAAATATCGTCCTATTGTGTGCATTTCGGTTTTATTACAGGTTTTCGAGAAATTCATTCTTGAAACATTGCTAACGCAGTGCTGTCTGAATGACGCACATCAATTTGCATGCCGAAGTTCGAGGTCGAGACAAAACGCAGTGGCTTGTCTAATGTACTCTGTGCTATCGTCGCTAGACAGCAAGATCAAAGGTACACGTGTATGCTCCCTTGACTACACCGACGCCTTCGGTTGGGTTAACCGTGAAATTTTGTTACAGGATCTCCTAGCTTTGGTATCCAACCATCCGCCGCCTTCTTCCTACAGGAACATTTGTCAAACGTACCCAGATAACCAGGTTCAACAGCAGGAGCCCCTTGCCTCTTACCACTACTTTCGGTACCCTTAAACGAGCCATTTTGTCGGCATTCTTATTCTCTTCCTGCCCAGTCGCTGAAGAAGCCATAATGCTAAACTATGCCGTTGACGTACTAATTGGCGGGAATCATTTAACTTCAGCCTCTTTGACCACGCTACAATGTTGTTTGCATAAATTCATGCATTGGTCAAACTCCCGCGGATTAACGCTGAATCCTTCCAAGTGCAATTATGTAGTTTCGCTGCAGAAGGCAGATCCTTACAAGAAACTCGTCACTGACTGTCCCCAACCTCACATCTGTGGTCAAGGCCTGAGCTTCTCGACGTCAGTGAAGTATCTGGGAATCACACTGCGCCATGATCTATCGTGGTCAATTTATGTGAATGAAGTATTCATCCAAGTCAGGCGACTGTCTTTTCATGTCTTACGTCTTCGTTCGTCTTCAGTCGCCCACCAGTTGATCCTGCGATTCATTATCGCATGTGTTACACCACACTGGACCTACTGTCCTCCTGTGATCTTTCCGGGCCTATTGGGTAAGCATTTCAAACTATTTCATAGATCGTTGAAACACATACCTCGATGCAGTGGCATTTCTAAACCAACTTTAGTTCAACACATTGTATCTGTTCATGTTAATTCATGCGCATAAGTTGCTTCGAAGTTACTCCCCGATAGCAGTCATTCTTTACATAGCGTTTTACCCAACTGCAAATCTAGTTCATCAACATAACGAAACTACAGAGTCATATATGCCCGCACGCGCGAATACGACTCATCTGTCACACCTTATCTAGCTAGATTTCTGTGTGATTCGAATATTATCATTCAAAAACTAAACAACAAATTATGTTAGTGATCCTGTACCATACATGAAAAATTGTTTTAGCTCACGTTATGTTACCGTTTTTTGCAAGTATTTTATTGCTTTCGTTGCCGTTTCGATCACGCGTGTGTTACAGTTAAAAATTCACCCTTCATGGGTGCACGAAAGCGAATTTTTGACTTGACTTGACTTGAAAAGGTGTCGAAACGCCCAAAGTGGGTGTGATTCGTCCAAAGTGGAAGATACCCGGACGACAGCAGGCCACAGTAAAGCTAAAGCCTTGACGAACTGTTTGTGCACGCATTGCAGGGGATTGTTGAGACGAATCGCGATCGCCTCCGCCAATGGAAGGATTCGGAATCTGATAAGTTTGGAATGGACATTCCTTGTTGCGGGCCCGTCAAAAATCCCCGCAAAAACGGGCCAGAAACTCTGGCATAATGGCTGTGGGAAGCGGAGTCCAATTTCTCCCCACGACGCAGCAGTGTTCAGCCATTCCGAGACGCGGCCAAACTGCGCACCTTTTGATAATGGTCATTTGCAAACTACCACCTCTTCGTGGTGACTGTGTTCCCTAACTTAATAATCCATAGTATTAACCGTGATCGCCCTTTGTCGGTCGTAAAAGAGCCTACAGAGGATCACTTGCCTTTTCTTTCTCTTCGCCTCAGTTGGCAGTCGGTCGGGTCGCGTGATTGAGTGTGAGTCGTTAGCTGGCCAGCCTTCGCGTCTGAGTCATTAGCGCGCGTCTATCGTAAACCCCCCTCTCGTCTGCGTCCGTTCCGAGGCTCGGCGTCTATCCGAATACGTGCGGCTAGGATCGTTCACACGTTCGCTCAATTTTCCGTCTCACCGGCTAAGCTAGCGTCATCAGGTCAGCGCAACTCCGTTCGAGTGGCCAGCGTTACAAGTCGTCATCGTAGGCGTGCTCCAACCGTGCGAGCGACAATCTTGTCACGCAATTATCTCAGAGGCGGCGTTCCCTCAATTATAACACTCCTCATGCGGTAGATCGGGCGAGAGGCTTTAGAAATAACGACGGGATGATCTGTTTGCGTCAGGTGCGTAACTAGGCGCAGGACCTTCAAACTTAGTCGCGCTCTTCTGTTTCATCAGCAAAATTACTTACGCTCAGATTTGGCAATTTTTCATTTGTTTTTTCTATCCAATCCATATAATCTTCAAGGCCATGAAGGCGTGCAATCGCGATATTTTAAAATCCCTGTTTCTACTCTACTGAACGTCACGATCAAGCTGTAAAAATAAACTGCAGCGAATATACAAGTACAGTAATTCTACTAAAAAGCATTGTGCTGGCTAGACGGTTACTCTACGGAAGAAAACATTGTGGAGTATGAGTATACCCATTAGAACAAGCTCAAATGTTCGATCAGTTATGGGCAAAATGGATGAGATTAAAGGTAAAAATCGCTGTCGTGAATACTCGAAGTTCGGCATAATTACGGTTCAAGAGACGTGGCTCCATGAAGATGTTGACGATGACGTGGTAGCGATCGGATTCATTTGACATCGTGTCAACCGATCAACTAGCTATAAGGGATGCGGCGGAGGTATCATCACTTATGTCAATCCTGTGTGGAGCATGGCAACAAAAAGTTAGTTTCGCTTTTCTTTTCCAAGCACTAACTGTTTTATTTTTAAATGTAAACCACGATGTTTAAGTGGCTACCAAACGATTTTGTTTGCAAATATCTATATTGCTCCCAGTCGTCCCGCCTCTGAGGACGAGGAATTTTATGATAAGTTCACAGTGTGCAATCGACCACATAGAGGCTCTTTTTCGCATCTTTGCTGGTGATTTCAACATATTTGACACCACTTTCTCTCACAGACCTTGGGCTGCAAAACATTGTAAACTCCCCCACCAGACTTGAGGCAACTATAGACCTTATATTCGTTAATCATACGAAGCTGCTTCTTGTGTGCAAGCAGGCATCGATTAATAGCTCTGGCCACTAAAATATCAAGTTATCTCCTGTGGTGTACAGCGAAGTAAATCATAGGGATCTAACTCGTTGTTCACCTGAGAACATATATCGCATCCAGGAAACGATTTCACTCATAGGTTTTACTACACTTTTTGACAACGATGTATGTACATACTGCGACCAGTTAGAGAGCGACATCAACTTCTGCTTTGATACTTGCTGTCCACTGGAAGCCATTTTCATCGGTACGGATCGGTTTTTATCTCCATACCAAAAACGCTCGCGTAAAATCAAGGAAAAAGCGTTCAAAAGGAAAGACCACGCTGCGATGAAATGTTTTTCCACTTCTATCAAAACTGAGTTGCGTTGTCTAAAACACCTATATGTCCAGACCATAGAGGGAAATAGCAGCTGTCGGCGTTTGCTGAAACAAGTTAGTGGAGTCTCTAACCGAGTGTCAAATCCAGATTCAGACCTGGAAAAAGTAAACCGAAACTTACGTTGCTTCAATGCTAACTCCACCTCGCACCCTTGTTCCCCACGATCGGACCGGTCCACCACCTCCATACCTGTCATTGACAGAAATACAGTGCGCAATAAACAACTAGAGCTAAAATCCAACAAAGAAATTGGTCCGGACGGACTATCACCCGTTGTCCTCAAAGTGTGTGCCAATTCTATGGCCCAGCCTCTTGCTGACCCGTACACCCAGTGCATGAAATGGTGTAAAATTGCTGACTGCTAGAGAAGTGTCAGAATTACACCGGTGCCAAGGAGAGGCTCAGATAAATACCGACCGATTGCCTGCACCTAGGGAAACTTGAAGATATTCGAGAAGATTAATCTTGTAAAGTTGCTGAATTAGACCCATTCAGATGATCCAGTACAGTTTGCTTATGGTAGTTTTAGGTCTACTCAAGATGCATTAGCCTATCTTGCACATTCAGCGCTGTCCTCACTAGACAACAAGGTCAAATCCGTGCGCATGTGTTTTCTCGATTACAGTAATGATTTTGGCAGCGTAAACCGTGAGCATCTTTTAAGAGACCTGCATGATGCCGGAATCCAACTCTCTACTGTCCACCTTGTAAGAGACTACTTCACTGGACGTGCCAAGTTTACTCGATTCGGAGGTAAAGCTTTCTCGCCGCTCACCGGACACTGGAGTTCTTCAAGGGGCCATACTATCTCCATACCACTTTTCCACCTACATCGCCTCTTTACCTGCCCCTGTCGATGCGATATTGCTAAAATATGCAGAGGACGTAGCCTTGGGTATGAAACAACCGACCGCAGCCTCATGAAGTAAATTACAAGCCTATCTTGGCAGTCTTGTTTTATGGTTCAGAGCACATTTTTATCGCTGAATGCATCGAAATTCAATAACGTCATTTTCTCCCTACATAAAGGTCATAGTTATCAGCAACTTATCATGGAATACCCCGAACTTCACATAGATGGCAAGAATTTGCACTCCCGAGTGTTAGTGAAATACCTAGGTGCAACACTCAGTCGTGATCTTTCTTGGGCAGTGCATGCTAATGATGTTTCTATAAAGGTGAGGAAGCTTTCGTTCTAGGCCCCTCGTTTGCGATCCTCCTCTGTCCCCGGCAGTTAATTCTGAGATTTATCACCGCATGCACCTTACCCCTTTGGACCTATTGTTCCACCGTGATATTCCCTAGTCTCCTAAGGAAGCAGTACAAAATCCTAGGTAGGTCATTGACGCAATTATCTCGGTGTAGTGGAATTTTAAAGGCGACCTTTGTGGGGATACTTGTGTCTACCCACATCAATTCATGCATAAGGTTTGCCTCCAGAATACAAGTCATTATGCACTATGTGAATGTGTATCAACATCCAGAACCAGACAAAAGTATAGATCCATTTTTGACTGCACAAGGGCTTACCATTCATCCTTTATTCCATACCTAGCACGCTTTTTGTGCTACCAGACATCAGCTGTCCTGGAGCTTAAAAGCAACCTTGCATCCAAATCATACTGCTGTTTATGCCACTTATTAGTCTGCCTGTGTATCTACTGCATTATTTCTTTTACTATGCTGTAAGCGTGTGTATAATAGCTGAATATTCACCATTATGGGTGCATAAGGCACTTTCTTGAATTGAAAAAACATTGAATTGAACTATCGAGGTGGTGCAGGTTTTGTTCACTCTTCGGCTTAACCACGCTGGGTGATGCTCGCGGGCGCGTTCAGACAAACGTATTGTGGTGCGACCTATTTAACTTCTCTCACAAAAACAGGTAAATTGGTACACACAGGAGGTGACATCCACAGACAGTTTATGCCTCAGTAGGAGGTGTAGCATGGGCATGGAAGTGAATATAATGCGTAACCGCGCGGCCCCAAAGGTGCTAATAACGGTCCCTCGTAATCGTTTGCTAAGGTTCTCGGAACTATTGTCTCCTTTGAACAGCAAAGTAGACGGGCTACTTTCTTACTGTAAGTATTTTAGCGACCACACAATCCATTCGCAGTTTACTAGCAATGATTTAACGTTCGCATCAGCTTACTGAATATCACCAGTTACAAACTCATGTGATATACGTAAGTCTCAAGTCAACTACCTGCGCTTATTGGATACCAATGAGGGATTGTTGCAAGAGGTAGTCCTTCAAGGTGGACAGAAAAGCTTAACTTCTGCTAGAGGACACGTAAGTGTTTCACTCACCACTAGAGGCAAGACAGAGTTAGATAAGACAAAAACCCTAGGAGATCAAATACACGCCATGATGCAGGAAATAATAACTGACGATTCTTGATAATCCTTGTGCGACATACCACTGCAATAACTCTACAGATGGTTGCCGATCCAAGTAGGACTGTTTTCTCGTGGTCCCTTGAGATTTTAAAGTTTAGCCAGGAGATCGTGTTTCAACAGCGGTCACGTCACCAAACTACGTAGGCAGTACCAAACCTGCCTTGGGACATAATAAGCCTGGATCTCACTTGTTATTTAAACCTTTTTGGTTTCTTCAGTTTGAAGAGACACAGCTGAGGGGTAAAGAGGTCCGGTACTCCAGACAGTCGAATAAATGAGGTAGGTATGGTGGGTTTGATAATACAGATTGCCCAACTGTGTATATCAGGAAAGGTGTATTATGGAGTCAAAATACATGGTCAAGTGCATTAGCTTTAACCGGTGAGTTGGTATTTTCCGAAAGAAGAAGTCAATAGAACAAAGACTCGTTATTTGGTTAATGAGCATAAAATAGTCGCAAAAAGAACTGTGTTAGCTAAGTATCAAAAGACATTTTAGCTGGATGAACAAACACTAAACTAAGATGAGGTGAGATTAATTCTCACTGCTTTAGCCTTTTTGGGAACTGATTACTTCCGGTTACAAGATTTTACGATAAATGCACATAATTCGTGGAAAACTCGGTTTGGAAAATTATCAACTGTACCATGCGGTAGTTTGCTAAGCACTTCGATTATCGCTTACATGTTTTCCTGTAGCTTGTTTTTTATACACACGTGGCGATAGTAGTTGTTTCTAAATGACTTACATGCACATTTTGCTATCCCATGATGCATAGTTGCAGATACTGTTACTGTTAAAGAAAGAAAAGTTGAGGTGCTGATTTTTTCAAGGTTGTGTAACATCACTTGAGAACAAAGATCAAGAGAAAAACGAAAGCGCCTCGCAGTTTGCTCAGTCATGTCCTTCCACACACCAGCCACAGAGCTGTTACGAGCCATCTTGATATTCCTAAATGACTTCACTTTTATCGCTTTGCAATCTTTTGAACTATTTTTGCAAAAGGTAAGGATGTAATGACCCGCAGATTTTCCCTGTGCGATTGCCGTACGATGTGAAATATGTACTAAAATTATAGCTTCACAATGTACTTAAGCAGATTAGGCTGGAATGTTGGCCACATTTGGTTGAATCAATCAGACCAGTCGCTTCTGGCGCGCTTCCAAGTACCTGCCAAGAACGTTGTCCGTGACGTCTGGCTACTTTCATTACCCCCCATAGCTAGACAATTTTCAGCAGACTTTAGCTAGCCATACTGCATGTTTCGCCAACGAACGTACATCTCGCCTACGAAGGTCAAACCCGGGGTTATAGCGACTGAACATCGCCGCTATAAGCAGTGCCCACCGTAGTGTTCACTGAAAGGAGAGGGCATACCACCCAACGTGTTCTGTATTCTAAAAAGAATCCTTACATTTAGGAATAGATAAAATTAGAATAGAAGATGGTATACTTTTCAAGCCACGTTGCTTAAACGTTAATTACTGTCGACGATGACGTAGAGTAAAAAATGAGTAGAGAAACATTGGGTAAACTCCTTAAAACAATAATCGCTTAAGTGAATCAAGGGACACTTGGATCCAACCACCAGATGCAAGCGGTGAATGTAACGTACAAATTCAGAATTGTCGGTAATTTAGTGCTAAGTTGCTGTTGCGCAGTGTCGGTTCATGTTGTGTTTTGTAACACCAATGTCAAGAATTCCGTGAGCGCCCTGGTTTGAAGGGTAAAACATAAAAGATTATATAATGTCGTGCCGAAATTGCAACCAGTCGAGCAACAATTATGGTATATGAACTTATGGAACAATTTCGTAACCTCCGTTTGACGCAGAATAGGATTTCGTTTCAGAAACCTCAACCAACCTCTTATGTAACCCATTTTCGACATCTTTTGTTCCTTAACACAATGGTGGTGAAGTAAGTTTGCGCAACTGGATTCCGTGCACGTCGACGTAAAATTTAAAGCAACCGGACCGTTTGGACAACGAAGTTTACTTAGGATGACTGAAAATTCGTTGATAAAAGTGCTTGTGAAAATCTGTTCATCAAATAAAACGGTGTGAATAATTCTAAGCTGACATTTTATGTTTGAACAACTGAACCAATGAGCGCAAATAGGAAAAGCTTCTGACTTACCTGTCCCATCTCTTCGATCAAGTCCGAAGTATTTACCCTGGCCTTCGCATTGCTTTTGGAGTCATACATTGCCAAATCCCACTCAAAGAACATAGAGCCGAAGAACTTCTGTACCTCAATTGTCACGTAGAGGGAAATCGGTATGATGTAGTTATACAGGACCACAAAACCCAGAAAGGCTTGCACAACTATCCATGGAGTGATATCCTGTGAGGGGATGTACCATGTAGCTTGACGCGGCACTGCAAATTTGACTATGCACGATATCGTTGCGCAAATAAGAAGGAAGAGAAGAATCATGGCAAGTGCTAAATTCAGCTTTCTCTCCACCTGAGAAAACTTCGTCTTTTTCCCTTTTGAATTTAAAGTCATCTTCGTATCTTGTCCGGTGTACACAGCACAAGCATAGATGAAATCTGTGTTACGCAAGCACGCTCCTCGTAGTACCAAGTTATTAGGGCCAAGTGGGTAGGTTTGCTTGGAGCCGTCCTCCAGTTCGATGCATATTCTACCATTGAAAGTGTACAGATCATCCACTGGTTGTTGACACGTGATAGAACCACGCAGCTCTTTAACAATAAGATCAGGAGTGTCATATGCCTTGGTTTGTTCAAGTGCAGTGAATCGCTTCAAGTTCGTTTCACCGTCCAGACTAGCAGTAGTGACCAAACAGTCGCCACTTTGTTCACTTGAGCTCAGCAACAACAAATCACATGGGAACGTATCATTTGACCTACAAAGGACGATGTCACCAACAGTGAGCTCTCTTGCTTTAATTGATGTGAGGTGTCCGTCCGCGGAGACAATTTCAACATGTTTATGATTGACCTCTCTGTCAGCCTTGTGTCTTAAAAAATCTTCGTAGCCCTGTTTTACCATAGTCACAGCAAACACAAATAGCAGTGGAATGATGGAAATGGCCGGTGTGACTGGGGAATCGGTGAAGAGCTGTACGACTGCAATGCAAATAAAATAAAAGTTTGCAATTCGTTGTGCTTGTTCCGCCAAATTCTGAAAAACGAATCCATATAGAGTGTATCTAGATGTCTTAATTTCATTGTCCCCATAAAGTTTCTTCAGTGAATAAGGTCGAGTAACGTAGGTTTGTTTAGATATGGGTCCAAGTGGAATGTCTCGTTGAGGAGGCAAGGGAGGCCGTTTTAATCCCAAAACGATGCATAATTGCTGGAACCAGCATTTCAAGGGCCTCATTACTGCACAGTGCCTTTATAGTTTTCGAGATTCATGGGTGACGCAAACACACCCACAAATGACAAACACTTCGGAAGTCTGAAAAGAAATTAGATAAATAGCTACATTATGCATATGTTCCTTATTTGAAAACAACGAAAAGATCGAAGATAAGAAGCATTCTTCTAAAGGTCACTGTGTTACGTAGCTTCCTATTGCCACGAACCCAGAAGAAGAAACTTCATTACTTCCGGTTACTTCAATTCAACAAACTAAACTGTAGCACAGAATAGTTCAGAATGAGGTGGAACAATTCTCCTGAATAGCTCAGGCGGAGACGCAAGCAATTGGGACGAATCACAAACAGACTGCAAGAGGAACAGCGAGGGAACGTCAATTGAGAGGACATACTTGTATGAGGACAAATAAATCAGCATGTAATTGTATCCAAGTTAGAGTACAATGTGCGGAAAGGTCAAGTTAACTGTTGTCTGGATGGTTGGCGTCGCTCGCGGGCTCGGTTAGACCGTACCAAAACTTAGTGCACAACGGCCTGAGTGCAGGTGCGGTGGTTTAAATGAAATGAAAAAGCAGAGGTAAATGTGTACACTCGACATTGTGGATGGCCATACGGAGAATCCGAGCAGCATTGCGAAAGCCTGTCGGCTCAATTCCAAGCGCGTATAAGTGTGTTCAATTTCAAATGGAACTAAAACGTTAGCAGAGCCCCTAGAGGCTCATTCTTGATTAGGCCCTTGAGCCAGAAATCGGTAACATGCTCCGAAACCTAGGGGATCTTGAAGCGGAGCGTTCGACTCACATCTAGCAGTTCCTACCGTACCCATCAGATGAAATAAGAATGAGTAAAAGATAACATGGTAAGGAATTGTATTTACACCAAGGCATGAGGAAGAGTACAGTAAAAAAAAATTGTAGGTCCATATCAGAAGTCCGTTAGGCGCACAGAAAGGCATAGTATTTTCACCCAATGGCATCTGGCTGATACTCAACGCGCTCAGCCGTAGAGTTCTCGACGGTAGGTGTTTGAGAATGAACTCCAGCATTCCACAGCTTGACGGTGAAAGTGAGATTTTATTGTAATCTGTGTTCTGCGGGGTATCACTGGGTAGCCGCGGAAATGGGAAAACTTAGTGGGATTAAACAGAAAGGACAAGCACAGGTTGGCGCTTTCTTTCAACATACGGAATCAAATTTTCTCAAACCAGCTGGCGGCAGACTAAGTATATCATCAAACCAAACAGGCGACCAGGAAACGTCTGTTTTCACATCTATTATATTAAGTTAACTTGGATTCGCAAAATTACATTTTCATGGAGGATTTCTAGCAGACAAGTCACAAAGTAGCAAAAATAAATCTAATCACAACAAAATAAGATGGGTTCAGCTATTTCCCTTGTTTATTTCAGCTAGCAACATATAGTAGTTGGAATGTCTAAATTACATGCAACGGTAGTCAGCGTGCAAAGTCGTCAGTGATACACCGATGATCAAAGCCCGGTTAACTTGCCCGTGTCCCGGCTAGAGGGAAAGAATCACCAGTTCCACTAGGGTAAGTGAAGTTGTTTACAAACTCCACATTTTGTGCTGAAATTTTGGTAAGCTAGAGCAGTTGAGTGCAATCTTGTCTTATAATTACTACAGATGCTCCATTTGGATTCAAGTAAGCGCAGCAATAGACTGCGTCGAGTAATCGAACTACGCGGTAGTTAGGGACCATTTACAATAGGGTTACGCTGGATGTGTTCTGAGATGCTTGCAGACAACATTCTCAAAGCCCGACCGACGTAAGTAATGCAGCGAGCACATCGAAAGAGTTAATGGGTCAATGGAGCAATGGTTTATGACGGGTGTAAAATCGAATGCTTTACAAGTTTCGTAGGGTGGTTAGGGTGAAAAGTATAAGATGTAAAGCAGTGTCGGTGAAAGAAGGCGCGAGATACTTCATTAGCACATGTGCAAATATTCCTGCGTGGAGTTTAAGAGGGTTATGACATCGTCGAGTGTTTATTGCGCCCTAATGCCATCATCTGATGACCATGGGCTACATCACATAGTGTAAATGGGTAAGGGTATCGTCAAGACAGTTGTTGAATAGGGATAAGATGGGGCGCCGGGAGGAAGTTCTAGAGCTGTGATGCTCTGAGGAAGAGAAAGTTACGCCGTCAGTCAAGTCGGCTGTACTGCGTGGTCAAGTTAAACTGATGACCACTCAGATTTTTGTTTTGAATGAGTTTCAAAAGAGTAGTATGCGCGGTTTGGGCTTTTGGGGATCAGATACATCATTGTGACATCACCCAGTAGACGCCGATAACTTCCGCTGTATATACTAAGAGTTTTCGGCTTGGGTGGGCAGGGAAGACGCGATATTCCTATGTTGCTCTTCGTCGCCCTGCGTTGTGCAGTATCAAGCGCCGCGGAGTGGTGCTTCTGCCAAGGTTACTAAGCTTGGATAATGTACTCTGCATGTAGCTTCACTTAAAGGCCAAGCAGTTTTGGAAACACTGAGGCATCAAACTTCCCGAACGCCCTACCAAGGAGGTGAAGTGTTGGTTGGCTTACTTGATGCCCTTTCGGTCTGCCTCAAACAACCAGGGTCAACTTGCACGAGTACGTTAAGATCGCCCACATGAGAAGCTGTGAGGTAGCTGTGAGTGTTCTGATGGCGTGTGCACATAATTTTGCACTTGATGGCTTTGAACTGCAGCATGTTCTCGATGGGCCATGTGTACGCTTTATCAACATCAAGTTGTAGGGCTATGTGGTCTCCCATGTAATGATACCACGCCATAGCCTTAGAACAACGGCAATTAGCAGGAAACTTGAAGGGTATAAGATTAGATCACTTATGAAGACCTAGAACAGGTAGAACCAGAGTGCAGAGCCCTGAGGTACGCCGCACTGGATATCGATCGGTTCAGAAAGGGTGCTACAAACCCTCACATTCAGGTGACATTCAACGATAAAGTCACCTATACTGTCCAGAATGGGGTCACCGATTCCATAATTCTGGAGTTTGTGTAATAGAACGCGATGGATCAAACGGTCGAACGCCCTTCAAAAATCCAAATAGGCAGCATCTACTCCGGCATGCGCTTAGCATCTTCAAGATGTAAAGTGTTGTTACAGGACCACCGGCCACTTGCTGGACCCGCGACAGTTGATGGCGAGGAACTCGAGGAAGTTGATCACTTCACTTACCTCGGCAACTGCATCAGTAACGATGGGCGCATAGCAACTAAAGTCAGTTCACGCACTGCGAAAGCCAGAATTGCCTTCTTGAATCTGCGACATCTTTGGTGACAGAAGAGAGTTTCGCTCCGCCTGAAAGGCTGTGTAGACAAGGCCACAGTGAGGGCCGTCTTACAATATGGAAGTAAACCAGAGCCCCTCAGATCTGAGGATGTGGTACTTTCAAATTGTTGGAGGTGAAAGAAAAAACACAGGTATACTTGTGTAACCGTTCATAACTGTCGACTAGAGTTTATTCTGTGTTGCAGAGCAATTGTTACTACCGCTTGTTACATACCCCTCACACGTCCCGTGGTTCTTTGAAATCGATAAATTCAAATTAGCCCTCAGCCGTGATTGGAACTGAATGTAGAGTGTTTTCATACCCACGCCGGCCCGTGTAGTGTTCTGCAAATATACCTCCTGTCCGGTGCGTGTCTTTTTGACTCGTGGGGCGCAATCTAAGAAGTCGAACGCCTGGGGACACAACAGATTTTCTGGCGACGGAGGTGTTGAAAATCATGACTATTTCATTCGAACAGATGCAGCAGTTACATTTTGAAAAGTCTCAACGGCAGTTAATTGACTTGTTATCAGAAAAACTGCACATCCAGGTGGATTGGGAACCGGAACCCGTTTCGACATCATATGAACTTGAAGCTGAATGCCATAAGCGGCTCAAATTGAACAACGACACAAAAACGATTGAAGTCTCAGCTTCCAGAACAGAATCCCAATCCCATCATACAGTTATTGGTGGCCAAAAATTGAGGTGTAATGTGCCGGACCGGAAGCCCCCGACAACATTATGGAACGGTGATGGGAGACATTCTGTGAGAAATTGCACCCACAAAAATCATCATTGTCAAAAGGCGCACCAATTCAGATGCGCGTATACTCCAAGGTTACAAGCGAGTCCCAAATTCAAAAGAAACAGGTATCGCGGCCCAGTGAGAGAGACGGCTTTTGCAGTATTTCGTACACACTTTTCAAGGAAGAGGAAATACCCCACAGTGAAACGCAAGGATGTCCCGATATCGCTGCTGCCAGAAACGTTGCATGCTCTCAAGAGCCTTTCTCGTGGAACCTGGGCAAGACTTGGCACATCGTCAGTCAAACCTACCATTCTAACGGTTCAAAAGGTTTTAGAGGAACCTCTGCAGCTGAAAGGAAGAATCGCCTGTGAACGCAGACTCAATGATTTGCTACACTATGGAAAAAGCTACGCAGTATACTGTACCAATGTTAAGCTGCACGGAACCAACCGGATTACGAAGTTAGACTTGCTCAAAGAGTCAATGACTCATGTGAGTTCGGTAACGTCTGTTACTCTCTGCAATATTGGTCGTACCTGTTCCAAATTCTTATGTCTTTACCAGCTACCAGTACGGACGACACTGATGTCTTGGCCGAAGCCCAAACCCCCATGGTCGCAGATCCAAGTGGACCTAGGTGGATTCCCACACCGAAAGAGTTACGTGAACCCCAGGTAACCCGCATTTTTAAGAGGGAGGTGTTGGAGGTGAAAGAAAAACGCAGGTATACTTGTGTAACCGTTCATAACTGTCGACTAGAGTTTTTCTGTGTTGCAGAGCAATTGTTACTACCGCTTGTTACATACCCCTCACACGTCCCGTGGTTCTTTGAAATCGATAAATTCAATTTAGCCCTCAGCCGTGATTGGAACTGAAGGTAGAGTGTTTTCATACCCACGCCGGCCCGTGTAGTGTTCTGCAAATATACCTCCTGTCCGGTGCGTGTCTTTTTGACTCGTGGGGCGCAATCTAAGAAGTCGAACGCCTGGAGACACAACACAAATCATTGATTATCGGTGTCTGCAAAGCATTGTTGGTGTCGGATGACCCCAGCGAGTTCGCAATGATGAGGTGCGTCAGCGAGTACTAGGCAATGATAACCAGACTAGTTCCTTAGAACGATGGATATCACCGAATACGTTGCGTTGAACTGCGTACGTAATACGTATGCCAGGTAACCGCTTACCGAAGAGGGCCTTGTTTAGTTTGCCAGATGTAGGTTGGCGCTAGGCCCGAGGTGGGCAAAAACTAACTTGGTAGCGGGAAATGAAGCCACTGACTACCCAACTTGGTGCCGTCGGACGGTCTCGCCTTCCAGGCTCGTGTCCACGTGACCCACCTTGTGCTTGGATTGAGACCTTACAGGACATGACTCGCAACCGACACCAGTGGCGTGTCCGCGGCCGTCTAATAGTCGGATTGCACGTTTAAAGTGTGTTTAGTGCTGAGTTATCTGTGGGGTAATGGCTGATGGTGACGCGGAGCAGTGAAAGCCGCAAGGAAACATCATGCTGATGCCGTCTTATCTTTACAACTCACCCAGCTGTTTGTGATGGTATTTTGTTGACAATGTATGAGCGCTTTGACCCTGGGTGTTTGTTTTGGGGCATTAAGGTTTTACCGTTGATCCCCCTTCCCTCCCACTTATTGTTATTTGTTCTGTTGTTTACCCTGGTTGTGCGGCAGCATCAGTTCAAGTGTCTGATGTACGGCTGCTGAAGATGGTGATCTATTCCTGCACGAGCATCCCCAGATTCTGTCCAGCATGCACGAGCGATTAACAGGTTAATAGTGCAATCTGGCGAAATCCGTGTTGCTCCGGAATGAGAAAGTTGTTAATCTCCAGGTATCTCAGCTACAATGGACTCCATGAGTTCAGAGAAGTGTTATAGGGCAGTAATTCGTTGGTTCTGCATGGTTACCACTTTTCTAGACTGGAGTGAGGATCACGTGCTTCATCACGTGCTACATCGTGGGGACATGCATGTCATCAAGACATAGCTGAAAGAGTATTGTTTACACTTCGGTTAAACTCATGGCATCAACTTTCAACGCCTTCGGGTGAATATTTTCTGCACCCGGAGGGCTATAATCGCGCAAGGACATCAGCCGTTTCAGTACAGTTGTGACTGTAAAAGATATGTAGTTAAGGTTTGATTACGGCATGATCTACGTAGGCAGGAGGTAAGGTAATTGTACACTTTGGAAGGTACGACCAAATTGTTCCAAAGAACGTCAACTACCTCTTGTGCCGTTTGTGCTAACTCGCAGGCTAGGTGCAGAACTGGAATTCCACGTTGTAACCTGCGAAGTTTGTTCACATGTCGGTATAGCATCGGGATTTGTGCAAAATTTTATTACAAGGTCTTGTTGGTTCTTTACTTTATCACCCGGACGAGTCTGACATAGTGATGCCTATGTGTTGTATAGACATTCCAGGTGTTCTCGCTCGGAGAAGCTATGTATGTGAGTAATGCCAAGTTCCTCAATGCCATGCATTTCCGAGACCTGTGCCTTTGGAACGACTTCATCTTTTCGGGTCGATGAATTTTGGTTTCAAATGTGTACCACGAGCCTGTTGAACCTGTTGATGAATTCCCCGCAGGCTACCTCAGGAGACTATTATGCTAGGAAAGACCAGCTTGTTGCATCAATGAGGTATGACAGATCATCATAGTTGGTTACGACGCGAGATTCCTCGACAAATTCTTTAAGGCACTCTACGCAGCACATGAAGTGGAACACTAGTGTCGTATGATCGCTGTGGCCTAAAGGAGTACACATTGTTGCTATGTCGATCATCAGTTCTTCGTTGATGAAAACGAGGTCCAAGATGGCCGGTTTGTTTCCTGTTCTGGTAACACAGCGGTGAACCAGCGATCAGCTATTGCAGTTCCGCCTTGAATTGCTCCCCAAGAGTAGCCTGAGTTACAAAGCCGTACAGGTTGAAATCCCTTCCAGGAAAACGTGACCGCAAGATCGTGCCAGTGGGTTTTTCACAACAGAGGCTAGAGCCTGGTCCATATGAACGATGGACATTGGTGGGCGGTATACCACAGCCACTAAGCATATATTGTCCTGCAGCAGATGTAGACAGTACCACAAGGAGCTTCCGGTCTGAAACCCAGGCTCGTTTACGAAGCCAATGAGTAGGTCGGGATGGTAGTCAAGAATTATACCCCCTTCCTTTGTGGGCCGATCGTTGCGCAAGAGCGCACACCATGTAGTGGGATCTCGGCGTCCGTAATTACATCGTCCAAACATGTCTCGGTTGCAAAGATGACGTTACAGCACACTGGAGGTTGACGAGATTGAAGCTGGGCTAATTTACTGAGAAGGTCTAACGCGTTTGCATACAAACAATTGAGGGTAACGGATGGCAGAAGCGCACATGAAAACATAAACGTTTCCCGCGAATTTACGCCGACCCTCGTGGAGCCGGCTGAAAATCGTTTCTTGGATGTATTTCTCGCCTACACCCGGCACCCTTTCGGGTTGCTTCATAAAACACCCCCTACACAGTCCCTCAGACGAATTTCAGCTGAACGCCTGTTTCTTCCTTCTCGAAAGGTTTGGGAGCTTCAATGCGATCTGATTCGGAAATGAAGACGCCATGGCTAGCGACATTAGTTTGCTGGTTCTGTGTGCCCTCAGCCAATAGTGGCCTGGCTTTGACTGCTTCCAGACGTACCCTAGATAACAGTTTAACGCCTAACGTGCCAAATTCTGAGCATCCTTTCAACCATTTGTTTAGAGTAGAGCAGGATTTTCAGCATCCTTGGACCCCATCCCTTATAGTTGGGTGGTATGGGAAACCTTGACGTTGGGTTGGCGATCACGTCTTGGGGAATGAGGGCTTCGCGAATGTAGCGCTATACTTCTGAGTCATTAGCTTAAGCCAGCGACCTATCGGGAGACTGGATTTCTGAGACACAATGGACAAAGAGCAACGTTTGCTGCCGGTATTTTCCTGGGTTTTGCTTCCTTTGCTGACGCTTATTCCAAGGGATGTCATGGAACATACAAATGTCGCATGACGAAGATAGTGAGCTGACAAGAGAACGGTCTCCGCTTCGACATGTCAGAAATGTAAGCTGAAGTAGTCTTGGCTCGTCAGAGTGAACTGAGTTTCGGTGGCGGATGATGAGAAACAAACTAGTCTGCTTGGTCCGGATTACCATTGCTTGACAATATGGATTTCCAGTGTTTAAGGCTGTCCAGTTATTTGACTTTGATAGATTTTGCCTTTGACTCAAGCACGTTGGAGCATATCATATTCATCGAGTTCTAGGTCTTCTTTGTGTTCATTATTTTGGATGACATTGATTTCTTTTGCTGACAGTGAGGTAGGCGACCTTATAGGAGATGCATTGTTATTCGAGTGATTTCTGTCAATTTTTGGGATAGTTGTAGACGTGGCCGCTAACTTCCCATTGGGTCTGTATGTAATAACGACGGATGCGTAGGTAATAACGCTTTCAGATGCAGTGGAGTATCATGCGACATCAACAGTGTGTGGTGTGCCAGCTGTACGCCGTAACGGCGCTTCGCTGCCGCGCGACCACCACCAGTCGCGCGCGGGCTGAGTGTACCGCGAGGATGCCCACCCCTACGCGGAGTCGAACCGGTGACCTTATGGTTGCAAAGCAAACGTGCAGACCACTCGGCCACCGGACGAGCTCTCGGGAAAACCACTCACTGCAAGATAGGAGTTGCTAGAGTTGGCAGACCCTAGTTGCCAACCTGTTTGCTAGTTCTCGTGGTTGGGGTTGCTGGCTCTAAGCTGATAAGTATACACTTGTTGTGACCACTGTGTTCCAGGCTTGAGCATAAGTAAAGGCAATTGAAATCGAGTTTGCTGCAGCTGGTTCTGATGAGACCGCTATACCAGTCGCAGCACGCTGCACAATTGCTGTCAGTTTGTCACATTTCTGTGCCAGCATGGCGATGCATCTTACGAGTGAGTTGAGCATACACTACGTACAGAGTCAAACGGAGTCTAGTATGCAGTGTCTTTCATACACTTGTGTCAAATTTAAATTTACAACATGTAATTCCAATTCGAATAGTCTTGGAGAACAATTTTGAATCACGAATAACTTTTTCTGCGGCTGCGTGAACCGTGTGCACAGTGTTCCTCGCTGTTGCGTTGCGAACTACGTCGAGGCGTCTGTCGCGTGTTTAAATTGCGATCGCCTTTTCGTTCTTAGTGAGCAACGAACCGAGCGTGTTTGGAAAGGCACACGATGTCGATTGACAATGTCCTATGAGTGGAACCATAGTTACGAACAAAGCCGATGATCAACACGTGACCCCTCTGGTGATAGATGAATTACATGGAAAGTTAGAAGTTCGCTTTCCCTATGTCGATACTATTTAATAAACTTTGGGCGTTGATGCGGTAACAGCCTGGCGGGAACAAAAATAATATCCTGTAGAACGTCGGAAATCAGGTGGAAATTTCCCGTTGATTTGGTTCTTCTGCTTATGGATACGGGACAATAAATTTTAATAGAGTTGCGTTCCAACGGTGTTGTATTTCACAGAATATGCATTCTGCCAGTGTTTATGCAGCGCGTTATAACTCATTTTCGATTGTATCCAAGTGGAAAACAGGAGAGTTTTCATGAGATTGGTTCGCTACTTTAGAGGACATGGCTAGCAGTCGACACCAGTAGCACACTTGCCGTCGTCCCCCAGTCAGACGTTGAGTTAGTTGCGATGAGATGCCTAACTATGACGCCATCAGTAAAAGCCACAAGAAAGCTCTCTCACATATTCCGCATAAAATCTGCAAGATAGCCAGCTGTCTGTGACAATCAATCAACCGCAGCAGTACATTGTAGCGCCCAAAAAGATAACTGCTATCTTTTATGTACTATTTAATTGTTGACCAATTGTACATTATCCTTTCTTGCTCTAATCCTCCTTACAACCGGCTTGACACATGACCGCCTTGTAAGTTCAAGCGTTAACGTGTACCTCCTGTCTTGCTTCATCCGTCCGCGTCTTCCCGTAGCCCTTCGAATACAGTCCGCTGTGTCCGACTCCAATTGCCTTCTGATATCCGCGCTTACTTTCGCGCACCGTCTCGGACTAGTACTTACTAGTCCTACAACACCAGCCATTTAAACTGATGCTCCGATGCCATATGACCATGATGACTTGTGGAATAAAGAACAATAAGAGGGAGAGAAGTGACTTACCTGAAAAC
Source organism: Dicrocoelium dendriticum (assembly GCA_944474145.2). Classification (NCBI taxonomy): domain Eukaryota; kingdom Metazoa; phylum Platyhelminthes; class Trematoda; order Plagiorchiida; family Dicrocoeliidae; genus Dicrocoelium; species Dicrocoelium dendriticum. The sequence continues at coordinate 50,095,755 of OX104066.1, read as the reverse complement.
CTTAATGCCTTAAACAAACGTTCAGGGTCAAGGCGCCTACACCTCGTGTAGATAACATACCGTCACAAACAGCTGGCTAGTAATAAAATAATACTAATAATGTGTCAGCTGTACGCCGCAACGGCGCCTCGCTGCCGCGCGACCACCACCAGTCGCGCGCGGGCTGAGTATATCGCGAGGACGCCCACCCCTACGCGGATTCGAACCGGTGACCTCATGGTTGCAAACCAAACGTGCAGACCACTCGGCCACCGGCTGAATGCAAAGATAAGGCGGCATCGGCGAGACAGCTTCCTTGTGGCTTTCACTTCGCTGCGTCATAATCAGCGTGGCCTTATAAGGGACTGTTGCCGATAGACGTCCGGTGGGTGTCGCGAGAAGGTGGCTGCAAATGGCTCTACTCCCGTTGCTCTCAAGTAAGCTGGGAATTATAGATGGAAGGTTAGTAAGGTGGACCAGGATGGGCGTAAGAGGAACAGGTGGAAAAGAAAGAAGGGAGGCGCTACCAGTAGCATGTTTTCGCTTATCTGCCCTGTTGTATGAAGCAGATAAGGCGATCCTTGATAATCAACGCAATGGCTGATGCAGGAAGAAGTTTGTGTTTCAAAAAAAGTCATGGTTGTATGTAGGCTGAGATACCGCCAGGGCGTCCAGACCTAGACAAGAGGACGATTAGGGTACTAATCTGACGCCTTCGGGTCAAAAGCCTGTCCGCAAGGCAGCGGGGAGGTGGCAAGGATTTAGTTTTACAGAAATGGACGTCATCCCATTTCAAACCAGCAACCTGGAGGACCAGTAGATTGAATTTGTCGGACCTCTAACCATTGACCAACCTGGTAGGAGTAGCTCTCAAGAGGCCCGGAGGCACCACCAAGTAGAACTCCATGAGTCAAGTAGGTACGCAAACCGTCGCAAAACGTTAAGGTCCACTCTCGTTGCAACGGGCTGTCTGTGACGGTGTGGACGCAATGATCAAGTGTTTGCATACGGTTTCTAGGTTTTACGACATGTTCCGTATTCGTGCCCTATTACCTATATTTTTCAATCCCTAGGTCATCGTAATTGCACGGAGTAGAAGCATCAGTTCAGATGGCGAATGTACTGCTGATGTTAATAATGATGGCTATTCGTATTTGTTATAACTGAACATACTGGGAATGGAATGTTATCTTGTCCATATATATTCAGTACAGTCCAGGCCAGGTCAGTAGAACAACTATGATCCGGGCACCGAAGTGACGTGGGTCCGATTGCCACGACTCGCATCGCAAGAATAACAGTAAATAACGACAGCAGGATAGTGGGGTTGAGTGCAAATACAATGTAAAAAATGAAATCAAGAAGGAAGTGCGTTAAACTAACCGGAATGGAACGAAAATGAAAAAACCAAATGCAGGAAATCGAATGCAAGTACGCCACAGACTGCGCGACTGCGCCATGTCTGGTAGGGTCTCCAACCATTGGTGGGGACCATCTCGAGGTCCCATCTATGAAGAAGGCAAGCGCCAGCCTGACCAAGTCTCGCAATTAATTCATGCCTCTATGCCGCGCTATGAATCGGCCACCTCGCGGTGTCGTCCAACTTGGTGCAGCTACGGCATATAATGCACACTGAGGAAGCTGGTCAGCGGGCATACGGAGGACAATGTCTTATAGTATCTGACAGATGTATTAACCGCTAAACCTTTAGCGTGGATAGGACCTTAGTGCGACTAATCAGAGTCAGGTAACAATTTGGAAAAATCAGCAAACCTGTCTGTGGGTAGGAATGTAGAAATGGAACACTGATCCTCAAACGGACATCCGACGATCGATGCGAAGCACATGCACAACAATCCACAGCGTCACCGAAACCATAAAACGAACGAAATACGTATAAGCGTCTAGCTGGACGTGTGAGAAAAAAATGTACAAGAAATGACTGGAAATAGGATAGGAAGCCACAATGCAAGATGTGAAGGATTTGTAAACACTACAGGATCCCCCCTTGAGCATGAGTCGGGAGGACGAACGCTCGATATTTGTGTCAGTAGTTGGGAGTCACTAGCCTGGAAGGCGAAACAACAGCGCGTCCCGAGCGTGTGTACTTTGGTGTGTATGGTTCTTTCCCCCCCTCTCAAGTGTTTGGCTGTTGTTTGATATCCCCGGTGTGGCTGCGCTTGATGTGCATGTTGACAAGGTGCCTACCTGTCTATTACACACTACCTCGTCCATACTGGCTCCAGGAGACAGTTGGTCGTTGCTGGAGGGGACGGGATGCACGGTCCTTGTGGCCGTGTTAGGCTCGAAGAGTGGTTCCATGCTGTGTATGTATATGTATGTATGTATGTAGTGCCCCATGCTGAGGCTGATGTTGCATTCTTGATGCTTCTTCACCGCAGTTGGGCTAAACCAACTTACACTTAAACTAGGTCTCTTTAAGCTGCATAAATTTCATTCCAGTTTATTTGGTTTGTTTTGCCTATCTGGATAGTCTTCTATTGGCTGGTCACGTTGTTTACGCTAATTGCGCTTATCTTCGGTAATTTTGTTGCGTTTTGTAGCATTTTTGAGTAACTTGTGGACATTCATTTTCCTTATCGCGGATTCATTGCTAACCAAATTACTTCATATGCTAATTTAGCGAAGAGTTATGCTGCCGTATCTGTATGCATTATTGGATTTATTTTATTTCATTTTGTCGTTTCAAGTGATTGGCTGTTGCTTGATATCCCCGATGTGGCTGCGCTTGATGTGCATGTTGACAAGGTGCCTACCTGTCTATTACCCACTACATCGTCCATACTGGCTCCAGGAGACAGTTGGTCGTTGCTGGAGGGGACGGGGTGCACGGTTCTTGTGGCCGTGCTAGGCTCAAAGAGCGGTTCCATGCACTCAGTGTGGAGCGGACTACGGTCCAGCCACCGCCTTGTGTGCGGTTGATTCCCCAAATACAGCGTGCTTGTGTTTGCCTGTGAAGGAGTGTGGGCCGGCTCCGTTGATGAAACGTGGTTCCCATCCGCATGCCTCCCAGTCTTATTCCTTCGGGTTTACACTGGATATGGGGTATGTGGTTGGAGCTGTGGGTGGTGCAGCGCAAGCCATCCATGGTCCCTCTGTAGGCGCAGGCGTCCTGTGGCTTGCCACAGTGACAGGCAAATCCGAAACCGGATGCCGCCAACCATGGTTCTTTCACTGGTTCCGTGGAGGATGTAGAGGGGGGGGGGGGAACACAGGGTTCACACTTCGGCTGGGTAGAAGGGGTACTGGGGAAGGTCTGATCGGTGGCTTGTTGTGGTGTTTGCATTTCGACGTACGCTGGTTTCAAACGATCAAGGCTCACAGAATCCTTAAAACAGTTGCTATCCAATACGAAGTACTTCCCTATGCGAGCAACAACGTTGAAGGGGCCCTCACACGGCGGTGTCAAGGGTTTACGCATCGTATCGACGCGCACAAAAACGAAAGGGCAAGTATGCAAATCAGAATGGACTTGCTGATTTCGAGGGCCGAATAGGGGCGGTGTTGGCCGGACTGAAGTAAAATGTTGTCGCAATCGTACCACATAGGAAGTCGGTCCCAGTTCGCCAAGAATTTCGTAATCTAACGACATCTCACCGGGAAGTTTGAGACTTGTGCCGAAAACCAGTTCAGCGGGGCAACAACCTATGTCTTCTTTGACCGTGATGCGAAGGCCGATAAGGATAAGTGATAGACGTTCGGACCATTGCGTGTTCGACTGCGATGCGGTAATTGCGACTTGCGGTTTGACGATGCAAACGCTCAACAATACCGTTGGCAGCTAGATGGTAGGCGGTTGTTCGCGGATGAGAACAGCCGAGTAAACGGTTCAGGTGTCGAAATAGGGCGGAACTGAACTGAGGACCTCTGTCTGTTGATTATAGCTGGGGTGTCAAACAGATATCCATGTTGCAACGAACATCCGCGAAACTGTTTCGGTGGAAACGTCTCGTAAAGGTATTGAATGAGGCCATCGTGTGAAACGGCCGACACAGGTCAGTAAATACTGGAAACCGTTAGATGGGGGAAGTGGTTCAACGAGATCAAGGTGAACCAGTTTAAATTTAGAGTCGGGTAACGCAAATGTGTCAGGTACGGTGAGTGTGTGTCGATGTATCTTGCTAGCTTGACAAGTGACACAATGCTTCGTCCACTTTTGGATGTCGGAACGCATTAAGTGATATATATAGCGGTCGACGACTAACTTGACAGTGGTTCGAATGCCAGGGTGAGAAAGGCCATGCAAATGATCAAAAACAATTCGCCGGTACCATTGTGGAACGGAAGATCTTGACATTTCAGTCGATAAATCACAATAGACTTTAAAGTTGGAATCAACAATGGGTGGCTGAGAGTTTCAATGAAGTGTTTGCTCTCAAGTCGGCGAAGTTAGAATCGTCTTCTTGATGAGCTGCAATATCCTCGAGGTTACTAGCTTGGCGTGAAAGATGGTGATCGATGCGAGACATTGCATCAGCAACAGTGTTGTTGGTGGCATCAACGTGACGAATGTCTGCCGTGAATTGCGATATGTAGTCTAACTGATGAGTCTCACGAGGTTAAAATCAATCGGAGAAACCGTGTAAGACAAAAGCTAGCGGCTTGTGATCCGTAAGAACAGTGAAGGTACGTCCTTCAATTAGATGTCGGAAGTGCTTATTGGCAAGATAAATAGCCAGAAGTTCCTGACCGAATGTGTTGTATTGATTTTGTGCAGACGGAAGCTTTTTGGAGAAAAAATACGAAGGTTCAGGCTGGTTGTGGATTAGCTGCTGTAAAACGGCTCCAACGCAGTTTGTGATGCATCAGTCCTGAGAACGAGGTGCACCAACATCGGATATCATGTGGCTAATCGCGGTGGCGTTGGATAACGCCTGCAAGACGTTATCGTATGCTACAGTTGCTTCTGCTATGGGCTCAAACTTTCGGGATTTGCCTATTAGTAAATCCGTCAAAGGTTGAAGTAGCCGCGAACCATCTGGAATCTAAGGACTGTACTAGTTGACCATCCCGAGAAAACGACGCAAACTTTTGAGGGACTGAGGCATTGGGTAATCCGCGATTGCCTGCGTCTTTTCTGGAAGTGGGCTAATGCCATTGTGGTCGATTCGATGACCGTGAAAATCGACACAGGATTGGCCGAAAATACACTTGGTAACGCTAATCGTCCCACCATACTGAGCAAAACGTTCGAAGATCAGACGGATGTGGTAGGTGTTCTTCCTCGTTCAAACTGGCGAGGAGAATGTCATCGATGTAGACGAAAACGAAATCCACCTCTCTAAGGACTTGATCAATTAATCGCTGAAAAGTATGGGCAGCGTTTCGCAACCCGAAGGGCATGCAGAGGAATTCATAAGGACCGAAGGGGTAGCAATGGCGGTCTTTGGAATGCTGTCAGGAGCAACAGGAATGTGACGGTATGCACGAACTAGGTAGATTGTGGAGAAAACAGACTTGCTGTGCAAATTGCTGGAAAAATCATGGATATGGGGGAATGGGTAGCTATCGGGAACAGTGACACTGTTGAGCGCCAGGTGGTCGCCACATGGTCTCCAATCGCTGGTCTTCTTGGGCACCAAATGAAGCGGAGATACCCAGTAGCTTTGGGAAGGGTGAATAAATCCGAGGTTAAGCATGTGTTTGAACATCATCTTGACCGCTTGTAATTTGTCCGGTAGAAAGCGCCTTGGCTTGGCAGACACAGGAGGACAGGTTGTGACGATAGAGTGAGAGATATCATGCTTGGGCTCCAGAGTGCCGTCATCTGCTCTAACCGGTGAGGGAAAATGCTGTAGTAATGACGAGTAGCGCCAATCGGTAGGCAAAAGTACTTGAAGCCTGATGGAATTGACCGTAGCGAGTTGCCCGGAAACAGTTAACGACGTAGCACCGTCTCGCAGCTTGCCACAACGCAGGTCTACGACAAGGCCGAATTTGGTGAGAAAGTCTATATCAATAGTTGGTTTCTGTACATCCGCAATTAGGTTGATGAAGGGGAAATTATGTCATAATTCAAGATTAAACGTGAGCAGTCTCTGGCCATACGTCGCGATCTTGGTTTGGTTAGCCACTCGTAACGCAATTCCGGCTAGTCGCAAAGCATATTTTTCCAAGGATCGAGGTATAACGCTTACCTGTGTACCAGTGTCAACCAAAAATTGAAGTTTGGCGATGGAATCAAAAACGTACAGGGGGCGACTAATGGTTTAGTCAGCAGATGCCGTCGCCATCATTGGCTGGGGTTGTCATCTCCCTGCCGAAAATCCAAAAACGTCTTCGGGTATCTGCAACCTGGACGACATTCGCGAGCAGCATCACCGAAACGGCGGTGGAAGTAGCAAAATGATCGCAAACGCCTGGTGCGGAATCGACTACGGCGTTTATTTCTTGAGACGAATCTACGGTTAACAGATCGCTCACGATCGATGTGAGGCACTGCAAGTTCTAACTGAAAGAACTTTTAACTAATAGCATCAAGTGCGGTAGTTCCAGATGGACTAGTGGTGCTCAGTTCAGTTACATTATTCACAATGAGGCTGGACCTTACCGTGGTGCGATGGTTTGCGTGCCTCAGAGATCCATTGAGCTATGCTGGGTGGTGCTTTTTTTTGCACCTTTAGAGCCACTCATACCAGATTGGTCAATGGTTAGAGGCCAGACAAACTCAGCCTCCTGGTCCTCCAGGTTGGGGGTTGGAATGGGGGTGGCTCCTCATTTCATAAAACGGGCTCTGTAGTCCAGTGCCAAAACCCGCTGCCTTGCGGTAAGGTTTTTGAACCAAAGGCTTTGGTTGAGAACCCTAATCGTTCTCCTGTCTAGGCCTGGGCAACCTGACCCACGCAATACAATGAACCTTTCCTACAACAATTTCTTGATGCTCTGGCCGTCGCAGAGGATAATAAACGGCGCCCTATCTGCTGCATCGAGCAGGGTGGATAGGGGTTTGGATGCTACTGCTCAGGCCTTCCCGTCTTCTTATACCCCTTCTTGCGCTTCTGCATCCTTATCGTCCAGCTCCAACTTTACTTATATCCCCCCCATTTTCAATCCCCCAATTCTTGGCCCTCCCCCAGCTTACTTCAATAGTCGCTTGTCTTCTAATTTCAAATCACACACAATCGCAGGGCCTCGCTCCAATCCAGTCGATAAGTCCATGTTCAACCAAGCGGACAACGTCAGTTCATCCGTTTCCCTTTGGAGTCCTCGTGTCTCGCTAAGATTGGCATGCCTCAACGTGCGCACTTTGCTGCAGATTGGCCAACAGGCAGCACTTGCCCGCACACTAGAGACCCTATCGATCGATATTTGCTGTTTATCAGAAACCCGCCTGCAAGATTCGAGCTCCGTGCTTACCCTGAGATCCCCCACATGCGACACTGGCGGCACATTCTCATTGCGCCTATCTGGCGATGATGCAGCTTCAAATGCCGGTCAAGCCGGCGTCGGCATTGTTTTGAGTCCCCGGGCTGAAGCTGCCCTGCTTGATTGGATCCCAGTAAACAGTAGGATGTGCGCCGTTAGATTAGCTGGTTCGTTCCGTGCTTCGAAGTCGCGCGGGGACAAACGGTGCCTGTTTGTCATTGCGGCCTACGCCCCTACAAACTGTAGCACTGATTCGGTAAAAGATGATTTCTACCAGCAACTTCACGAGCTCCTTCGTTACAGAAGAAGCACGGATACTGTGGTGCTGGCTGGCGATCTAAACGCCCAAGTCGGAAAATTGTCCTCTGATGAGCTTCATCTGGGCGGCCAACATGGTGTAGGCTCCCGTAATGATAATGGTGAGCGATTGCTCCAGCTGTGTGAAGATGCTCGCCTGTTTCTCGCGAGCACTAATTTTCGACACAGCACCCGCAGAAGTGTGACTTGGCGGCCACCAGCCTCGGGCCAGTCATGGACGCAAATCGATCATATCGCGATCAGTTACCGCTGGAGAGGCTGTGTCCAAAACTGTCGCTCGATTTGGAGCACGAGCGTGGACTCTGACCACGCACTTGTCTGTGCCGACCTCCTGATGCGCTTCGGTGGACGTCCGCAACGTCGATGTGAACGGATTGACACTAGCCAGCTGGCGAAGCCAGATGTTCTGAATGTGTACCAAGATGCGCTGACATCTGGGCTGAGTAAGCGCCCACTAAACACCGTTGAAGATCACTGGTCGCACACTCGTCAAGCGTTGCTATTAGCAGGCATGTCTTCATGTGGCAAAACAAATTGCCAAACCGGACATTGGGTCTCTACACAGTCTCTGGAACTTATGGATGCTCGCCGACGTATTCCGGCTGGAAGCGAATACAATGAATCTCGCAAAAATCTCAGGGCGAAACTACGTGCTAGCCTAAAGAAGGACCGCGAAACCTGGTGGTCTCATCGTGCATCTGAGATGGAAACAGCCGCTGCCATTGGTAATCATCGTAAGTTATACCGTCTGATACGGGCAACAGGCAGCAGGAGACCTGGTGTTAGCGAGACCATACGCGACGAGAGTGGGCAGATGATCCACAGCCTGTCAAAACGCTTGGAGCGTTGGGCTGAACACTTTGCTATGCAATTTAACCAACCTGAGTTATCACTTTCTTCGGGCATTGAACGCCCTTCTCCTTGGGCCGTCTCCCTGGATCCGCCCTCACGCGCTGAAGTCGAACGTGAGATCAGGCTGTTGAAATTGCATAAGGCCGCAGGAGCAGATACTATTCCTCCTGCCCTCTTCAAGTTCGGTGGACCTGCTCTAATAGGTGATCTACACGAGTTGCTAGTAAAACTTTGGGAACAGGAGACAGTCCCTACCGACTGGAACCGCTCCGTCATTGTCCCAATTTTCAAGGGAGGCTCCCGTTTGGTATGTGGCAATCATAGAGGGATCAGTCTGATTTCGATTGCCTCTAAATTGCTTGCCTCTCTCATTCTCCACAGACTGACTGGCACTCGTGAAAGCCAAATTCGTGAAGAGCAAGCCGGATTTCGTCGAGGTCGGGGCTGCATCGACCACATCTTCACACTGCGTCAAGTGTTGGAGCACCGCCATGTTTATTGGCGACCCACCGTTGTCGTGTTTCTTGACATAAAAGGTGCCTTCGACTCAGTCGATCGATGTGCCCTTTGGGACTGTCTGTTGAGGAAAGGTGTGCCTGATAAATATGTAAACATTATCAAAGCGCTGTACGCACATAGTTCGGGCAGGGTGAGGGTTTATGGCAAACTCTCGCCACCCTTCAGTATCACCAGCGGTGTGAGACAAGGATGCCCGCTGTCACCTTTCCTCTTCAACTTCGCTATTGATGAAGTCATGGAAACAGCGTTCGCTGGACACGACCTAGAAGGTGTGGAGCTACTCCCTGGTGAGCGACTTCTTGACTTGGAGTATGCAGACGATATTGCCCTAATCTGTGACGGCTCCCAAACATGCCAAACAGCACTGAACCGATTAGCACTGGCTGTCAGTCGTTTTGGGCTATGCTTTGCTCCATCAAAATGCAAAGTACTTCTCCAAGATTGGCAGGGACCCAATCCTGCGCTAACGCTTGGTGGTGATCTGCTAGAAGTCGTTCAGGAATTCAAGTACCTGGGCAGCTATATTAGCACCCGTGGGATTGAAGATGAGGTTACGAACCGTATAGCAAAAGCTCGAGGTGCTTTTGCCAATCTCCGCCACCTGTGGCGCAGACGCGACATTACTCTCGCCCTCAAGGGCAGAGTTTACAACGCAGCCGTCCGTTCAACTCTCCTATATGGCTGTGAAACCTGGCCCATCAGGTCGACAGACATGAAGAGACTCGTCACGTTCGATCATCGCTGCCTTCGCAGCTTAGCTCATGTCTGGTGGGAACACCGCGTGAGCAATGAGCGTGTTCGACGTCGCGTATTTGGTGCAGGAAGAGCGAGTGAACCGCTCAGCACGATTATATCACGCACCAGGCTCCGATGGCTGGGCCACGTCTTGCGCATGCCAGCACACCGACTCCCACGACGTGCATTGTTTGCGCGTTGTGGGTGCGGTTGGAAGAGGAGGAGGGGAGGCCAAGTGATGACTTGGTCGCGAGAAATGAAAACCCTCACTTCGAAGTTGGCGTCGGTTGGTGCATCCCGACTGCCTGGCTGGGGTCCTAAGGACGGTGAACACGTTTGGCTGGACACACTTGCTGATATGGCTAGGAGCCGGCCCCAATGGCGTTTGTGTTGTGAGTTCCTTTGTCCATCCCCCTCCTGTTTAGCATCCCCCTCCAATCACGATCTCAATCGTTAGGCATAATATGACTTTCTTTTACGGCAGCCAGCTGTTAGCTCTCCGGAACGATGTCCATCCGTTACTGGGGACTCAGCGGGCGTGCCACTGTTTGTTTGTTTTTTCTTTTCTTGCCTTTTGTATTGCGGCACAATAGCTGAGGTGTTTTCCACCTCCAGCTAACGTGTAATGATGATGATGACATTATTCACAGCAGATTTAAAGGACCGTTCATGGACCTTGTTGGCCGCTTCGGCTAGTTTATCCAATGGGAGTTCATCAGTGAGGACTGCTAATATCGCTGTGGTGTTTGCTGGAAAGCATTTAGTCCAGAGTTCTCGGAGTATGGGATCGTTCAAGGTCGAGGAACCCGCAAGTGGCCGCATGTGCCAGAAGAATTGTGACGGACTGCGGTCTCCAATCTCCATACCCGAAAGTAGCATGTGTAGCCGTGCTTCATCGGAAGTCGTAGTGCGCCTTAGGATGACTGATTTAAGGTTGTCATACGGCGATTCAGTCGGCATCGGATCAAGAATGCTAATTACGTCCGAGACTATCTGAGACGGGAGATGTGCGCTGACGTAGGAAAATATTGATGGTTGCGACGTTATCTTACGAAATTGGAAGATGGTCTCCAGCTGAATAAACCAGATACGAGGGTTTGAAATATGAAAGGTGGGCAACGAAAAACCAATTGAGTTTTCACATGGTTCACGTGGGGGACAGCGTAGTCAGATATTATGGAAATAAACGGAAAAAGTAAGCAAAAACAATGAAATAGCGGGGGACACTAAATATTGTGTCCGACAAAGGTAGCAACCGTTAAAAGTTTACCACGAATAGGACTCTAGTGCGACTAAGCACAGTCAGGTAACATGTTGGAAAAATCAGCAAACCTATCTGAAATCGCACTGATGAACAATGATATATGTCGGGTAAAAACACAGTTGCTTGACAAGTCCCGCAGGATGGTGGGGGTAAAACTACAATTATCAAAAGATAGGTGAGTTGTCTGTTTGAGCGTTTATCTAGCAGATACACTGCTGAATAACTGAATGTGAACGACGTGGCAATATGGGGACAGTTATAGTTGATGTGTTACGTGAAAAGTAAAAACAAGAATGCGCACTTCTGTCCCGTATCCTCAGCTTTAAGTAAACATGCTAAACCGGTTTGGAGGGATAATTAATATATTCCAAAGTTGCACAGTTTAGGCAACGGAGTAATGAGGGTCAAGGGCAAGATCCAATGGTTTTGCGAAAATATGCAAGATGAGGGAGGAAACAACGAAGTTTGGGAGAGAATTCCAGGGCTGGCAAACCCGAAGAGGAAAATAATTCTGTGTATATAATTTCAGAGGGTTACCTGGGAGATTGGTGTTATGACTGAGTTTCAGCAAGTGACGGCATACGTGATTAGGGTCGCTTAATATTTGGTAGACTAATATGAGATCGCCACGCAGCATTCGGTAGCGGCCAATGAAAAGTCCCAGTGACTTCAGCCTTTGATGGTAGGACAGATTTCGTAGGCCCTTGACGTTCTTTGTGGCTCTGCGTTGGTGATGCTCTAGCACTTCTAAGTCGTGTTTCAACCAAGGTTGCCAAGCTTGAATGGCGTATTCAACGTGAGGACGCACGTAAGAATTGTGAAGCATGGGGAAGATGGATGGGTCGAATCTTCCTAATGCTCTCCGCAGCAAGCTGACGTTCTGGTTGGCTCTCTTCACAGCTGCCTCTGACTGATTTGAAAAGTTAAGGTCACTTTGAATGAGCACACCAAGGTCGCGTACTTCGAAAGTGGTTTGCAATACATGTGACCCAAGTTTAGACACGCAGTCATGTCTATGACGCAATTGAACAGCGTGACATTTTTCCACATTGAACAGTAGGGTATTCAAAACTGACCTCAACACGATTTCAACCTGCAGGTTGAAACCGTGTCGAGGTCACGCTGGAGCTTTTCGTGACTGTTCGGTTCTTTGATCGCTCGCCATAACTTGATATCATCCGCGAAGAATAGGAAATCGGAAGTAATTTCCCTCGCCAGATCGTTTATAAAAATCAAGAATAGACGGGGCCCGAGCACCGGGCCTTGTGGTACACCGCACTTCAGCTTAATTGCGTCGGACAGGGATTCTCGTACTCTCCCTTCCAATAGACGTTCGTGCAGAAAATTGCCTATCCAACGCAGCAGTGGATCACCAACGCCATAGAGCTGAAATTTCTGGTGGAGAAGTCGGTGGTCTAAGCGAGCAAACACTTATGAGAAGTCCGAGTAAATGATATCAACTCCTGCTCCTCCATCAACTGCTTCAGTCCAGCCGTTGCGTGCAATTAACAAGTTCGTAGTGTATAAGCCCTTTTGTCGGAAGCCATGTTGCTCTGTACTATTATCTTGTGATTTTCCAGATACTGCACGAGTGTGGCAGCGACGATGGACTCCATAACCTTGGAAAGCCCAGGGAGTAGCGTTATAAGACGGTAATTGGTTGGGTCAGTGTGGCTACCTCCCTTATGAATAGGAGTGATTACCCCACGCTTCCATATTGTCGGAATATGGTTCTCTTCCATACAGCGCTGATAGAATATAGCCAGAGGTTCCGCCAGATCACTGGCTGCTACCTGTAAAGCCTTCAGTCGAATGTTATTGACACCAGGAGAGCTATGAATACGCAGGGACAACAGTTTCTTTGACACACTTCCTGCAGTAACAGTAATATTGGATAAAGCTGATGGTGGGACCATAGAGACACGGATAACCGTTGGGTCTGTTACTCTCTGGGACGTATGTGAATAATGGAACCGCAAGAGATCGGCTGCTTCCGTTGTTAATCGCGTGCATCCGTCAGTCGTAGTCGGTGCTGGAATTCCGCGTTGCACCTTACGAAGGCCATTAATATGCCTGTATAAGAGTTTGCGGTTAGTGCAGAATCACTTCATTAACTCCTGCTGAGGCGTCAGCTTGTCCTCGCGGATCAAAATCACACAGAAGTTACGCTGTGACACATAGGCAGTTCAGGTTTCGAAATTCGGGGAGTCCTTGTGACCGCTCCATGCCAAGTCCCTCAAGGACATGCATTTGTGTGTTCTGCTTCTCAAAAATGACTTCGTTTTCCTTTGACGATGGAAGGATTTCTGCTCAGACGCGTGCGTTACCGGTATGGTGAATGTCCTTGTAAAAGTGTCCAAGACGATTGCTGGGGGCTTTCCGTTAAGAAGGTCCAAGCTACCTCCTTAACAAGCACGGATGGCAAGTTGTAGTGCATGACCGCATATACACCCTCGTCCTCTTCCTCAGGATATTCCGCATAACATACGTAGTTAAACAGCAGAGTCACATGGTCAATGCGACCCAGTTGTGTGCTTGTAATTATCCTGTCGACTATGACTCCTTCGTTGGTGAGTACAAGTATCGACGACATGTTAGCAGTTCGAAATCTGGTGGGAGTGGCCACGTGGTTGTACAGAGGGTAGCTGGAAAGTACCACTTGTAAACAGGCTTTGAACTGCATGCTATCGGTCGCCGCAATTTCCAGATCGTGCACATTAAAGTCCCCTGTGATGAGAGTGTGACTGTATGTCTTGCTCAAAGCAACCTGAAGAATGTGGTTAATTTTGGAGCCCCTTTCACACGTAGAGTTTGGTAGACGGTAAATCACAGCTATGAGACATGTGCCTTTGTTCCGTAACCATAGCAGACACCAAAGCGAATCTGGAGCAAGAATCTCTGGGTGGTCAATAACTTCATATCGAAGGTTAGCTTTGTAACACAGAATTACGCCAACACCTCTTCCAGCTCTGTCATTCCGAAGCAGTGACATGCCAGGTAAATTGACTGCAGAATCTGCAATCTCAAGGCTTAACCATGTCTCCGTAATCATAATGAGATCCCGCGGTTGTGACACCTGGCGTTCTTTAAGTTCGGCCAACTTACTAAGAAGACATTGGGCGTTAGTATACAAACATGGTAGTGTTGTTGAAATTAGAAGTAGATAGGTGGAAAACAAATTTGTGTTTAATTTTAAACCGACCGTTTGATGGTCGGCCGCTAAGCGTTTCTTGCGTGGGTCTTTGGTTCTTGAATTTCAGTCAGGCTGCATGGGAGCATGTAGTATCCCAGATCGAGATGTTCCCTCGTGTGTCTCCCCGTCCCGTCAGGTGTCGCTAACGTCATGTTGTCTACACCGCTGGATTGTGGAGGCAAATCTTTTACTGAGGTTGTATGTTCCAATGAAGTGCTGATAACTAGTGGCCATGCGCCTGCTATCTTTGGCCTAAGCTCGGTAGGCAACCTGAAGCCATGCTCCAACCAGCTACTCAATAGGACCTCTATCATTCCATCGGAGTGTAGCACGACTTTCAACATTTTTGGACTGTAGCCCTTGTAGTTTGGAGATGAAGGAATTCTGATTAGTGATTTAGCGATATTATAGTCCAGAGAGAGTGCTTCGCGGATGTAGCACCAATGATCTCGGTTATATTTGTGCGTTTCGTGCTCAGGAGAGCCCAGTAGGTCAGGAACACCATGAACAGATGCGTTTTTTTGCTTTCGTTCGTAGAAAGGCCGCCATGGTTTTCTTTTTCCTTTGACCGTCCTTTCCAAGGAATCTCGGGTAGTATGCGTACACTGCTCGATGAGTTGCGATGATTAACTGCTGAGAGTAGGGTTATCTCTGTCTCCTCCGTTGGATACAAGGTTACTCGAGGTAATCGGGGTTCACCGTAGTGCACTGAATTTGCGTGACGCGCTACACGTCGTAGCCCAGTTGGGTCAACCCGAATACCAATCGCATCGCAGATGGAATGCCACTGATTGCGATCATCCACCAACTTGCCCTTTATTGTGCCAGAACTGGGCACAGGAACGTTAGCGCATACGACCGTTAACGCACTGTGGTTCTGTTTAGCGAATGTTGGTTTGAGTGTTGTGGCTGTTAACTTGGATTGTTTGGTGAGCACTAAAGAACGTCGTGAAAATGGCGTCGCATCGCTCTGCTTGATCCAGAAGATGGACGTACGTGTGCCTCTTTAGGCGTTGTTATCGAAGCGATCGACGCGTGTTACTCGACTCTGGACTGTCGGTGTCGCTGTTGTGACCAACTCGTGAGATATGGCGTCTAGGGATGAGTTAATAGCAGTCACGCTGAATGTCTTGCTTACTTAAAGGGTTAGTAACTGTCGGAGTAGGTAACGCAGATGGCGTCGGGCGGTTAGCAAGCCTGACTTTAGCCTTCGACTTAGGAACAGAGCTCTGAGGGGTTTGTTGTAGAGTAAGATCGGTGTTGTTAGATTCTAATGGGAAGGCCCTGAAGCGCGCCATCTGCTGGACTGTTTCAGTCCGTTTTTCACACTTTTTCACGAGCGATATTATACACTTGACTATTGGGATTGCTCTTTATGTTTGGCAAAACCAGACCGAATTAGTCAGGTTGCTTTGTCTCTTGTATTGCAGTTGACTTAGACCAGCGCAGAGGGGGTGGGACGGAAGGCTGAAAAATGCACAAATAATGTCTCGCTTAACTGCTCGTATACACTCCTGCTTCCCAAATTTGCGGTTAGATTGAATCAATTCCAGTGAGGGCCGTTGTTGAAAACGAACGCCGCCCTTGTTTGGTCATGTGAGGTAGAGGGCGAGTGACCCTCGCGTTCTTTGTCTGAGTCGCACTGTATGCGTCGGTTGCCGTAGGCGAGTGCACAAGACGAGGACATGCGTAAACGGAGTTTGGCTAGCTTACTGATCCACACTGGTTCCTGTAGGACAAAGCCGTTGGAAGTGGCTTGTAGTGGGTGGCTGACAGCGGAAAGTGGCGGCGATGGGCGAATGTAACTGTAACCACAGATTGAGTCGTAGCTTCGTTAGAAAGGATCCTATGGATGTAATTCTAGGAACACCAGATAGCGCAGAGAATCCTTGATCGATCACAGTATCGTAGCAGTGAAAACTGTTAAAAACAACGAAGTGGCGCATTTGGATACAAGCATCTGGATAGAAGCTAAAAGAACTTCTGTAGCACAAAGCACTTTCCGTAGGAAATACTTCCGTAAAAAGATGCTCACTGAACACAGGGAGTTATTCCGATTAAAATGAGAGTATGATGACTAAGCTAGGTGAAGAAGACGTAAAACTCGGTGACAATCGAGAGCACGTTTACTATGTGACCAGTCAGGTGGAACGGTGACCTGGAGATCCGACGACCGATGCGAAGCACACACACACAATAATCCACAGCGGCATAGCGCCACCGAAACCATAAAACGAAGAAGCGTATATCTGGATATGGGTAAAAATAAATGTGCATGACGGAAAATAGGATATGGAGTTCCAATGAAAGATGTGAAGGATTTATAAACACTACAATCTGGCTAACGTAAGCAATCCAGATTAAGTAAACATTTGAGTGAAGAACCAGAAGGCTTCTTTTCAAAAACTAACTGACGGACCTCAGCCCTGCTCACACGGTGTTCTCACCAGATGTGAACATTATTCTGCAAGCAACGGTGGTCAAACACGGCCAAGTATTTAATATCGCCGCGAACTGGCCAGGCCTCTGATCCATATAGTAAGACCGGCCTTAACGCAGCGTTATACGCCTTACCTTTCACTGACAGGCTGATATTCGGTCGTCTCCATAGATGGTTGAGTCTCTGGAAAGCCACACGGGCGTTGCTGATACGCAAGGTAACGTTCTCAGCAATGTGATCACCAGAAATGACGCAGCTACCAAACTAAGTGAAGCACTCCACTACTTCCAGTGGCTATTCGTTGACAGCTAGAACCGGAAGTGTGTCGGTCCAGTCCTGCAAAGCACATGCCAAAGCGTGCAGCGTTACACACCAGTCTTTCCAGTAGTGTCTGGGTAGCCACTGCTCCAGACTCAAGAAATCCTATGTCCGCATAATCCAGGTTTGTTAATAGGTCGTCTCGCAGAGATTCCATTCCGGTATTCTGAAAAAACTAAATCACGCATGACGATTTCGATCACAAAATTGAAGAGAAAATATAGGACAAAACAGGCAAACCTCACCTGTCATGGGGGACTCAGGAGACAGTTCTCCGTAGACCCTTACACGGCCTCGTGATTCACGGTAGAGGGATTTCAGAATGGAAAGGAGTTTAGCTGGCATGCGCTTCATGGATAGGCAATACCACAAGCTGCAGCGGAAAACAGAGTCGAAGGAGGCTCTCAGGTCAAGGAAAACCACCATAGTCGGCCGTCTGTATGTCACTGCTCTAAAATTTGGCGATGAGTAGATATGTCGATAAAACCACGATCAGGGCGATAGCCAGCCTAGTTTTCTGCGATTTGGTCTTCATGATGACTAGTAAATCGTCATAAAATGATATCCCTGAGAAGTTTGGAGGCCAGGGAAACAAGGTCAATGCCTCGATGATTTTCGCACAAAGAACGCTAATCCTGCTTGAAGATGGGCATGATAATGGACAGTCGCCAGTCCGAAGGTACTCCTTCAGTGTTCTAAATCATGTTAAATAGAGAAGCGAGTCCAGTCAACAAAAAGTCACTACCACCTTGCAACAGAGATGGGGGAAGGTCATCGGATCTAGGAGCCTTGTTCCGTTTCAGCCCAGAAAGCTCATGTCGAATATCTTCCAGGGTGAGTAGTGTGACATCTGCTACGGACTTCGCCTCAATTTATTCAGAGCTATTGCAGCTTAGGACAGGGCGAACGAGTACATTCGTGAAGAACTCCTATGAGTTCGCTCAAAAGATAACAAGTCTCTAAATCCAGCCAGATTATTTGATGGTAAGCCGGTGTGACACCACTTTTCATCAGTGTACCCAGAAGAGAAGCGCTAGGAATAGAAAGACATTGTTTAAATGAAGCCGTCACTCTGGGTGGTCGAACGAAAGTTACGGTTAACCAGATAATCGCGGGTATGATAGCGTGTCCTAATATGTCTTACTTCGTTTTTCAATCGAAGCTGTACAGTCGAGAACAAGGTCTAGCCATGGGATCGCCAACATCACCTGTACTGGTGAAATAATATATGGAAGCTTTCGAAAACAAGGCGTTAACAAACACCAGAAGCTCACCGAAAGTTTGGTAGCGCTATGCAGACGGCACCTTCGTAATTGTTAAACTGGATAAGAAAGACGATTTGCATGATCGCTTAAACTCAATTGATGAGAAGATACAGTTTACTACTGAGTTGGATTCTAGTAGTAGTACAATACCATTTCTTGACTGTCTGGTTCACATGAATGGAAGAACTTTAAAGAGGACCATATATCACAAGTCAACAGTAACTGATAGCGTGCTCCCTACGCTTCGGGTCATCCGTAACATGTTTACGTTGGGATGGCCTCAGCGCTGTTCTACAGGGCACGATGGAAGAGGACAAAAATGTCGCTCGGAAAGTGGCCATGGGCAAACTATGAGATAGTGGTTACCCACGGCGGCTAGTTAAACGTTAGTTACTTAAAGTGCAAAACTGACAGTCAACACCCACAAAAGAGTGGATAGGGATGGTAGGAATTCCCTACTAGGAAGGCACTTCGGAAGGCAAGCACAAGGAAAATATAAGGACAATTTTCTATCGGAGTGAAAGGTTACGTTCAGCGCTGGTGCACCTGACGGACCCCATTCCTAAGGATAGAACGACTAACTATTTACAAAATTAAATGTAAGGACTGTACAAATGTGTACATAGGCCAAACAGCGAGAGTTACGCATATGGATTTCAGAGCACAGGGAGCGCATTTCAAATCCACCGACAAACGAGCTTGAATACCACGCAATATTAAGAGACCCGGTCGTGGCTGTGCATGCATTAGCCACGGGTCACCAGATCGGCTTAAATAACGTAGAGGTCATTAAGAGGGGTATATGATCAAAGCGCCAAGTAGTTGATTGCCTTGGCGTGATAAATTGCCAAATCTGACGACTGCGTGAGTAGAATGGAGGGGTAGAACACTCCACTGCGTGGTGAGCGATCTTAAACCGGCCAGTCTGACGAGTGTCGGTGCGTAGATCAGATTGAAAGGTACAACTCGACTCCCAATGTCACACGTCAACACCATGACGCATAAAGGAACACCTGGATTATTGCTACTGTGATTGAAGCACCTGCAATGAAATGATGAACTGTGACTGTAATGACAACTTGGACTAAGTCTGGGGTAACGCGGTTATCGTCCTTGTTCGCTATAAAATGCCACTCCAATAGCACATAGATTCACCTGATCTGAGGAAACTCTTATATCAAGAGCGAAAAGTTGCCAACCAAATACACCAACCGATGGCTTCCAAACCACTCTGAACTCGTGACCTCGATCGCTTTCAAGTATCTTCCAAGATTCTGAAAAGAACAGTAGATTTAAAGGAAAAGTGAGAGTTAAAAAAGTCTCTCACAGCAAGTGCGCTGTTGCGTACGATGCTTGGTCATATTCAGTCTCGTTTGCAATCGGATGTGCTCGTGATCCTTGGGACCCCAACCCAGAAGTCGGGAGCGCCCAGTAACAGCCAGCTTTGACTTTTGCGTCTTAAAGCATAGTATCCAAGTTTTACACTGGCCTCTTCGTTTTCGCTTCCAGCCGACGCCTGCGTTCTCAAAGAGGACACGTGGTGATAGCCGCTGGGTAGGCATGTGAAGTACATGCCCAAGCGAGCGAAGCCTCTGCAGTAATATGATGCCGTCAACTGGTCAGCTGAGATTGTCTATTTACGATCCTCCTCCTTACTGACGTGATGCTGCCATGAAACATCAGAAATGCTCCGCAGACTGCGTTGATAGAAGACAGAGAGTCGCTGAACAACACTATTGCGTACTGGCCAAGTCTCGCAGTCATACCGCAAAACTGCTCGTACGACAACCTTTTAGACCCGGCCCTGTAGAGCGAGGCTGAGATCACGACGATGCAACAGGCAACGGAGATTATCAAAAGTTACTCTAACCTTAGGTATGCGCAAGGAGATCTCATCCATCAAGCCGACAATGATAAGACAAGTGCCAGGTTAAATGCATTTAGCGACCACATCCGGCTGATGCCCAGAGGTGAGAGAAGGAAACACACTTGGCCAGTCCTGTAATCATGATCATTATCATCATTACACGTTAGCTGGAGGTGGAAAACACCTCAGGTATTGTGCCGCAATACAAAAGACAAGAAAAGGAAAACAGTACACGCCCGCTGAGTCCCCAGTAACGGATGGACATCGTTCCGGAGAGCTAACGGCTGGCTGCTGTAAAACAGAGTCGTATTATGCCTAACAAGTGAGATCGTGATTGGAGGGGGATGCTAAAAAGGAGGGGGATAGACAAAGGAACTCACAACACAAACGCCATTGGTGCCGGCTCCAAGCCATATCAGCAACTGTGTCCAACCAAACGTGTTCATCGTCCTTAGGACCCCAGCCAGGCAGTCGGGATGCACCAACCGACGCCAACTTCGAAGTGAGAGTTTTCATTTCTCTCGACCAAGTCATCACTTGGCCTCCCCTCCTCCTCTTCCAACCGCACCCACAACGCACAAACAATGCACGTCGCGGAAGTCGGTGTGCTGGCATGCGCAACAAGTGGCCCAGCTATCGGAACCTGGTGCGTGATATAATCGTGCTGAGCGGTTCACTCGCTCTTCCTGCACCAAATACGTGACGTCGAACACGCTCATTGCTCACGCGGTGTTCCCACCAGACATGAGCTAACCTGCGAAGGCAGAGATGATCGAATGTGACGAGCCTCTTCATGTCTGTCGACCTAATGGGTCAGGTTTCACAGCCATATAAGAGAGTTGAACGGACGGCTGCGTTGTAAACTCTGCCCTTCAGGGCGAGAGTAATGTCGCGTCTGCGCCACAGGTATCGGAGATTGGCAAAAGCACCTCGAGCTTTTGCTATACGGTTCGTAACCTCATCTTCAATCCCACGGGTGCTAATATAGCTGCCCAGGTACTTGAATTCCTGAACGACTTCTAGCAAATCACCACCAAGTGTTAGCGCAGGGTTGGGTCCCTGTCAATCTTGGAGAAGTACTTTGCATTTCGATGGAGCAAAGCATAGCCCAAAACGATTGACAGCCGGTGCTAATTGGTCCAGTGCTGTTTGGCATGTTTGGAAGCTGTCACAGATTAGGGCAATATCGTCCGCATACTCCAAGTCAAGAAGTCGCTCACCAGGAAGTAGCTGCACACCTTCTGGGTCGGGTCCAGCGAACGCTGTTTCCATGACTTCATCAATAGGGAAGTTGAAGAGTTGTCTCACATCGCTGGTGATACTGAAGGGTGACGAGAGTTTGTCATAAACCCTCACCCTGCCCGAACTATGCGCGTACAGCGCTTTGATAATGTTTATATATTTATCAGGCACACCTTTCCTCAGCAGACAGTCCCAAAGGGCACATCGATCGACTGAGTCGAAGGCACCTTTTATGTCAAGAAACACGACAACGGTGGGTCACCAATAAACATGGCGGTGCTCCAACACTTGACGCAAGGTGAAGATGTGGTCGATGCAGCCCCGACCTCGACGAAATCCGGCTTGCTCTTCACGAATCTGGCTTTCACGAGTGCCAGTCAGTCTGTGGAGAATGACAGAGGCAAGCAATTTAGAGGCAATCGAAATCAGACTGATCCCTCTATGATTGCCGCATTCCAAACGGGAGCCTCCCTTGAAAATTGGGACAATGATGGAGCGGTTTTAGTCTGTCGGGACTGTCTCCTGCGCCCAAAGTTTTACTAGCAACTCGTGTAGATCATCTACTAGAGCAGGTCCCCCGAATTTGAAGAGGGCTGGGAGAATTCTATCTGCTCCTGCGGCCTTATGCAATTTCAACAGCCTGATCTCACGTTCGACTTCTGCGCGTGAGGGCGGATCCGAGGAGACGGCCCAAGGAGAAGCGCGCTCAATGCCCGAAGAAGAAAGAGATAACTCAGGTTGGTTAAATTGCCTTGCAAAGTGTTCAGCCCAACGCTCCAAGCGTTTTGACAAGCTGTGGATCGGCTGCCCACTCTCGTCGCGTATGGTCTCGCTAACACCAGGTCTCCTGCTGCCTGTTTCCCGTATCAGACGGCATAAGTTACGATGATTACCAACGGCAGCGGCTGTTTCCATCTCAGAGGCACGATGAGACCACCAGGTTTCGCGGTCCTTCTTAAGGCTAGCATGTAGTTTTGCCCTGAGATTTTTGCGAGCCTCATTGTATTTGCTTCTAGCCGGAATACGTCAGCGAGCATCCATAAGTTCCAGAGACTGTGTAGAGACCCAATGTCCGGTTTGGCAATTTGCTTTGCCACATGAAGACATGCCTGCTAACAGCAACGCTTGACGAATATGCGACCAGTGATCTTCAACGGTGTTTAGTGGGCGCTTACTCAGCCCAGATGTCAGCGCACTTTGGTACACATTCAGAACATCTGGCTTCGCCAGCTGACTGGTGTCAATCCGTTCACACCGACGTTGCGGACGTCCACCGAAACGCACCAGGAGGTCGGCACAGACAAGTGCGTGGTCAGAGTCCACGCTCATGCTCCAAATCGAGCGACAGTTTTGGACACAGCCTCTCCAGCGGTAACTGATCGCGATATGATCGATTTGCGTCTATGGTTGGTCCGAGGCTGGTGGCCGCCAAGTCACGCTTCTGCGGGCGCTGTGTCGAAAGTTAGTGCTCGCGAGAAAGAGGCGAGCACCTTCACACAGCTGTAGTAATCGCTCACCATTATCAGTACGGGAGCCTACACCACGTTGGCCGCCCAGATGAAGCTCATAAGAGGACAACTTTCCGACTTGGGCGTTTAGATCGCCAAGCAACACCACAGTATCCGTGCTTCTTCTGTAACAAAGGAGCTCGTGAAGTTGCTGATAGAAATCATCTTTTACCAGATCAGTGCTACAGTTTGTAGGGGCGTAAGCCGCAATGACAAACAGGTAACGTTTGTCCCCGCGCGACTTCGTAGCACGGAACGAACCAGCTAATCTAACGGCGCACATTCTACTGTTTACTGGGATCCAATCAATCAGGACAGTTTCAGCCCGGGGACTCAAAATAATGACGACGCCAGCTTGACCGGCATTTGAAGCTGCATCATCGCCAGACAGGCGCAATGAGAAGGTGCCGCCAGTGTCGCATGTGGGGGATCTCAGGGTAAGCACGGAGCTCGAGCCATGCAGGCGGGTTGCTGATAAACAGCAAATATCGATCAATAGGGTCTATAGTGTGCGGGAAAGTACTGCTTGTTGGCCATTATGCAGCAAAGTGCGCACGTTGAGGCATGCCAGTCTTAGCGAGACGCGAGGACTCCAAAGGGAAACAGATGAACTGACGTTGTCCGCTTGGTTGAATATGGACTTGTCGACTGGATTGGAGCGAGGCCCTGAGATTGAGTGTGATTTGAAATTAGAAGACAAGCGACTATTGAAGTGAGCTGCGGGAGGGCCAAGAATTGGGGGATCGAAAAAGGGGGGATATAAGTAAAGTTGGAGCTGGACGATAAGGATGAAGAAGCGCGAGAAGGGGTATAAGAAGACGGGGAGGCCTGAGCAGTAGCATCCATACCCCTATCCACCCTGCTCGATGCAGCAGATAGGGCGCCATTTATTATCCTCTGCGACGGCCAGAGCATCAAGAAAGTATTGTAGGAAAGGTTCATTGTATTGGGTGGGCAGAATACTGTCAGGTTGCTCAGGCCTAGACAGGAGAACGATTAGGGTTCTCAACCAAAGCCTTTGGTTCAGAAACCTTACCACAAGGCAGCGGGTTTTAGCACGGGACTACAGAGCCCGTTTTATGCAATGAGGAGCCATCCCCATTCCAACCCCCAACCTGGAGGACCACGAGACTGGGTTTGTCTGGCCTCTAACCATTGACCAATCTGGTATGAGTGGCTCTGAAGGTGCAAAAAAGCACCACCCAGCATAGCTCAATAGATCTCTGAGGCACGCAAACCATCGCACCACGGTAAGGTCTAGCCTCATTGCCAGTCCTGTAACAGGACCTTACACTTGGAAGAGGCAAAACATCAGCCCAAACTGGGAGCGGGATATCCCTAGCCTAAGCATCACATTGTGGACGGTTTCGGAAGACTCAAAAACCATAGCGATGTCAACTGCGTACTATAGGTGTCGAAGGCGTTCACCCGGGAGCAATTCGACGCCACAGGACTCAGAGTTTCCCAGCGCAGTCTCCAGTATCTCGTCCATGGCGAAAGGCAACAAGAAAGCAGAGGCTAGGCAACCCTGTCTAACACAACCAGTGATACTGAAGGGGGAAGTATTACTGTATACATGCATACGGCCCGAAGTTCGATAGTTAATGGCAAGACGAGTGCTGATATACTTATTAGGTATTCCCCACTTTAGTAAGAAGTCCCAAAGAGCAGGTCCGTAGCCTTCAGCCGTCTCGTAGTCTTGTGGATCACAAGCCTTCCTTGTAATCCGGGGGCGCGGGTTCGAGATCGCGTAAGGACCGGGCGACCCACGCAGTATCCTTAGCGCGGCAGCAAAGCGCCGGTACTGTGTATCGGCGTACTGCTGATGCCTTTCGTTACTTTGTTCCGGAAGTGCCACTTTGTCAATAGAGCTAAAGTACTGAACGTATGACAGTGTTCAAACAACTGGCGGATCGTAAACATATGATCGACGCAAGTGCGACCAGAGCGAATCCAAGCTTGATCCTCACATGCGCAACTGAGCCTCCACAAGTATGGCAGCAAGCAGTTCAAATGCAACACTAGTGAGCCTGATCCCACGATGATTGGAGCAAAAAGTACGGTTTCCACTTCTGTTGCAAGCTACGACATCCGGTAACCTCCAGTTGGATGGGATCCTATTCAGCAGCCAATGGACGGTTAGTTGTCCCATTTCGGCGTGATTTTGGTCACTCTCAGTGGCAAAAAGTGCATATGAAGATAAATGGTAAAATAATACCGTACATATTTAATGCCACTTTTCATTGCCTATGAGCCTCTGCTTTGTTATAAAGTCGTAATTTTAGTCAGCGAGAGTGACCATTTTTATACCCCTGGCTGTGCAAGTTTTCGGTTTAGCATTACGCTTTCAGTATTGCGTGCGTTCATTTCCCATTATTGTTGACAGCATTTGCAACCAGGAAAAAATACATTTACGGTATATATTAACGGTATACGGGAAAAGTTTCCGTATGACCGAACTCCGCCCCAAATGTGCCCAAGTGAGACGGCCAGAGGCATGAAAAACGGTCATCAGACACTGCAATGATCACTCCGGTGGACATTTTTCAATTACTCGTGCTATGGGTTCGGTAGTTCAAATCTGATGGAAGAGAGATGTCAGTTCATGGGTGAGGAGAGGACCCACATCTTGGAGGAGGGCCGGACGAGGTTCATCTGGGGCAGGTGACTCGTTGCGCTTTAGCAAGTAAAGTTTATAGAAAACCTCAGCCTCAGTCAGTAGAAAAAGGTCCACGTACGAGAGAACACTGTGAATCCCAGATACACTCAGCTGTGCTGATGGTCAGTTGAACTGAAGTACCCCGCACATCTTAGTAGATGGCAATGATGACTGTAAATTAGTTCGCCGTTATTTTCACGCGAAACCTCAACAACGGTCGGCCTTCTGCCTCCCGGGTGACATATTCTGAAATCCTCTCAGGTAGCCTCCTCTCAATTCGGCCTACAGACCTGCTACAACAAGTACAATGAAAGAAGTGAATACAAGAGGCCGTAAACTTAGAGTCGGGCTTGCCGAAGTCGGATTTTCAGAACCAATATTTAATTTGGTGCGGTAGTTCTTGCTCGGCCGCGCAATGGCAATTTATAATTGACCGTTGATGTCGATTTCGGAATCGTCTGTCATTAGGGTCTCCTTCAAATGGCAGTTTGATGAATGCCCTCTTTATATGAACATCGAAAAAATCGTTTCTTGACTGTTGTTGTTGCTTGGGTGGCGCACGATGTACTTCTTATGATGCTCATTTTCTAGTAGTGCTGCTGAGACACGTTGCAACTCACTGTCAACTGTCTCTTCGGAGCAGATATTATGAGCTCGGTTGCAGTTAACAGGGTGGCAACTATCATTGTTCTGGTACGTTGTCCAGCCAGAGCAGGATTGCGGTACACAGATCGAGTGGATGTACTATCTGGGTTTCACTTTATGTACACAACCAAAAAATGAAAAATGTTGTTGGTTCCGTTTTCCATCGTAACTTTTATCGAGGGATAGCGCTGGTTCAGAGTATCATGTAAATGCACTGCCTGTTGAGCGCTAACAACTACAACAAATGTATCGTCAATGCATCTGCAGCACGAGTGCACATTTTGTATAAAAAGCAAAGTTTGGTGTTTTATAAGTGGCACACAAAAAGATAGGCAAGGACTGGCTAAAGTGAGATGCAAATGGCTGCATTATCTATTTGTCGGGACGCGGTTCCATTGACTGCAATTGAATATGCAGGAAGACAAGGGAGCTGATAAAAATAGACATCAGCAATACGTCGGTAGGTAGTACCGAGGTTTCGACAATGCACAAACACCACCAGTCGCTCGTGGGCTAAAGATACTGGGAGGTTCATCCGGTCCCATACGCAGTATCAAACACGCAACTTCAGGAGTTTAAGTCACGCTTGTGATCCTGTAGGCCAAAGACTAGGTAGCGACTCGAGATGATTCAATGGAAGCCCCACTTCGTCCGCATGTGTGCCAATGATGCCGAGGGCTTCCTCTAAATGTACATCGGTGAATAACGAGCAAATATTATAGGAAATCATGTGTCGTCCGCCTATATGTAAATCAGTATAATGTTGATGAATTCAACTGTATATTTACGGTATAACTAGTTAGATCACATCATATAGGTTGGATAAGCTAGGCTAAAAAATGGCAACTTCTGGTACACACAACACAGCTTAACGGACTCCACATTATCATCAACAAAAGCAGTACATCAGCCATTTAAACCGATGCTTCGCTGTCATACAACCATGAGGACCTATGGAATAAAGAATAATAAGAGGGAGAGACGAGAGACTTACCTGAAAACCTTAAGGTCCTAAACAGACATTCAGGGTCACTGTGCCTACATCTTGTGTAGACAACATACCGTCACAAACAGCTGACAATCGTGGAAATATAAAGCGGCATCGGCGAGACAGCTTCCTTGTGGCTTTCACTGTCACGCGTCATAATCAGCCATTACCCCACAGATAATTCAGCACCAAACACACTTTAAACAGACAATGCGACTATCAGACGACAGCAGACGCGCCACTGGTGTCGGTTGCGAGCCATCCTGTAAGGTCTCGAGCCAAGCACAAGGAGAGTCAGGTAGACACCAGCCCGGAAGACGGGACGGACAAACGGCACCCAGTTTAGTCGTCAGTGACTTCATTTCCTGCTTCCAAGTAAACGTCTGTCCACCACAAGCCTCGCGCCACCCTACATCTGGTAAACTAAACAAGGCCCTCCTAGGTAAGCGGTGACCAGGCATACGTAACACGTGCCCAAGCCAACGAAATTTATTCAGTGCTATCTGTTATTCTAGGGAGCTAGCATGATTATCACTATCTAGTACTCGCCTACGCACATCATCGTTGCGGACACGCTGGTGTCATCCGACATCAGCAATACTTCGCAAACAACGATGATCAAAGACTTGAAGGCCCCTCAGATATTCAGACCGTCTCACCGTCTCAGGGCCGTCTCACTCTCATAGAGCAGTACGATCCTCACCGTGGCCTTGTGTACATAGCATTTCAGACGGAGGGAAACTCCCTTCTGTCGCCAAAGATGCCGCACGTTCATGAAGGTAGCTCTGGCCTTTGCAATGCGTGAGCTCACGTCAGTTTCTATACGCCCATCATAGCTGATGCAGCTGCCAAGTTAAGTGAAATGATCAACCACCTCGAGTTCCTCATAAACAAGCAGCAAGGGGTCGTAAAGTGGCTGGTGCTCCTGCAGCAACACTTTGCACTTTGAAGGTGCGAAGTGCATACCAAATAATGGGACCACTCTGGACAGGCTATTCAGGGTTGATTGTGCCGCCCCAACATGGTCGAAAAGCAAGACGATATCGTCCACATAATCTAGATCAACTAACCTTTCACCAGGCAGGCAGGTCTACATCGTGAGATTCAGTGAGGGCATATTCCATGACAGAGTCCACGATGAATGGGAATAAAGACGGGGAAATGGGACAACCTTGACGAACGCCAGGTATAGTCAGAAAGCCATCCGACTAGTTACCGTAGACCCTGACGAGACTTGTAGTGTTCGAGTATAGAGCATGAAGGATGTTCACATATTTCGTGGGAACACTATTCCAAGCAAGTATTTCGAACAGAATGCATCGATCGACTGAATCGAACGCACTCGTGAAATCAAAGAACACAGCTATTATCGGTCTGCGGTATGCGTAACGCTGCTCTAGCACCTGCCGCAAAGTGAACGTATGGTGTATACAGCCACGTGCTGGGCGGAAACCGGCCTGCTCTTCCCTAATCCGAGATTCGCGTTCCGCAGTGAGGCGACGAACGATAATCGAGACCAGTAATTTTGTCACAACTGGCGTTAGGCTAACACCCCTGTGATTAGAACAGTCTGTGTGACTGCCCTTCATGTAGATTGCCACTATAAACGATTCGGGACACTCTCTTCCTACCAGATACGTTCGGACAGGAAGGTCAGTGCTTCGCAGAGGATCTCACCTCCGCCCAAAGAGCCATACGGCGCTCCTTATTGTGTATCAGTGCACCCGCGCTGTCTCTCAGTGGCCCACTGACACCTGGTTTTCTGGGACCAGTGGTGCGGATTAGCGGGAAAAGATTGCGGTAATTGTCTACTGCTCCTGCCTCCTCCATTTCTTGAGCACTACTGGTCCACCAGACTACCTTGTCAGCATGCAGGCTCTGCTTTAGTTCAGGCCTAATAGCTCGTATGGTCACAATGTGTTCAGAGCTAGTCGGGAGATGTCTTCTAGATTCCAACAGGTTCACCGACCTCACGGATATCCAGTGACTGGTGCGGTGACGACTGATAGTGCCACAAGCAGATGCGCCTACGTCGTGCATGGTGCCTGAGATCCTATTCCACTGAAGCTCAGTGTCATTAGGACAAGACTGCGGAAGTTCGGTATACAGTGCTTGTTGATAGGCTTGCCTACCCGAAGACTGAGACAATTTCTCCGTTGCCAATCGTAGGGGACACTTGGTGCGCCTCCCGGGAAAGTTCATGGAGAAACGACAACGTATCAAGACATGATCATAGTAGACACAGGTACTCCAGTACGACCGGCAATTCAGGATGGAACCACGCCACCTGTAACTTATGGCTATGCGGTCAATTTGGGTCCATCACTGGCCAGCTACAGGACGCCAAGGGGCACTTCGGCACCAACTGTGTCTAAAAGCAGTGCTACTAAGAAACAACTGGTGCTCCGCACACAAATGCAGCAGACGCTCTCCGCTGTCAGCCCGTTCGGAAGTAAGCCAAAGTACCACCCAACTGAGCTTCTGAAGAGCTGACGCCCTACTTGCGCGTTCACATCCCCTGCAATTACTATAATATCTGAACTAGTAGCACTGCGTAGTAGCGCGTTCACTTCGTGATTGAATGTGTCCTTGACAGCATTAGAACTGCAGTCGGTGGGAGCATAAGCAGAAATCACAAACAAACAGCGTTTTGTACTACTTCGTGAAGTAACCTTAGCTGATTTCGTCACACGGACTGGACTTACACTGCTGTTCACCGGAATACAATCAACCAACGATGCCAAAGCCTAGGAGTTTAGAATGAAACTTACACCAGTTTGAGCCGTGAGTGCTGTGTCCGCGTCTTTGGATGCGTAAAACGTGGATGCATTTTCGCGTCAATCAATCCAGCTTTCAGTGCACTTTTGTTTACGACTGCTAGACTTCTAGGCGTGTCCAATTTTATCGCGGCCTGTTAACCCACGTACAAAGGTTGACGTCTGAGGAGATTGCTTATGTGTTTCTAACATACGCTTGTTTTTTTAAAAACAACTGCTCCAGATTTATTTTCGGGTTTGGGTATTACCATGTTTTCATCCTGGCGCAGTCCTTGCGAGGCTTTCTAGTATTATTTTATGTCATTTTGCATTTTCCACCACTTTAGATCTAAACCAACCGCCTGCGTCATCAGTGACTGGTATCAAACTTGAATGCTGTTCATACAGACGTTCAAACTGTGCTTAAAGTTTTACTCTGTCGCATTTCTTCGACGGCACCGAAAGTTGAAGAACAACGATAAAGTATCAAGCTAAGAGCGACTTAGTGGAATATACGACAAGTTTAGCACGTATATTCCAGGCTATATAAGCATCTGGTCACTAAAACACTTAGAAGACATTGTGTTCAAGAGTTGATGCTTAGTTGTCAACTGTCTGCGCCATTAATTGTTGAAGAAAATCAAGAAACTTCTCGCGGCACTCAAGATTCAAGCTACTCAAAATTGGTCGAAACACATTATACTGGCATTTAATTTAGCAAGCATTAATGTGGGATCTTACCACACGCCGTATGTTCCTAGGGTTTACGAACAATTTTTCCTTTCGTAGTTACTATACAAAATGACGTAAACAAAGAAAGGTCCAAAGGCACTCGGTTTAAATATTCCTGCGAGTACTCTTACGTGAGATGCAACAGCGGAGGTACACTAGATCTACTGGACTTTGACCCTGAACTGTGGAAACGCGGTGACCGTTATTCTTAAAATGGCTTAGAATTTTGAGTCAGCTTGACACGACCTCTATTTCATACGACTTGTGAATCAAAAGGAAAATACGGCGCAGTCGCCAGCGTTGAGGATGGACCCTATACACAGATACCGACATTTCGCCTTTATAGCGTTAAATGATAAACAGAAGTTTCCGGCTCCAATTTAGACGGTCAAGGCTGAATGTGCTTGGTTCATTTGTATCGAGTCTACTATGCGACAGTTCAATAGTGATATCCCTCGTTCAAGAAAACGATAGAAAGCCGTTCCACCTTTTTGAAGCTGGGATCGCTTTACAGTGGACAGAAAGGGTCCATTATCCAAAGTTTCAAAGAAAGAACGCTTGTACATTCCGAATGCTGTATTCTATATCCTGCAAATAAAGCGTAATCTATCTCGTATGCACCGATCTGCAGGTTCGTTTTAGTGGACGCCCAAGACAACAATTTAGTGCGTGCGAAGCCAGATGCACGGTATGCTAGCATGCGGTTTGAGTAAGCTGTCACTGGACACGTTTAAATGTCACTCGTCCCATGTTCATTGTACACTTAGTTTAATGAGTTTGACAGAGCATGAGGGAAAACGCTTGACAGCTCCATCTATTCCAAATCATACTAAGTTTGATGCGCGTCGCTGGGTTACGACGTTCCTCGAGGGTTCATGGTAGTTACAGTGAGGGCAGCATTCCAAGCGTATGACTGTCTAACAGCTGCCTGAAACTTTTCTCCGATGGCGCGTCCACAATTTCGTACGGTAGGCCATTCCAGTCGTTTAAAATTCTAGCGGAGAGAGTGGCATTCATGCGAATTCTTTATCTCTGTTTAACCAGCTTCTATGTGTGACCTCGTGTGGAAGAGTCAGCATACGGCCAGTAGAACTGTTGCAACACACTTCCGAGTTCTACTCGGAGGACGCGCCTAGTGTAGATAGGGTCAACCCAGCGACAGCGGAACCCCAAGGAGAAAATGTAGTCACTGGAGTCGAATAGGGTAGAGAGATCACAAAGCCTCGAAGCGGTTTCGAAGCACGGCTTTTAACCTCTTCCAGAAGAACGTATACAAACTTGGAAAGCTGGTGGATAGCTGGTAGGCGATATCCTAAAGTTGGACGGAAGTATGATGTGAACAGGGGTCAAAATAACAGGTATTCGAGCAAATAATCTCCTCAAGGAACCTACCACTCTCCTTTCAGTGATTACCTTCAGGGTGTTTTGCAATGCTATAAGGTCACAAGGCATGATAATTTCCAGATCTTACTAGAGAGTGGTATTTCTGATTGGAAGCCCACCAACGTGGTACGCACCGTACGGATCAGTGCTAGCCATTGGGAGAACAGCGCATTTAGCTCAGTTTCCTGGCAGTTTCCACTTGACATAACATTTGTGTAACTGGTATAAAGCCCACTAATCTGCCCGCATCCTCAACTTTGGATACTGTTGACCATAGCTTGAAGTCAGAGCCGTAGATCAAGAAGTGGATTTGAAGTGCAGTCTGGAGATCGTTGACGTAGTCTTTGAAGGCATCAGCAGTACGCAGTACCGACGCTTCGCTGCCGCGCAACCATCACCAGCTGCACTTCGGCTAAGGATACTGGGAGGGTAGCCGGTCCCTAAGCAGGCTCAAACAAGGGCCGTCGGAATGCAAGGCAGGCTTGTGATCCTTAAGGCTACAGGTCGGTAACATGAATGACGGCGATAGTGAGATAGCATTCCCGAGAACGAACGAAGCTCATAACAGTTTGAAGAGCTCTGGTTTAAGTACGTATGCTTGAGGAACGCCACTAGTCATATGAACAGGAGCTGAGCACTGTCCTAACTCTTAGGCAGTCAGCACTCCAAGAGTATTTTATACAGTGTCAATTTCATAGGTTTCAAACTGTAGTCGCGCATGTGGAACTTCGTAAAAGGATTTACTGAAGTCAATGAAGACAACGTCAGCCTGTTTTCGGATATCTAAGGATTGTATCCACTTTTTCTGGCGATAAGTCAGCGATGCAAGAGCGTACTAGCCGGAAGCCACGTTGGACGGGAGAAATTATGTTTAGGTACTTAACTATGGTTAAGGTGGAGCAAAATACTATAGTTATACTTTTTGTATACGCTTCGTGGGAAGGACAGCTCGACTTTGTCGGCGAAATAGTCAGTGAATTTACCTATACAAAGTACCTAAACAGAAGGAAAGCTCAAAAATATTATAAAAATAACGTTTGAAAAAAGCCTTGTTTTATAAAGTATACGTAAACACATTGTACTATCAGAGGTTAGAATGCAGTTGCTTCAAAAATGTTATCAGCGAAATGCAAATAAAATGCGAATATGCACTTACATAGAAAGTATCTAACCACTTAATCCACACATATGACTAAGGCGGGAGCAAGAGCACAACAATTGACTGGTGAAACATGTGATACATCGTCCGGAGATGGCAAAAACAGAAACGACGAATGGCGCGTCGAATTAGCGAGCGTCGATTTAGTCAGAAATACGGGCGATGAAAAAGTGGGTTTGGATTGCATCTGGAATTGGGTTTAGATCCTTTCAAACTCTATCCAGAATATTTAAACTAAAGTATCTTTATGAAGTTGAAGATGCTGTTTTGGCGGTAAAAAGGTTTAAGGTCAACGTACGACCACGGATTAACTCCTATTAATTCCTCTTCTTTTGTCGCGTACAATCTCATTGTCTAATAACACACACCACAAGAAAAATATATGATTGATGGCCAAATTCAAAGTGCTATGTCATCACATACAAGGAACCTAAAACATGTAAAATTATCTAATGGTATACACTAGAAGACCAAAAAACAAACGCCGCTTTTCAAACCAAAGCTACACGCGAGCTCGATGCACTCAAGCACAGTCAACATCGAGCATAATTAGAGTGCAATAATGCTTACATGTGCGATAAACTATAACAAAATGCGCATAAAAAGCTCTTTGTTAGTATTCATGTAGTAGCAAGAATTAAATTTATTTACTTACTAATTCATTAGGCAAATAAAATTTAGTAATTGACTTTACAGCTTATACAACTAGAAATATCCATGGAATTTATCTTCTGGTCGTCATCCATTGCTTAATGGCATAAGCAGCTGGCATCCGGTAGTCCTAGTGACGCTACTCGTCGACGTCCGAAATGCAGAGGATCGAAATGCTATATGGATCTTTTCAAGTTGTGTGGGAGCTTGCTTGCCAGAGAGGAGGCTGCAATGAACTACTTCCAAAACAACAGCCCAATCGCTTGCGCACTGGCACTTAAGCATCCGTTCTTAACTCTTTTAAGTGCCGCATCGTTCAAACTCGATATGCAGAAGTTCGAAGTACTAGAGCTAAACACTTCACGCAAAGGCTGTTTCTTTGGTTTTCCGAAAGTGTCATACTGACCTGGTGTTTCTCCATATCAGAGTGCAGAGTATTCTAATATAATCTATCATTACGAACCACTTATAGCTCAGGGAATCAAGCGGTTTGCTTGCTTGTTTGTTACTACTGCGTGAGTAACGTAACACGCAGGCATCCGCTTCGCGACTAGTCAGACGAAATCTAATGAAAAGCGCTCGTCCTCTCACTCGACACACGTTCATATTCTCGCTAGCTAGGTTTCTACATGTGCCTAATTTTTAGTTTTAGCCAATCTAGCGAACTGCAAATAAATTTTTTAAATGTTTTCGTGTGTTGTTTCGTGCCTATTTGTTTGGTCGTTCATCCATGAATCTGATATATTTAGCGAAAGAAGGACCCTCCATATTGCAAGTGCCCATCTTAATAAGAGTTGACCGCCTTTATCCTGAGCATAGCATACCTTTTTAAATGTACTAAATTGCTAGTATCTGTCCAGCCTCCTTAAGTAAGAAGGATAAATTTGGATTTACTTTTAGCTTTAGTCGGCTTTAGTAAACTTGAATTGCAAGCATTTACATGCTTTGTAGGTTTGACCTGTTTATAAATAAATAAATAAATATTTTATTCTCGACTATGCGAGGCATGCCAATTGAGGCATGGTCAGGTATGTACAGCTGTACAGACATTTTATGGGAACTGTAGTGACAGTAGAAAATTGTTCATATGTCCATGCTTGGAACTGTGCAATGGTGAACATGCGAAACAACGATTTGGTTGTAGTGGGATCGGGATCCATTTGTTTGGACATATTCGCTCTGCCATATATCGCTATCATACCTTGATTAATAATAGATTGAGAATCCTGAGTGATCCACTTGAAGCTAATTGAAGAGCAAGCTATCCAGTATGATGATTCTAATTGAGCTGCCAGTGTGAAGTTATGGGCTGTGACTTTATTCGGTGGCGAGTCACATTCGCCACGTTGCAGTGTTGTTAAACGGACATTTGTGGCTTTTTATAGGGAGAACGCTTGCCAGTCGAAAACCCACCACATCCTGAAACACTACCGCAAATCCATTGAATGGCAAGTTGTAACTGGCTATGTTTCTTGTTGAACATTCTTTTGCTCCGTTATTTGCAGTCAAGTTGCGTCCCATTTTCTGCTGACTGATGCGTTATGCGAGTGGCCATTGCGTGCCTGGGTCCTCTCCTGTGCCAGATCGGCGGGTCAGGAACTAAGAATTCTTTCTGGATATGAGGTGTTGGTCATCTACAGAACCTCGTGTAGTCTCGAAGAATATACGTTGAAATATGTTGAAGTCTTGGAGGATAGGATAGGTTTCGAAGAAAGAAATGCTGGCCCCCCGGGTATGTAGTATGTTAATTAGAAATAGGGAAACCACGGCCATTTGAGCAGTCAAAGCGGATTGAAGAGCTTAGAATGACCGATTGTTCAAGCTTTGTTTTGGCAGGAGAATGTGCCTTCGGTAGTCGAAAGTCCTCCAGTCAAGAGATATGTGGAAGAGGTATTGTTAGGTAAATTGAACTCAGTGGTTAATGCCGTGGAAGAATTGTATCAGTGCGAGAGATTGAATGATTTGTCCGGTTAGTAAGTTTTAAAAAATTGATAATTTTCCGCTCATGTCCAGGTAAAGGAACTGTGTGCCTTGTATTGTTGTCGAAACGGAGGACAATTCCTTGGGTGCGTGTCGCCGTACCTGTGACAGACTCGGGAGAAAAGGGAAACGAACAGAGACAGCCACACAGACAGAATAAAGGAATGCATCTGGAATGCAGTCAATCAGTTGCGGCGATGCCTGAACTATTGTACCCCTATGCCTGTAATTGTTATTCAAATATCGCATACACCCGTATATCATAAGCGGTGAAATACGACGAGAATCGAGCAGAACAAGGATCAGTAAAGAATGAAAGGTTGAAGATGAAGCAGGAGTGTTTGGGGGGTCCTAAAATGGACACCTGCTCAATCGGTGGGAACCAGAGAGAGGAGAACGAGGTGTGCAGATAATGAGAAGGAATATCACTCAGAAGAATCGACAGAGGCGTATTACCTTAATCCTAAATTAGTAGGAATGCAAGAAGTCAGGGAGGACAATCACATGTAATTTAGCGTCGAATGAAGTAGGAATGCAACAGAAAGCACAGGAAGGTAAGCAGAGAGTCGGTAAAAGAGGTTCTATTGAGGAGAAGTGAAAAAGCTGCCGACGTTCATCTGGTGATGATTCATCTTTGTTAGCAACAAGAAGGCTGAATAATGCCCAGTGATGTAATTAGGGTAAATGTGGCGTAGCGATGCGTCGGAATAGGTAGATAGTATGGCGAGGAAAGCACAAAGGATGAGGGGCAAAGAGTGTTGGGACTACAGAGCCTAAATCTTTTATGTCTCGGATGTCTGGAAGCAATCAGAAAGGAGACTGGGCAGACGAGGATAGATTAGAGCCAAACCCGAAAAGTTACCGCGCAATTGAAAAAGGAATGTAAAGTGGACGCGAAAACGAATGAATGAAGTCTGAAAGGAGAAATAACTATTGGGGAGAACTGGAAAAGCCTACAAAGTTCTCTAGGTGTTGTGAACAGACCATTGGATCTGTCGATGACTCATTGATAAGGCCTCAGCAGTCAGAGAGGAGACCATTGAGACTGGCCAAAAATGTCAGCTCACAGAGAGAAAGCGATATTATTATTGCCAGAATGTTAACAGTCGGCAGAAATGGATAAGTTAAGCTTGTAAGGGTAGTAGAATAAATAATATAAATCGCGAGCAGTACTGTTCATGAAAAGAGTCACAGAGCGGTACGTCGGCCGAGCATAGATCATTTAGATCTTTGACGTCTGGGAGGGGTCAGCAAGCAAAAGAGCCTTTAGATGAGACTGGATAAGTCAGCAAGGTGAAGCTAGTCAGTCAGATTAAAGTGGGGATAACAGTAGTGAATGTCACTAGAAAAGAAAATTTGCGGGACTACAGAGGCTATATAAAAAGCCCGTTAGCATATCAAACGAAGCTCTCAAGCTGAGGGACAGGGTGTGTTGTGACTGCACAGCTTGAACGTTTGCGTCTCGGATGTCTGGAAACAGTCAGAAAGTAGAAGACTGGTCAGATGAGGATAGAGTCGAGCCAGGTCCGAAGAGTTATCCGTCCAATGAATAAAGGAAGGCAGACAGAGCGCGAAAATGAAAGAATGTAATCGTGAAGGAGAAACTTAAGTGGAAGTGGAAGAGCCTACAAAGAGCTCGAGGTGTTGCGAACAGACCTTTGGGGCTGTCGACGGTTCAAATGTATGGGCTCAGTATTCGGAAAGCAGGAGACCATGGAGATGAGAGGAGGATATCGGCTCATGGAGAGAAAGCCGTATTGTAAATGTCAGAAAGTTAACAGAGCGTCAACAGGATAGAAGTGTCAAGGATAAAAGCTGATATACTACTGATGAATCATGAGCAGCAGTGCTCTGGAGGCGAGGGAGACAGCGCATTGCGTCTGCAGAGACTAGATCATTTAGATTTCAGAAGTCCGAGAGAGGTCCGAAGGCAGGAGGCCGTACGGCCAAAACCAGATAGGTCAGACTAGAGTGTGAGCATTAGGGTCACGGAAGTCGGAAGGTACGAGATGGTTGAGACGAGCTCAGAATGTCAGCTCATAGGGTGAGAGTCGGATTAGTTAAGTCTAAGTGCTGACAGGGAGCATCAACAGAAATGGACATGTTAAGGAAAAAAGAGGACATGATAATAAGGTACAATCATGACCCTCGGTGGTCTTGCGGTGAGGGTACCAGACTTTCGTCGGCAGAGTCTAGATAATTAGATCACAGAAGTCTGAGGGATGTCAGAAAACAGGAGAACTTACAGTTAGGACCGGGTAAGTCAGCAAGCTGAAGCTAGGCCTCTAAAGTAATGTGGGAATAAAGTAATGAGTGTCATCAGAAAAGCAGTTTGGGAAGCAAGTGGCTATATGAAAAGGCGGTTGCATGCCGAGGAACGGTCTCAGTATAAGGGGGACAGAGCACCAAGACAACGAAGCCTAGATTGTTAACGTTTGGAATGTAAGGAAGTAGTCAGAAAGCAGGAGGCTGGTCAGACGCCGCTAGATTAGTGCCAGACCCGGAGAGTTGCCTGACCAGTGGAAAAAGGAATGCAAACATATAAGACAATGAAAAGTTTTCATTGATGAGTGGAAAAGTCAACGATATTCCCGACTTGGTATGAACAGACCATGGGCTCTGCCGACCCCTGATCATTAGCGTCACAGAAGTCGGAAGGTAGGTCGTTCAGACCAGACTAGAAAGTCGGCTCATAAGGAGAAAGACGTAATGGTAAGCTATGAATTTTGTTTTATTTCGACGTACAGATTCCTTTGGCTATCACTGCTTAATATTGATCTTATGCCAATGGCACTGCACGCGCGCCTGAGGCGCCATGGTTGTAAACTGCCTTTGTAAAAATCAGAACCAAATTGAACCATATAAAATTAACGGTCCGTGAAAGTTGTTCGTTAAGCTTTTCTGAGTTTTATCCACCTGGTAACGCTTATTTACATTCTGGTGTATTTGTTTCTGGTTTTCCTCCACCGCTATTTATATAAGCCGGCGCTAACCGATTGCTTTTACGCTGCAGTTTCTTTGATTGCAGGGGTCTCATAGTGAGGTAACATTGAAAGCAGGTAAACTATGTGTGCTCATGTTTCAGCAGCCGTTTTACCTCGTTTTAATTAATCGTTAAGTGACCTGGTAACATCCGATGCTTATCCTGGTCAACCGATTAGGGCCTACCTAACCGGCACTGTAAGAAAGAGCACAAAGTAACGTCAGAAAGCAATAACAATGTCAACGACAGGTACATTTTCCTTCACGTTAGAAGCTGTGTTTACTAACTAAAGTTGCTGTTCTAAAGTATTTGGAGGATATTAACAAATCCACAGACGTCATTCCTCTAATTCGAAGATTTCAATTCACCCGTTCTCACGCGGCCTACCTGACCTTAATCCATCGCAAATCCGGCGTCACATTTATAAAGCCATGAAACACATCCACCAACATTCTTACCAGCATACATACACGTCCATTCACCAAATTTATAAACCTGCATCTAACGGGCTTGTACCTTCATTTACGTTTATCAGGCCTCAGTGTTTCTATCACAAAAATCTGACTTTGCAAGCCGGTCACACATCGAAGGGTGCGAAAAAATTGTTTCGTTATGTACAACCGAACATTTATGTGCATGTAGTGCCACTTCTTGTATGAGCCCCTGAAGTTATGGCGAATTTAAAACAACGGTGTATTCCAAGTCATTGCGAGATACAGTCTAACTGGATGTCACGATCTTTGAAGTACGGCACCTTCGCAGGGTGCATATGTTTTAGGTTTCAAAATACCAAGGCAGCCAAAGCCAATTGATCGATAAAATATGTCAGGAAGCTTCAAAAGATGTCAAAATCTCCACTGTATATGCTACAAAATATATAAGTTATGTAATGCGGCCATCCTTGGAACCATGACCTTAAGACCTGCGTTCAGGTGGGTAATTCCCTCGATGGGTTGCACTTGCATACCCATGCTCTGTCTGGCCTTATATCGGTGTGGCTTTAAACACTGTTAAGCCATCACTCATTTAACCGGTATGTTGTACTCTTGTTCTGTGCACATCATATGGATAGTCAAGCCCCCTAGCCTGTACCCTGAACCCGTATTTTGTCAAGCATCGTTAAGCACCAGAGAACTAGTAATATGGCGCCTAGCATTTAAGGTTTATTAGAGTGGGCAGCTTCCATCCCTCACTGCAGGAGATCGATTAAATCATGACGAACACTGAAATAATATATATACGTATATAATATATATATAGTAAATAATAATAATATGTCGGGTTGGCAGAGTAGTAATAGCACTGACAGCTAATAAAAATTCCACGTTTTGCTTCTGCGCAAGAAAGACAAGTCGAACAACTACGCTTCAGTACAGACAAAAATTTTGGGGCCTGGTTATAAGCAGGCCTGAGATGGTGTGTCTAAAAATTTGAGAATAAACTATTTTATTTATGTAGTTAATTCGTGCCCTATTCACCCTAGGTTACACACACTGTTAAGCATAACTTGAGGCGACTGTGTGGCAAAAGCTTGGACATGCACTAATTGATAATTTCTCCGCACTCAGAGACCCACAAGCCGATGACACTGCTCACCGGCCAACGCCAGGTGTTGAAATGCTGGGTGGTTTCAGTTAGTTTAACCCTATCTGCCCGGGGAATATCTAGTCGGACACACTGTAAATATCCGCTTATAGGTGGATCGCAGCAGTTGCTTATTCCTTTTGGGTAAGGAGGCTCATTCAAATTGATCAAGCATATGAAGGTGATGTACTGTGAGAGAATTTCCAAAAACCGGTGTATTTGCAGACATTGGCTACGGAAGTCCCGAGGAACAGTAGCGTAGTAATGTACACAAAGAAACAATGAAGATTTTTTAACTTATCTCCTTAGGAGGACTGGCAGTGCGTTTCCAAACACTTCTGAAAATAACGCCTTTCTGTGCAAGCGTGTACTCACACTGACTTATGCTTTACCATTTTGTTTCATAAGCAGCACTAATATCGACTGACCTAACCGATGGTAACGGCGCTACTCGGTTAACTTCCTGTAGCATAAACGCAACGGTTGCCCAAGCTATATGCTTTGCTGTCAGCGCGTTTTCATGGTCCACTTCCTCGAGTTAAGTGTGTGGTTTTACTAGGTTCCTTTGTCCACTTTTGCTAAGTGCTAGCAAATGTAGCTGTCCGAAATTTAGCAGCAAGCATGAAGGAGTCGAATACATCGCGATAGCTGACTTCATTTTTGTCATCACTGGCAATGGAGTAAATAAACTTATAAATAATTATTTTATTCTCGACAATAAGGGCACGCCAAGGAGACACGTTCACAATTGTGCGACAGTACGGACATTTATAGCAATCGTAACAGTGACAGCAGAAAAAGATTTAGACGTTAATGATTGAAACCTACAACATGCAAGTATAAAAAGCAGATATTTGATTGCTACGAGAATGAAACACGCGTGTATGGAAATGAGCAGTCTGCCATAGTTACTGAAGCACATCATACTATACCTTTTTACACGCATATTAGCGTATTGTACCAAGCTTTTAGAGTGGTTCATTTTCGAAATAGCGTGCGGTACTTTCAAGTTCGCGAGGCTGAAAACGCTGATTTGGCGTCCTTGACACTCTCATTGGTTATGGGACGTAAACCAATGGGACACCGGTTAGAAGCTGCCAGCATAAGAGACAGACAGTCCAATGAAAGTGGTCGAGCACCACCTTCCGTTCTGCCCTGATGCCCCTGTAGAGTGAACCTCGATGATTGGTCTCCAACCTGAAACCGACCAATAGGTAAATTGTGATGCTTGTCAAAGGCGGAGATGCTAGCTACCACACCATCCAAAGCTTAAGACTTAACCAGTGTGGATAGACATACTAACCAGCACATGTAGCGGTCAATGGCGATCACTGGCGGCTACCTAATGGTGGCTTATTCAGCGGCCTAACCATGGTGGCGTAGACAGGCAACCATCAAACTCGTATTCCACAGTACAGCAATGGATGCTAGGCGGTTAGACAATTGTATGCGAACGTCCTTGCACAGATCATGGGGGACATAGTTCCCACAGAAGTTAGTAGACCAACCTGAAGCTGAACAACGACAATTCTAAGGTTGCTTAATTCGATCACAAATAAAGCCCCAAAAATGATAGGATAGCAATTGTGGCGTTGACACGACGTCTGTGAGTGTTCGTTTGCCTCCATACCCATGGGCGAAATGTTAATCAGTTGTCGCTTCAGTGTCTCAATGTGTGGGGTTACCCAAAGGTCATAGGAAGCTACGAATTCATAGAATAATTAGGTTTCACTTCAATATGGTCGCTCATGGTGGCAGAGAGAGGCAATCATCTAACTGGTACTCCACAGTACAGCAATAGCTGCTAGGCGGTTAGACAATTGTATGCGAACGTCCTTGCACAGATCATGGGGGACATAGTTCCCACAGAAGTTAGTAGACCAACCTGAAGCTGAACAACGACAATTCTAAGGTTGCTTAATTCGATCACAAATAAAGCCCCAAAAATGATAGGATAGCAATTGTGGCGTTGACACGACGTCTGTGAGTGTTCGTTTGCCTCCATACCCATGGGCGAAATGTTAATCAGTTGTCGCTTCAGTGTCTCTATGTATGGCGTTATGTAGAGGCCATAGGAACCTATGAATTCTTAGGATAATTAGGTTTCACTTCCATATGGTCGCCCATGGTGACGTAGACAGAGAATCATCTAACTGGCATTCCGCACGTCAGCAGTGGCTGCTAGGTGGTAATACAATTTTGTGCGATTGTTATTGCGCCGATCATGGGGTCATGGTTCCCATTGAAGTTAGTAGACCAACCTGAAGCTGAACAACGAAAATTCTATGTTTGCTTACTTCTATCACAGTTGATGGCTCAACAAAATGTGAGAGGATTCCAAGTGTGGCGCTGACACGACGTTAATGAGTGTTCGTTTGTCCCCTAACCCATAGGAGACTTTGTTAGTCAGTTATCACTTCAGCGCCTACATGTATCGCGTTATGTAAAGGTCATAGGAACCTATGTATTCTTAGAATAATTAGACTTCACTTCCATATGATCGCCCATACGTGTTGAGACGCTTTCACAAGTGGCTCTCCAAATGGAACCATTAGAAGCACAGTCAATGCAGATGGAACCTCCCTATTACGTCAGTGGACTGGCATGCTCTCCTCAAGGAATCGGCACTACTCAACAAAGTAACACTTAAAGGGGCCACAATGACTACGGTGTTTATACATGCCACATCGTCCTGCTAGAAAGAACGCAAGACTTATGATTAGTGGCGACGCAGGCATGTTACTCTGGTACTTCAGGTGAGTACTTGGAACAGATAAACACTGTTGTCTCATCCACGGGCGTTCCTACAATGTGTTTGCAATCATTTACAAAGGCAACCGCGCCCACTAAGCCTGCCATGGATCACTGTTTCAGCTAGTCTTAGAAACATTCATGTATGCACGCCGTGACACAGGTTGTTAGCGACTTAGCAACTACTGGGAAACATTTTGTCATTGGAAAGTAGGTAATTCCGGAGACGTTGTTG
The DNA here is from genome assembly GCA_944474145.2 of Dicrocoelium dendriticum. Taxonomy (NCBI): domain Eukaryota; kingdom Metazoa; phylum Platyhelminthes; class Trematoda; order Plagiorchiida; family Dicrocoeliidae; genus Dicrocoelium; species Dicrocoelium dendriticum. Next base: position 50,052,363 of record OX104066.1, on the reverse strand, counting down.
AAGGAGGAAAATTTCTCCAAACTCTATGCTTACCATGCGTATGCAATGCTCGTGGGCACCTCATATCAGGGCCGTAGGGTCACTTGAGTTTTAAAGCTTATTAATCACTTGGAAGTGAGGGGTATTTATCATGTTGAAACGCAGGATTAACATGCATCTTACGACCTTAACATAACGGCAGGACCATGGGTCCTGTAGCGGTAACTGATTACCGAAGTGGCTCACAGGTGTGGCGACGAACGAACACTCACTAATGTCGTGTCACCGCCACACTATGAACCCTCCTCTCTGGAACAATGGCTACAGATCCATTGATGAGCTTACCTACACAGCGAACGTGATCTTAGTATACAATGCGCCGACTACATAAGGAATACCTATCTACGCTATTCACAGGAGTGTACGGCCAACTGAAAATACAGGACGAGAAATTTGTAGCTGTAAAGCTTCTTAAAAATTCTATTTGCCAAGTTCTAGCTTTACCTCCTTCATACGAATTATTGCATTGTTGCCGATTACCTCAAACTGCGTTAACAATCACACGCACATGCTAAGGTAAGTCGCACACCTATCGATTCTCCAGATTGCTCGCAGTGGCACGATTACACTATGCATACGGCCTCACTTGTTGATAGATAGGCTAGCGAGTAAGAAGGCAACTTGCATTCCACCCGGAAGTCTACAAATGGTTCCCTCCAGCAGGGTTGCAGCCAATCCGCTTCCTGTCACTACTCAATTAGTTGTCATCACGCTCGTGTAAGCCTTCAAAGCCCCTCTTACAACAGGCTGCAAACGTTACAACCTCAAAAGGCCACCAATCCGCTTCTTATTACCACTCACAGATTTCCTCTCGCCCCCGTGCTAGTGAAATCTCCTTACACCAGATTGGCAGCATGACGAATCACGTACTATGTATCCCATTGGCTGATCATCCTCGACACGACGACGAAACCGGTGGTTAACCAGTACTATCGATTATTTGCTATAATGTTACCTGTTCATTGGCCTAGTAAACTCCTCGTGTTATCTGAACCACATTGGTCTGTTGCGTATCAGGCGATGCACCTTGGGGTCGAGTCTGTGGCCACACCAAAGGGAAGACTAACAAGTGTGACATTGTGCGCGCGTGCAGTCGTATGGACGCTTTCAGTCATGTCGATAGGCCGGTCTGAATCCAGAGAGAACGCCTCGGCTTTCCTTCAGGCGCGCATTGGTGCGGCACAGAAGTTGCTGGTACTTTTGAACAAGAGCATTTTTGAGAACGATTGTTTTGTTTAAAACTACCTACAGGCTGGTAGTGGGCTTGCAACTTCGCCATACCATTCACTCCGTTTGTCGGTCGCCTGTCTGTTCATCGCAATCGGTGTATCAGCACACTTCAATGGTGTCAAGGGTGATCAGCCAATGGGAGACATAGTACGCGATTGGTCATACTGCCAATCTGGTGTAAGGAGATTTCACTAGCACGGGGGCGAGAGGAAATCTGTGAGTGGTAATAAGAAGCGGATTGGTGGCCTTTTGAGGTTGTAACGTTTGCAGCCTGTTGAAAGAGGGGCTTTGAAGGCTTACACGAGCGTGATGACAACTAATTGAGTAGTGACAGGAAGCGGCTTGGCTGCAACCCTGCTGGAAGGGAACCTTTGTAGGCTTACGGGTCGGATGCAAGTTGCCTTCTTACTCGCTAGCCTATCTATCCACACGTGAAGCATAGTTTAATCGTGCCACTGCGAGCAATCTGGAGAATCGATAGGTGTGCGACTTACCTTAGCATGTGCGTGTGATTGTTAACGCAGTTTGAGGTAATCGGCAACAATGCAATAATTCGTATGAAGGAGGTAAAGCTAGAACTTGGCAAATAGAATTTTTAAGAAGCTTTACAGCTACAAATTTCTCGTCCTGTATTTTCAGTTGGCCGTACACTCCTGTGAATAGCGTAGATAGGTATTCCTTATGTAGTCGGCGCATTGTATACTAAGATCAAGTTCGCTGTGTAGGTAAGATCATCACTGGATCTGTAGCCATTGTTCCAGAGAGGAGGGTTCATAGTGTGGCGTTGACACGACATTAGTGAGTGTTCGTTCGTCGCCACACCTGTGGGCCACTTCGGTAATCAGTTACCGCTACAGGACCCATGGTCCTGCCGTTATGTTAAGGTCGTAAGATGCATGTTAATCCTGCGTTTCAACATGATAAATACCCTTCACTTCCAAGTGATTAATAAGCTTTAAAACTCAAGTGACCCTACGGCCCTGATATGAGGTGCCTACGAGCATTGCATACGCATGGTAAGCATAGAGTTTGGAGAAATTTTCCTCCTTCAACAACGTCTCCGGAATTACCTACTTTCCAATGACAAAATGTTTCCCAGTAGTTGCTAAGTCGCTAACAACCTGTGTCACGGCGTGCATACATGAATGTTTCTAAGACTAGCTGAAACAGTGATCCATAGCAGGCTTAGTGGGCGCGGTTGCCTTTGTAAATGATTGCAAACACATTGTAGGAACGCCCGTGGATGAGACAACAGTGTTTATCTGTTCCAAGTACTCACCTGAAGTACCAGAGTAACATGCCTGCGTCGCCACTAATCATAAGTCTTGCGTTCTTTCTAGCAGGACGATGTGGCATGTATAAACACCGTAGTCATTGTGGCCCCTTTAAGTGTTACTTTGTTGAGTAGTGCCGATTCCTTGAGGAGAGCATGCCAGTCCACTGACGTAATAGGGAGGTTCCATCTGCATTGACTGTGCTTCTAATGGTTCCATTTGGAGAGCCACTTGTGAAAGCGTCTCAACACGTATGGGCGATCATATGGAAGTGAAGTCTAATTATTCTAAGAATACATAGGTTCCTATGACCTTTACATAACGCGATACATGTAGGCGCTGAAGTGATAACTTACCAACAAAGTCTCCTATGGGTTAGGAGACAAACGAACACTCATTAACGTCGTGTCAGCGCCACACTTGGAATCCTCTCACATTTTGTTGAGCCATCAACTGTGATAGAAGTAAGCAAACATAGAATTTTCGTTGTTCAGCTTCAGGTTGGTCTACTAACTTCAATGGGAACCATGACCCCATGATCGGCGCAATAACAATCGCACAAAATTGTATTACCACCTAGCAGCCACTGCTGACGTGCGGAATGCCAGTTAGATGATTCTCTGTCTACGTCACCATGGGCGACCATATGGAAGTGAAACCTAATTATCCTAAGAATTCATAGGTTCCTATGGCCTCTACATAACGCCATACATAGAGACACTGAAGCGACAACTGATTAACATTTCGCCCATGGGTATGGAGGCAAACGAACACACAGACGTCCTGTCAACGCCACACTTGGAAGCCTCCTACTTAGAACAATGTCCTGAGGTTCAATTACGCTGTTATCCAACCAGGGAACTTGCAATCAGCACACAAGGCAACCACTACATTTGCGACACTTAGCTACACGATTCACTTCAGCGTATAACCCACTGGAAGATCACAACAGGAGTGGGCTCTGCAACTTGCACGGCTACAAAATTTACATTCGTACGCTAGTTCTGCGCTTATCTTATCTCGTTCGCGACAGTTTTCCTATTCCCCGCCGCAACGGATTGCAATTGTCGGAATGAGGTCATCGAATAAGCATTGCTTGTCCGGTGAAGTTGAAGTCATCCACGAAATTGCGTTACATCACCTCTGGTCTTTCCCACAATCACTCGGCACGCAACCCTTAGCGAAGTACTGCGGCCTACACGACTTCACACGAACACACATGCGCCGTTTGCAACACCGTTCACTCACCCGCTCTTAACCATCCGCTTCCCCGTGATTTAGGGCTGCAAGCAACGACGAACGCTAGCAACGGTGACAAAATGCCTACGGCTATTAAAGTACTGCACATATGCTGCCGAGCACGTAGCGCACCTTATTCCCTCCCGTTTATCAAGAAAAGAGGAACGTTATATACAGAAGTGTTTTATTTAAATGGCTGCAATCTATAAATCGGCAAAATGAATCACCCGTCCGTAGTTCTTCGTAACATGTCTCACCATCTGCTCGCAATGGTGACGCGTAACGCAACCTCTGGCTGCAAGCAACACCTGCTCGAGAAATCGTGTGCGCCACTCGCCAGTGCAAAGAACCCCTTCTGGATCCCCTCTAAGCATTTCCGCATACCTCCTCCTCATGGTGTCCTTCACGTACGTCTTCACAATACTCCACACGCCTTCGATAGGGTTTAGCGAAGGAGAGTACGGCGCTAGTCGTAGTAGCATTCCTGCTCGATACCGTTCCTCCTTGAAAACCTCCTGCAGATCTGTGTGGCACGGTGCGTTGTCACAAATCAGAACACACCGATCAATAAAAGCGGCTCCCTGGGAATCCAGAAGTTCCCGAACCCACTGCGTGCATCTCCGCTTGTTGAAGCTGCCTCTTAGAACGGAAAAGGCAATCAGTCCCTCGATCGTCATTGCCCCCACAACGTGCACATTCTGCCCGCGGGTGTTCGCCACCGTGCACTGTGCTCGGGTTCCCCTTCGTGAACGACCCCTGGTGCGACTACAAAACAAATTGAAATTGGTCTCATCCATCCAAACGGGCTGTCTCCCTTCGGCCTGCAACTGTAGCAGCCGCAACACAAACTGCCTCCGTCGCATTTTGTTCGCCAAAGTGTTCATGGATTCTGGGACAGTGTGCAACTTCTTTAGTGTGATCAGACGACCGTCAAGGTATCTGGAGACTGTAGTGATGCTAACTTCAACATCGAATTCAGCCTTCAGCCTCAAACGGAGAGTTGATAAGGTAACGGTAGGTTCTTCCGATACCCACTCGATCAGAGCATCGACATGACTTTCTGTCAGGGATCTGCGGCGAGCTCCGCCGTGTTTCCCCTTCCGTTCCACCGATTCTAACATCCGTATCCAACTACGGCAGGTGCTCACTTTTACATTCAACAATGCAGCAACATTCATCCAATCCTCCCCCTGCTCATAGGCACTCAAAATTCGTTCTCTCACCTCAGGCGGGTGTCGCACGTACGGTCCTCTTCGTACAATGCGGTCTACGCCAGAACCACGTCTCATCCTAGCTGGTCAGCAGCGCAGCGCAAACCAAAGAAACCGAGGTGTCATCAAGACGTTACCTATAAATATTGCACATTGCAATTTACATAGCACATTTCTTTATCGCTTGAATCCATTCCATAGGCTTACCCTTGCTATTCGCCTAAAGACGGTGGCTGTGATGTCATTGGTTTACTTTCCTTCCAAAATGTCATACCGTCTCAAACCACCACTAGGCGGGTTGCAGGAGTGCCGTTGCTCATTCAGCTTTGGGTGTGCTGTGTCCAAGGCACGGTGCATGCCTGACCAACCGCAAATGCAGGCCTGTCTGACTTCTTCAGACCTCAGGGACTGCGGAATACCGGTTAGAAGATTGTCTGTCTACGCCCCCCCATGGTTAGGCCGCTGAATAAGCCACCACCAGATAGCCGCTAGCGATCACTAAGTACAGACCGCTTCATGTGCTGGTTCGTATGTCTGTCCGCACTGGTTACATCTTAATCTTCGGATAATGTGGTGGCTAGGATCTCCGCCTTTGACAAGCATCACAATTTACCTATTGGTCGGTTTCAGGTTGGAGACCAATCATCGAGGTTTACTCAGAGGGGCATCAGGGCAGAACGGAAGGTGGTGCTCGACCACTTTCATTGGACTGTCTGTCTCTTATGCTGGCAGCTTCTAACCGGTGTCCCATTGGTTTACGTCCCATAACCAATGAGAGTGTCAAGGACGCCAAATCAGCGTTTTCAGCCTCGCGAACTTGAAAGTACCGCACGCTATTTCGAAAATGAACCACGCTAAAAGCTTGGTACAATACGCTAATATGCGTGTAAAAAGGTATAGAGCAGCTCGAGTATTCCGGAGGATAGGTGAAACCGGTAAGGCAGAGAAAAATGGTACGATGGACCGACGGTGTGTTAGGTTAAAAACCAATGAATCACGAACAATGCTGATCTTCAGCAAAGCAAAGATTCCCATTTTATTAATGTGAATCAATATCAGAAATCATTTCAGGGTAAAGAATTCTTTTCGGTAAATCTCATCAGACCCAAACTTTTACATAATAGTGATTGTAGATATAGCGTCAACTGGGGCTAAGATGGACTTCTGGACTGTTTGAATGATAAAAATCGATAACTTGAGAGAGAGATAGAGATGGTAGATCAAGTAAACTAAATAAACGTATGTATACAATTCTCATTAGTACAAGGTAATTAAGTAGGTAAGATGACAGCCAAATAACTAAGTAACGGTGTCCGTTGGCCAAGGTAGTAATATCGGCCGTATAAATCGTTTTTGGACACATAATTCCGGCTTTAGATGGTGAATGTACATAGGCTCGGCGATGGATAAGAGCTGTTTGCGGAATCCTTGGGAGAAGTGTTCAGGTAATGAGTAAATGACTTTGAAGTCATTCTCTGAAGCTGTATGGCCACATTCAAGGAGGTGCGACATGATAGAGCTGTCTGAAGACCTCATTTCGCCTCTGCAAAACCATGCCGGGATGTGTTCACGAACCCTCTGAGATAGGCGTCTCGTCGTGCTACCCACGTATCGTGCACCACAGGAGCACGAGTACTGATAAATGATCATTGAACGGGTCAATGGCGGTAGTCTATCCTTCAAGGGTTTTGTAAGCAACGGCTTATTGTGAAAAACGATTCTCAGGCGGGCCGCGAAATAAGTTTTCTCGACAGCATCTTTCAGGCGTCTGGATAACATATCAGCTGCAGAATCGCCCTTAAAGGGTACATGTATGAAAAGCTCTTTCTTAGGAGCAAGGCTCCTAGGTGGCTTTCGATTACGTTCCTTCAAATGTTTCATGATAGATTTATCCGGATAGCCATTTTCCCTGAGGGCGTCGCTGATTCTCTGTAGTTCTACGTTGACGGTATCCGGTGTACAAATACTGCGCGCCCTGAAGGCGAGAGATCTGATTAAACTCCGCTTGTGCTGTAGTGGTACTGCGCTGTGGAAGTTAGTGTACTGCCCAGTCCATGTGTGCTTTCTGTGTACCTTTCTGCTGCATGATCTGTCTGAGTTACGGATAACTTCTACATCCAAGAAGGGTAACCGTTTTCCGAGTACGTTGACATTTCCTGAATAACCCGCAGCAATATGTGTTTAACCTTTCAAGTGTGATACTAACCCAGACGCAGAGGGTTCGTGAACACATCCCGGCATGGTTTTGCAGAGGCGAAATGAGGTCTTCAGACAGCTCTATCATGTCGCACCTCCTTGAATGTGGCCATACAGCTTCAGAGAATGACTTCAAAGTCATTTACTCATTACCTGAACACTTCTCCCAAGGATTCCGCAAACAGCTCTTATCCATCGCCGAGCCTATGTACATTCACCATCTAAAGCCGGAATTATGTGTCCAAAAACGATTTATACGGCCGATATTACTACCTTGGCCAACGGACACCGTTACTTAGTTATTTGGACGTCATCTTACCTACTTAATTACCTTGTACTAATGAGAATTGTATACATACGTTTATTTAGTTTACTTGATCTACCATCTCTATCTCTCTCTCAAGTTATCGATTTTTATCATTCAAACAGTCCAGAAGTCCATCTTAGCCCCAGTTGACGCTATATCTACAATCACTATTATGTAAAAGTTTGGGTCTGATGAGATTTACCGAAAAGAATTCTTTACCCTGAAATGATTTCTGATGTTGATTCATATTATAAACCAATGCCTATCGAGTCCCGTAAGATGAAAATTATTGCGAAAAGTAACTTACAGAAGAAAGTGAAGAGCATTTTGATGGACCAAAATTTTTTTAGGTAGAATAGCGGGGATGTTCGCGTATTAACAGTCTAAATCCATATATATATATATTTGTCTTGAGTTTGGTAAGACACCTTTTGATTGCGTTTTGTAGCCCCTGGATAACAAGTCATAAAATTAAATGCAAATGAGGCAAATCGTCGTCAGCTCCATTTATAAATATCGCCAGATTGTGAGCAGTGGCAACCTATTTAGGGGGCACTCCATGGCTGGCGCACGCAAAGGGAACAGAAAGTTCCATAGCATTCAAGCCGGCTATGTTGTATTTTCAATTTCAGAGGATGACCGCTTGGATTAGTATTATGGTTCAATTCCAGGAGCAGACGGCAAATGTGGGCCGGGTTATTCAGCCTCTGATAAACCATTATGCGATCCCCTGCGATGACGTACTCGACCGTTGTACCTACTTAAAGATTTCATTCTAAGCTGCAAGTGCGGATAAAGGAGGCCCCGACGTTCTTGGTTGACCTTTGTTGTGAAGTCTCCAGAGAGACGAGATCCTGTTTCTGCCACAGCTGCTCTGTCTAGATAGAATAATCCACGTGCGGTTGCATGTAAGCCTTAACCATCCGGGGAAAGATTGTGCGTCCAAACCGACCGAAGGTTCTGCGAAACAGGCCGAAGTGTTGTTTGCCAGTTCGCGTCGTCTTCGGCTGGTTTTATTCATTCGAGCTTTTCTTGTACAAATACACCCAGGTCCTGCATCTTAAAGGCCTGCAATGTTTGGTCTCCAGGCTTATATGCGCCCAACGGATGTTGACGCATCGGGATAACCTTACAAGCAATTGGGTTCAACTGGAGCCGGTTCCTAGTTAACCATTCAAATGCAATCCATGTTATGTTGGAGTAGATCATGATTTACATTGCTCATAATAACCAACCATATCTAGAGGTCATCGGCGAGAAGTAGGAATTTTGAGATATTTCTTGCCAACTCATTGGCAAACACCGAGAATAAGCGCGGTCCCAGCACTGAGCCTTGTGGAACACCACATTCCTCATCAATTGGGTTAGAGATTGATCCCCTACCGCGTACTTGAGGCTTCCGTTGGTGAAGAAAGCTGCCAATCCGACCAAGTACATGATCTCCGGTTCCGTAACTCTGTATTCGCTGAAGTAGGATGCGGTGTTTAAGGCGGTCGAAAGCTTTGGAGAAGTCCAGATAGCTGACCTCAACTCCGACCCCATCATCAACCACATCCGTCCAACTACCTCGTGCAATCAATAGGTTGGTGGTGCATGACCGGTGTTGACGGAAGCCATGCTGCTCCGGTAACAAGATGCTGCATTTTTCCAGATAGTCCATTAAGGCCTTAACTAGGACAGCTTCCATCGCCTTCGCGATCACAGGAAGGACTGTAACTGGGCGATAGTTTGCAAACGCTGATCGCCTACCGCCTTTAAAAATTCGGGTGATAATGCCACGCTTCCACATAGTGAAGACTTCCTGCTCATCGAAACACCGCTGGAAGTACCGTGGCAATGGTTCAGCTAGCTTGTTGGCCGCGACCTTCAGGCCTCCGGGTGTATGTTGCCGCTCCCGGCGCGTTATGATGGTGCAGTGACTGTAACCTCCTAAGCACAATTGATCGGTTACAGTGTACATGTGCAAGCGATTGCGGGTAACGTGCATGGCCTTATGGGACTGGTAAGGGCTACGAGTTCGAAAGTTTTGGCTTATTGTAGTCGCAGGGTATTAGGTGCTGCTTCAGCACTTTGTAGTTTACGGCCTGTCGTGCAGAGTGGAGGGATTCCGTGCTTCACTTTCTGAAGATGGTTGACATGTCTGTACAGCAGTTTGTTTGCCTGGAAGTTTTGGCTAGGTGCTGTTGATAGGTTAATTTTTCTCACGGACAAATGCAGCGCAATGGTTGCGATGGGTCCGGATATTGCCGCAAGTCTCTACTTCGGGGTTAAAATTGTAGGCATGCCAGCTTGCAGCCCTTATCGCCTGTAGTGTAGCACCGCACATCCCCTGCTGGAGCAGTCGTTCGGGATGAGTGACATACCTACTGTCTCAAACTCAGCATTAGTAACCACTCGGTGCAACCGTTTCGCTAATAGAAATAATGCCCCAGGCATTCGCGAACTGACATAGCTGAATTTCGGTACGTTTACTGAGGAGCCCTTTGGCCTTAGTGTACATACATGAAAGTTTCACAGCGTTAAGCACTGGTTAGGCGGTTGTGCAATACGTACGTGAAGTTTCGCCGTCCAGTGAGTGGCCGCCGACTAATCGTTTTCCGAGATGTACTAAGTGAATGATTTAACGCCTTGTTTATCCTCCGCATCGTTAGTCCCGTGTATAATCTTCCACGTACAGTGTAAGATGTCTGGTCATTGTCAGCTTCTACATGTTGTATGGGCTAATTCGACACACTACTGGGACATTGTTCTCGTAAAGATCACCTCGCGTTCGGTTCTTTGAGTGACATATGATCTCTAGGAGGCATACCGCTGACTATCTTCAGCCGAAGCTCCGATGGCAGCCCGCAACGGAATATTGCCCAACGTTTTAACAGCCCTACTAACATATGTTTTGATCATAAGACTACTTGCAAAACTCTCGGGCCACTTCCTTTGTGGTTCCGTGAGTTACGCAGCCGTGACCCGAATTCCGGTAATACATCATCCAGGCGGAGTGTTCCACGGATATAACACCACCGTTCTGTAGCAGGGATTAGGATTTAATGCTCACCACATGCTTCAGTTTCAGGAACCCCGTGAAGAAGAATGGTTCCGGTTGAAGTTTCTTTCCGGCAGTCCTCCAAGTTGCGGTCAGCTCGATAGCGCCCACCCAATGGGATGTGTAGAAAGATACGGATGGAGCCGTGTTTATTTCTGAGACTACCTGTCCACAGTAGTAGTACTTCTACTTCAATGGTGGAGTTCAGCACAACGCCCGGAAGCCCTGACTCTCTAGCTGCTTAGAGTTGGGGTGTCGCGTAATACGAACTGGTTGTACGGATTTCAGTAAAACTCCAATTAGGTTACAAATAATATCCCACTGGTTGAGGTCATCCAAATGCCTGCCTCCTACTGAGGTTAGCGTTTATTATGGAATATTGGAGCGCAGTAGGCAAAGTGCAGTCAGTCGTTTCTGTACACCCTTTGACATAAATAAATAAATGTTTTATTCTCGACAAAGCGAGACACTCTTTTTGGGCATGATCAGCGGTTTGTGCTTGAAGTACTCGGAGGTGCAGCGCAGGCAACCGGTGATGCTTGCACTAGGAAACCTCCGCTACGTTCCACAGTATCAGACTCATTTGAGCTTAGGTTAATTCGAAAGGATGACTCCTCTTGGAAGCAACCGTTGTCCACCTTTCGCTAGTACCGGCTTGCCCTTTTTCTACGCACTCCGTCTGAAGTTTGGAAGTAGTCTTTGGTGTAGTTACTCAATCAACCTTGGAACCGCATTAGTCAAATGTGAATCACGTTTGGTATTGGAAGAGCTATTGATGTTCTGGACTCTAAGTGTCGTGTTGTTTACTGTATTTCTAGCAGTTCTTCTCGGGATAGGTGCAGCACTTACGGGGGTGGATTGGGTTGCACAGTCCATTTTGCTTACCCCAACCGTAGTAATTATAATGGGGACTACTGCCGCAAGCTAGGCTAGCAGCTTGTCTTAATTCGGAGATAATACGAGCACGCTTTTAGCAGCGGGATAAATGTACCTTCCACACAGAAACATAGAGTGTCTGTTTTGTTTAATAACGGCCTGACTAAGCTTAACTCTGAGGTACCTCGCATGAAAAAGCTTTAACGTTCACGGCACAAAATACTCCCTTAACATGTTGGTTACGTGATGCACATAGGTTTTAGATTTTGGCACATTGGGCATCGCGCTTTTTGAGGAAAGGTTACGAACCGTTTGGATGACAAATCCACTATTGTAAAAGGTTGATCTGTTACTGACGTTGTCAGCAAGGTCACAGTGTGCGCGTTGTAGTGGTGTGTTGGAAGACTGTCCGATGGCGTGCCATTGGAATGTGTCAGCATGAAGGTTGGAAAAATTACACGAGGGTCTGATTAAGAATTTTGAATTAACCCTGTGGATCGCGCCGAGTGAACTTGCCTTGAGACCTGTAGCGACTCCAAGCACAGTTGAATTTGAAAGAGTGACACTTCGTTCGAAGGCCGGTGAAATGGTCTACCGAGGGCGACCATGCCTTTAGAGGTGTGTCTCGTTTTACAGAGAATATACTATATATATATTTATTTATGTCTCCGATGATTGGAGTTAGGCAACTTTTAGCGCTTAGATATCGACGAAACAATGACTGGAATTTAGCATTCAGGGTAAAGGTGCGATGCACTGGATTTTACTCGAGAGAATGTTAACACAATTTGGAGATTTTAAAAACAAAACGAATAAGTACGGATCCAAATATGTGCGACAAAATGCCCCTGAGCCAGAGAAACAAGGCACTATGTGGTGTGACGATCAACTGTGTTCGTGTGTAGGTAACGCAAAGCAACTGCGCAATCGCCGAACAAATTAACTACTGAATATTCAGAGGAAGAAGTAAATAAATAAATAAATAAAGTTTTTATTCTCGACAAGGCGAGGCACGCCTTAATAGGCATGATCATTTTGACAACAATGCGTGGTCAAGAAAGTGCAAGTATCCGTTATGTTTGCCTTACCAGTGTATGTTTATGTAGGGGGTAAATAAATAAATAAATATTTATTCTCGACTATGCGAAGCACGTCAATTGAGGCATGGTCAGGTTTGTACAGCTGTACAGACATTTTATGGGAACTGTAGTGACAGTAGAAAATTGTTCAAATGTCCATGCTTGGAACTGTGCAATGGTGAACATGCGAAACAACGATTTGGTTGTAGTGGGATCGGGATCCATTTGTTTGGACATATTCGCTCTGCCATATATCGTTGTCATACCTCGAGTAATAATAGATAAATCCTGAGTGATCCATTGGAGGGTAATGGAAGAGCAAGCTATCCAGTATGATGATTCTAATTGAGCTGCCAGTGTGAAGTTATGGGCTGTGACTTTATTCGGTGGCGAGTCACATTCGCCATGTTGCAGTGTTGTTAAACGGACATTTGTGGCTTTTTATAGGCAGAACGCTTGCCAGTCGAAAACCCACCACATCCTGAAACACTACCGCAAATCCATTGAATGGCAAGTTGTAACTGGCTATGTTTCTTGTTGCTCATTCTTTTGCTCCGTTATTCGCAGTCAGGTTGCGTCCCATTTTCTGCTGACTGATGCGTTATGCGAGTGGCCATTGCGTGCCTGGGTCCTCTCCTGTGCCAGATCGGCGGGTCAGGAACTAAGCATTCTTTCTGGATATGATGTGTTGATCATCTGCAGAACCACGCGAAGCCATGAAGAATATACGTTGAAATATGTTGAAGTCTTGGAGGACAGGATAGGTTCCGAAGAAAGAATCGCAGATCTCCCGGGGTATGTAGTGAAATTGATTAGAGATTGTGGTAACCACGGCCATTTGAGCGGTCAAAGCGGATTGAAGAGCTTAAAATGACCGATTGTTCAAGCTTTGTTTTGGCAGGAGAATGTGCCTTCGGTAGTCGAAAGTCCTCCAGTCAAGAGATATGTGGAAGAGGTATTGTTGGGTAAATTGGACTCAGTGGTTCATGCCGCGGAAGAATTGATTGATTTGTCCGGTTAGTAAGTTGTAAAAGTTGATAATTTTCCGCTCATGTCCAGGTAGAGGAACTGTGTGCCTTGTGTTGTTGTCGAAACGGAGGACAATTCCTTGAGTGCGTGTCGCCGTACCTGTGACAGACTCGGGAGAAAAAGGAAACGAACAGAGACAGCCACACAGACAGAAGAAAGGAATGCGTCTGGAATGCAGTCAATCAGTTGCGGCGATGCCTGAACTATTGTACCCCTATGCATGTAATTGTTATTTAAATATCGCCTATACACGTATACACGTATAAGAGTCCTTGTAGTGAAGGTTTAAAGTATGGTGAAATACGGCGCTCACTGTCTTGCTAGCATGAATTCATTGGCTGTGATTTTATTTTGTAACAACCGCACCCGCCATATAGTCGTGTGGTTAAACGAACTTTGTGGCTTTTCTAAGGAGAACGCTTGCCTTGCGAATACCCACTAGGGCCTGAAACCGTGCCGCCGATCCATTTTAATGTCAGGTTTTGCCTGTATATTCTACTTGTTAAGCATTACTTTTTCGGATGTCTTCGCTGGGTAAGTTGTAATATTGGTCGGCAACATACGCACCCAAGCGAAAGGACAAAACAGCGTGAATACTCCAGGTGGGCGATAAGTGAAAAGTATCCACCCTGTAGAGAAAAGTAGCCGAACACGATTGTGCTGGCCTTAGCGAAGGTTAGCAGTAAGTCAGGAGCTATCCAATGAATAATTACATTGCATCGGAAAGTGAAGCTGCCTTCGCAGTTCAAATGCAAGGTCCACGTGCCATATACAGGAGCCTAACCTAAGTGTTGCAGTTGACGCAAGGCCAGTTATACCCCGATTCAATTGGCTGTTCCTGCACGGCCAATCATCAGTGAGTCAGCCATTAATGAACCCTATAACGCAGCCATTACGTGACAAATGTTTGACCCTTGACGCTTATGCACATTGTATTAATACTACCTGGCCACGCCCAGGATCTAGTCTTCTATCTCTCTGCTTAGAGTATTTCAGGTCCTATCAACTGGAGAAGGAATTAACAACTCAAATGCTAATCATAGCAGACAACTTTTGTGAGATGCTTCGAGACTAGCAGATGCAGATCGAAACATCGCAGCTCCGTCTATTCGATACTATGTCCCATAAACACTTGAAGCTTTCCAAGGACAAGGCACCGCCTGATAACCAAAATGTTTTGGAGTCAATTGGGTCTAAATTAATTTTTCCAAGCTGACGGTTCATCTGTTGTTACACTTGTGTGCTAGTTCAATCGCTACGAGGAAATATTTCCACTTGCGTTTAGTAGTTTGGAGGATGCACGGCGATCAAAAATACTGTTCCGTAAGTTGTGGGCCACGGAACATGTCCGCTTTTTAGATAACACTTCGCCGAAAACTATGCGAATTTTCATTGGAGGACGCGGTTCAGTGTTTCACTCAGATCGTTGGCAAGTTCAAAAGCTTTAACCGTGCATTCATGACAGCGACACAGTACAAGTGTGGGAAGTTCTTCGGTTGTCTACACTCCCGTCAGAAGCGGCCATCCGCACACGACTATTCACCAAGCTGGAGAAAGACCCAGACATCACATCGATGAAGATAACCAGGGAAGGCCCCTCGCATGCTTAACCTGAAGCACGGTTCCAGTAGGGTAAACAGCGTCAGAGCAACCTGATGGAGGTTAGCCCAGGCAGATTAAACTATCATGAGTCCAAAAAGCCTCCTACAGCGTGTTGAAACTGCAGGGCATGTGACCACACGTCATAGTGCACTTTTCGCCGGCGTCGGTGTAACCAATGTCAACGGTTGCTCCTAAAGTTGGTTTCGCTGCTCTACACAAACCTCATTGGTCATTTCTGCAAGAGAATGCTTGTAACCGAATCCAGACTCACTCTGTAAGAGTTAGGCGCTAGACCTCTTCTGGAATACTGCTCAATAATAATTACCAACTCCAGAAAGAGTGACCGAATAGCAGTTGAGAAAGTACAACGCTCATTCACAAAGCGCCTGCTTTGCCCTTCTACTCTCAAATACCGTGAGCGCTGTAAGCTTCTTGGCCTTGAACATTTATGGTTACGAAGAATGGGGCTCGACCTCACCTTCTTATTCCAAACGATAAACAACCCAAACACGAACCTTGAAGGACTTATTCAACAAAATGGTGACTCTCGCTATCCACTCCGCCATAGACCCTTAGTCATTACCCTGCCCACAGCCCGCACTAACTTGCGTAACAACTTCTTTCTCGATAGATTCTCTCGCGTCCGGAACAGGCTACAACACAAGTTAGGGCATCCGAGAATACTGCACAGTTCCGATCAGCCATACATAGGCACCTTGCTACCCTGCCTACATGCGAGCACTTTAACACCAATATACCCGAGGATGAACTTTGGGAACATAGCCCAGAGCACCACTAATTATGAAAATCCCAAAATATCGGACACAGGCCCTACAAGATAACTCTCCTTTACCCTCTGAGACTATCTACGTCACACAACACAAACCTTGTGGTCTGCGCACAGTTGCTCAATTGCCTCGCTCGTCTGCTGATTTGTTCACTGAAACTGTAGGTGCCCAGTAGTGGTCAAACGTCTTAATGATATGGCTACACCAGCCACTGATACATCCTTTTTTAGTGTCACTATATCTGCTTAGCAGCCGTTAGTTGATATAGCTCCAAATTCACTTGCGGATAACCGGAGCTCAAGAGGAGTCGCTCCTTTCTAACAATGTTCATTCCCTTGGATTGTTTGCGTCACAGTTCAGATGGTTTGTTGACCTATTCTGTGCCACCGTAGGATCCACCAGTAATTGAAGGCTTAAGCCGCACTCTGTTGCTGGCTACTCAACTCTCTTTTAACGCGCCGTTATGCGTCGTTCGTCTTACTCGCGTGAAATTTTCTTTTTGGCAGCAGCTAGTCATTGTTGGCTCTATGCACCTTGCAAGGAGCCACTACTTGAAACTCCAACCTTCATTTTCCTCTGACATCTGTCTTTCAAACCTTCGCTCGCATGCTGGTTTCTGCATCGAAACTGTAGGTATCCAGTAGTTGTCAAACTTCCTAATCATATGGCTACACCAGCCACTAATACATTCTTTGCTAGAGCAACTATCTCTGCTTAGCAGCAGTTAGTCGCCATGGCATCAATTCAACGTTGCGGATATCCGGAGCTCTCTAGGTGTTGTTTCCATCAAGCAGTTTATTCTCTTGGATTTTTGAGTCACAGCTCAGCTGGTTTGTTGACCTATTCTGTGCCACCGTAGGATCTACTAGTAACTGAAAGCATAATTCGAACTCTATTGCTGGCCGCTCATCTCTCTCCTAGCGCGTCGTTATCCGTCGTTGGTCTTACTCGCATAACCGCTTCTTCTTGGCAGTAGCTAGTCATCGTTAACTCCATGTAACTTATTAGGAGCCACTCCTTGACTATCCAACCTTCATTTTCTTCTGACGTGTCTTTCTAATCTTTGCTGGTCGGTTGATTTATTCATTGACACTGTAGGCATCCAGTAGTATTCAAACTTCTTAATGCTATGGCTACACCAGCCACTGATTCATCCGTTTCTAGAGCCACTATCTCTGATCAGCAGCAGCTAGTCGCCATAGCCTCAACTCAACTTTGCGGATATCTGGAGCTCTCTAAGAGTTGCTCCTTTCTTAGAGTTTATTCTCTTAGATTGTTTGAATCACCGCTCAGCTGGTTTGTTGACCTATTCTGTGCCACCGTAGGATCCACTAGTAACTGAAGTTTTAATCCGAACTCTATTGCTGGCCTCTCATCTCTCTCCTAGGGTGCCGTTATCTGTCGTTCGTCTTACTCGCGTGAAAGCGTCTCTTGGCAGCAGCTAGTCATGTTGGTCCCCATGTTAGGATGGAGTCACATTTTTGCTCTCCTACTTTTTTCTGGAAGGTTTCTCTCTCACTTCTCTCCGTCACACGTTCTTTTACGTATTGAAACTGTAGGGATCCGGCATGTGGTCAAAGCTCCTAATGATATGGCTACACCTGCCCCTGATGCATCTTTTTCAAACTATTATCTCTGCTCAGCAGCAGCTGGTCGCTGTCGGCTCTATTCAAATTTGCGAACACCCGTAGCTTGCTAATGGTCAGTCCTTCCGTAGAATGTTTATTCTCTTGGTATAGTTTTTCATAGCTCAGCTGGTTTGCTGTCCTATGCTTTGACGCTGTAGTTATTCAGTAGTAGCTAGAATGATTAAGCCAACAGGCAAGTTTGGCTACTGAAACCCGGTCGATTACCGCTATCTTTTGATCGCCTTACCTTCAACACTTAGTCTTTCTTTGATATCCATTTAATCTTAGCCGGCTTCTGGTATGCTCAGCTTCCTAGCTTCATATACCCATGTACATTATAGCTATTGGGTCTTAGGTAAACCTTATCCCGCGGAGAATATATAAATACGGTCACATCGTCACTGTCTTTTGGTTTCCGATAACAACCAATCGTGCCTACACACCAACCTGCTAGTCTCAGGTAGAATTCGAACATCGTTAGCTTAAACCTCATGAATTTCTTACCGGAATCCTGCTCTTCATCCATATGCATATGAAAGTATCTTACCCATTAGGCCATGCCTTCTGCGTAATTAAAAACATCTTTAGCGTAATATCTGTTACACATTGTACACTAGTTGTCTCAAATTAGTGTCTTAAGGTAGGATTTTGACCAAAGGCTAGGTACATTGACTGTCCCTTTTCGGCCTTCTCTCGGCCTCTTACTCTCTCCCTTTTCTCTGAGGTCGTGAACATCTGTGAGATCCGGGATTGAACTGAGAAACTGCCTCCATCTGGGATGGGAAGATATAACCAATACGAACTTACCTGCACCATGGCATCACTCCCATTCTATCCATCTGCACCCAACCACCGATGTCCAGTAAGGGTAGCTGGACACGAATTCTTCGCTCCCCGGCAACTACACATAATCAGGGAAGACTTCACGTGGTTCTGCAATGGATCAACACATCATATACAAAAAGAATGTTTAGTTCCCAACGTACCAATGGACAGGACCCAGGAACGCAGTAGGCAACCAGCCCAGGCATCAACCAGCAGAAAAATGGGACACAACCTGACTGCGAATAACCGAGCAACCGAGCGTTCAACACGAAACATATCCAGTTACAATTTGCCATTCAATGGATTGGCGGCAGTGTTCCAGGATGTGGTGGGTTCTCGCCTGGCAAGCGTTCTCCCTATAAAAAGCCACAAATGTCCGTTCAACAACACTGCAACGTGGCGTATGTGACTCGCCACCGAATAAAGTCACAGCCCATAATTTCACACTGGCAGGTCAACTAGCGTCACAATTCTAAATAGGTTCGTTACACTGGAACTTACACATCTGCATATACTGTTGTCTCTTTATTTTCTACAATACTTTGACGTTGCGTTGCTTGTGCACGAACTCACTCCATCGGCATATATCTCTCGAGCTTGCTCTTCCATTACCCTCCAATGGATCATTCAGGATTCTTAATCTATTTTTAGCGGAGGTCCCGTATCTCATGACAGCCATTGTACAGTTCCAATCATGGACATCTGAACAGTTTTCTACTGTCCCGTTACAGTTGCCATAAAATGTTTGTACAGTTGTACATATCTGATCATGCCTCCATGGGTGTGCCTCACATAGTCGAGAATAAACTATTTATTTATTTATTATAAATATAAGCTTCAAAGCCACCACAGAAGAACGTTGCCGCAGCATTGTTGTTACCCATCAAGTCAAAGCGATTTCGTGCAGGCGCTACTTGACAAAGAGTGTTAATGGAATCTCGCAACCTTTCAGTTCGATGCGGTTTTGGACCTCATTATCATTACAAAAATCAGCCGGGCCTAACATCCGTCGCGCAACCGACCAACAACGCAACGTGTGCTTACCAGCAAGCACTGCTGACAGCGAGTGCGCCACGCTGTCTAAAGCTGCACTAACTGATCTTCCGAGAAACGCGTGGCATGAGATCTGCTCGCCCTCGGCGGACTTGTCTTACCTTAAGAGCAAGTGTGAATTGTCAGTTAAATCATTGAAGCCTTGGCTAGTTTGTGGCAGTCGCTTGCTAACCTATCACGAAAATTGCCTTGGGACGTTTCTGATAAAAACGATAAGGTACAACAACACGAGAGAGGCATATTGGTTCTGCCCAGTATGTAGTGCCATCCCAGTTGTTAGCTGTTTATCTGCGCTACTGAAGAAGTGTGAGAGACGAACAGAAGCAGTAGAGCAACTGGTGAGCGCCAGGGTTGAAACTTTTTAAGGTAATGGACCTGCACTCGCATGTGAAAATAACATAACCAATTCACCATATAGGCCGAAGTAGTGAGCTAGGCATCGCATCTTAACCCGAACGACACCAACTCAATCAGTACAAACTCACTTCTCTCTCTCTCTGTCAAAAGTAAATGCAGGCTGCAGGGTGCCTCTTTCACCCTATTTGCAATGTGTTCTACTTAGTAGCTTTTCGCTTTATTTTTGACCCTAGGCTGCAATTAACCAGCGAGCGTGAGAAACCTGGCAACCTACGCATCGGTTTTCGCCAAGCACACAACGGCAATGGCGCCGGTAGCCTAGGTGGCCGGACTAGAAATCCCTAAAATATCGCACCATGAGGAGCCTCCATCAGTGCCGTCCAGAAATTCACCAAAAGCACAGGAAAATAAGGCTCTAAACACAGAAGTCACCGGGCGCCTCTATGACGCATCAAACATTGTGTACCTGAATGACCCCAAATTCAAAGCCAATACACCTAAGGGCACACTTACATACGATCGAAATCAATAGAGTTCTATATGTACGCGATCGCTGTCCATGCTAATACCACGACACTAAAACGCATCTCCCGGCATCCAAAGGCGTCGTCCTACGCTGAAGCCGATTATTTCTGGTAACCTTAAACTAGTTGGATGAGACGGAGACCGTTTTGCTGTCTTCTAATCGACTCCGCAACGGTTCAAGCGAAGTGCGCATACTGCTTGAAGTTCCGTGAAATGAATATGCAGCGGCTTCCACTAACCAAGGGAGGAACAGAATGTCAATAAGAAAACTGTGATCGCTGACGGTGCTCCTGAGATTACGGCTTCCCCTTTCGACGATGCGCAGGTACACGATTTGGAGCAATGGCCCTACCTCGGTAACGCTTTTTCTCTTGCAAATGTTGTGGCCATTTCCTGGACCATTAGCCCCGTATCAATGAGCCATAATTGATGCGGTCCCAGGTTGCTGAAACTGGTGTTGCAAGCAGTATGAACGGAACAAACTCCTTGAGCGTTGGACTAAATTCCTTGTTAGTTTGCTAACAGCAATTCTTCTGAAAGCAGCTGGAAGACCACCCCTTGCTTATGACTACTCATTGGAGGCGCAAATCACAATAAAAATCAACTGTGGGATCTGATTCACTAACGGTTTCTACCGTAACCAAAACTTCTGGAGGGACCCAGCAGAAGACGGGCGATCACCAGGATCAGGGAAATCTGCTACTTTCAGAAATACGAAGTTCGCTTCGCGGGCTTGCAACTTACAAAATAGCGGTTAACCGCCGAGCTTATATCGGTCGACGTAAACTCACTGACTTCGTGCAGCCCACTCAACACACTTTCGGTCTCCGGGAATCACTCGTGCATGTAGACAAATGCCCATTAACTACTAAGCAACTTAGCTGAATTAAAATCACAACACGAGTCATCAGCTTGGGTCCTCAACCTTATCACGGAAACATGGTTACACAGTGAGATGACGGAATCCGGATTTTCGCTAACAGGGCTGTCTATTATCCGGAATGCTGGAGACAGCAAAAGTGGAAGATTAGCGCGCTTATTTGCCACAACCTGCAGTGCAAACCTATACATGATCCCGAAACCGATGTCCTTAACTCCTTTTGCTGCACGTTCCTGCTGAGAGGGAATGATATTGGCCTAGCCGCTGTTGTTTAGCACTCACCATCGTCTACATCTGAGATGGACTGCAACTCTGTGGCTGCGTTGAGGCCGGTGTTGAACAAGCCGTACCGTCATGCTCTAATTGCCGGCGATGTCAAGTTACATGCTCTGGAATCCCAGGCCACACCAAAAGAGCCATGTAAAGCAGCCCTGCACGATCTTGTCTCAGCTTCTAGGTCTTATGGCCACGTCACCACCCCCACCAGCTTCATCGAAAATAACGGGCCCTCCGTTTTGGACTGAAGGTTGACGAATAAAAAGCTGGTGATTGGACGAATGATAAGCAATAATCGTCTTGACCTCAGTGATGACGCAACTGTGTATTTCATGTATAGTGATAGGCTGAATATTCCGGGGACAGAACTCAAACGACGCCAACCGTAAAAATTTACAACTCTTTAACCCGACTCGTTGAAGCGACCGACGGAGGTTTCTGCAAGAGGATGCACACGGTATTACCTGGAAACGTTTCCGCTGTAAGTTTAACAACTTGTTTAGTGGAACATGGAAAACCAAAGTTAGACGTTCGCGAAACCCAGCGTAGTTTAACAGGAGTAGGACATGCAAATGCACGGTGATGCGTAACGCAGCGTGTTTTACCCTGAAAACCGATCCGGGTTGGAATAGTTAGAGGGCCCAGGTTGTCCACCGTAACCACTGTACCTTATTATGCTTAAAGTAGCTTACCAACAGGTTTTGAGAGAGCTTTACTTCCAATCCTAAACTGCTGTACGAGCATGTGTACCGCCTCCGAAAAGTGAACTGGGAAAGTCCTGCTCTACAAACAGAGGATAGCCTAACGTCACTGCCATGGTAGGGTCGAATATTTTGCATCAAAAATATGCACCGACGTTTCATTGTCTCCCATGTTCTCCCGAACATTTAGAATCTATAGTGCCCGCACCAGAACACATATATCTTACGGCAGACATCGCGATGAAAAAGCTGCCACCCATGCGCCTAGACGCATTTCCAGGAATTGATGACGTTTACCCAAAACGCTTACTGTGCGGCTAATAAGTTGGCTGAACCACCATAAATAAATACATAAATAGTTTATTCTCGAACTTGTCGAGACACACCAAGTAAGGCATGATCAATATTTACATGCAATATTGCTTCGCAACAAACACGTTGCTATGAGTGTAGTCGGCAGTAAGCCGAAGGTTGTACAGGCTGCGGAAATTGTGTAAGTAGTCATGAGATATAGAGTCATCAATGGCTGACGAAAAGTTAAATTCTAGAGTGCGTAGTTTAAACAGTCAGGGCACTACATGTGTAATGAAAACGATACATATAGGCATGGTGTAAGTTAGCAATGAAAGTGTCAGGGCAATATTGAATAATGATTCTGGTCGACTTGCCAGTAGGTAGTTCTGGGCAGTGACTTTATTCGGTGGCCAGTCACATCCGCCACGTCGCAGTATTGTTACGCGGACATTTGTGGCTTTTTACACGGAGAACGCTTGCCAGGCGAAAACCCACCACGTCCTGGAACACTGACAGAAATTTGTTGGTGCACTAATATACAACTGGCAGACCAGGTTTTCGACTGATTTCACCCTCAGATATCCGCAGTCAAATGACCTCCAATTTTCTCTGTTATTTGGGCAGGTATCTTGGGCAAGGCCGCCATAATGGCTGAGGCGAATCGAGGATGGGGCTTCAAGAGGAATCCTGTTTGTGGGTATCCAGGTGGGCGAAACGTCAATTTCTTGCCTCTGACTGTTTCAGCACAGCCTTGATGAGCGCCACGATCCTGAAACATATACAGCATTCCTAGATAGATATGTCTATCAAACATTTATACCGCTTCGCTTATTTTTAGATTTTCTTTTCCTTTTTCTGTTAGCTGCTTGCAAAACAGAAAGCCATTTGTAGCGATCAACTGAATGGCCTTATTCGTAGACCATCATTTAACTAAAACTAAAATATGAACTGCTGCACGTATTGTATTTTTCTTACTTTTAACGCGACCAGCGGTTAAAGCTTGTTCTTACCACCTTATGTTTGTGCTGCTTCAGGCAATATTCCAGCCTTGGAAATGGTTTTCCCTTTATCGGGTTTTTATTCAGCTTAAAAGTTGGCGCGGGAAATCAAATTCAGCGCCGGAAAAATTTGGTTATGTTTTTGCTACTGTGATTTTCTGTTATGTACGTCGCTTTAGTATGCCCCTTAATAAACCATTTTTTTAAAAATCTGCATTGCTCAAAATTATTTTTAACCTTTTCTGATTCCTTCTAGTTCCTCCGCACTTATTTCTTGCTATGTGCCCACCAATAATTGTGATGACTGAGCGGGCCGAAATGGTCCAATGAGTTTAAACTGAAGTTGTGGGAATTGGATTCGGTTTCTAAAGAATACCTGGACAACCACGGCTCTGCCCAACCTTCGCGACATAGACCAGCAAGGAGCTCCATATCTCTCGAAGGAACCAGAGTAATTTCAAGGTAAGCCCATACGACCACACCAGCTGTACACCAAACAAGGCTAATGCATGTAGGTGGGAGTGCATGTGTCTATCTGTTATAGGAGTTTGAATATGTGCCACGTGTTAAGGGTTGGGTGACGTCCATGGCGAGATTGTGGTTGGTTAGGTAATCATGTGGCGGTACCTTTAGTTGGAGGCGAGGCACATCCGCGTTGTCGCAGTGTTGTTAAACAGACATCAGTGGCTTTTTATAGGGAGAAAGCTTGCCAGACGAAACCCCACTAAGTCCTGGACCATTGTCACATAACAGTTGGTACCCCGGGGAAGTCATATTTCGTTGTCAGTTGAGCAGCCTGAGACTGCTGACAGCCATTAGCGAATGATTGTACGCTTGATAAGCCGAGCCACAGGTAAGTAGTTATGGTTTGATTCATGTGTTGTGTTAGTCAATAGGTTTTCGGGCTTTTTTGCATGCAGGCCATGGCTGATTGAATCCTCTGAATAAGGGCATACAGCTCTAATTGACCCATGTAAGTAGATCAGAAAGGGAGCGAGCTTGCTGGAGGCTCGATGTGAGTCACTTTTAACTTTGTAGGTTCATTCAGTCGCTGTCCAAAAAGCCAGGTGGGATCCTTGATAAGTTTCTGTTGATACCTTCAGCCCTCGGTGAGAAGAAAAGTAAAGAAAAGTTTTTCGGTCCAAAATCGCCTTTTCTTCAATGTGTTTAAATGCTCAGTGCTCCATTTACGACACCGAATAGCACCTATACATATGCTGGGGGACCAAGATCTACGACGCCGCTCTCTCGATAAATCTCTACGTGTGTTGATCCAAGAAAATATGAACTTCTCGGCGTAGCCCCAAAACTCATCGAAGTAGGGGATCCAAATCATGGGACTTTCACAGACAGCTTACAGGTAATTCAAACCGTCTACTCTCCGCTTACATACGCTTCCATGCTGAATATGCAAATTAAGCACGCCAGTCATGGCTAAAGCTAACTCTCAGGCCTTGAAGCCTCCACGAAATGGGGCGACCAAAAATGGCAAGTGGCTGCGCTACTTGTCATAAGAACAGCACCTCGGATTGCTTGGCGTTTTCAGCGGACGTTCCTGGCGTTCGCTTGGTGACCTAATCCAGGCTTTCCAAATATTAAACAGCGATAAACACCCGTACCATCAGCTGTTGACACGAAAACAACAAAACCAACAACGTGGTCATTATAGCCGATTGGCAGAACAATACAGTTGGTTGAAATGTCAAAGAAACTACTCCTCGCTGCCTGTTGTGACACGTGGAATAAGCACTCAGAAGCTCTTATTTCCGCCTTTACGTTAGCCAAGTTTAAAACACTTATCGACAGTTAAAGGACATATTATACCACGTCGCGCAATCCAAACGACGCACAAGAACAGCGGAAAAGCAAAATGAAACCAACCCGCCCCTATTTTTGCCAAGGAACCGCAGCCCATAACCTTGGATAGTATGTTAAGCGGGCGGGACCTCTGCGGTCGGCACGTTTGCAATTTGCGGTCGTACGCCATTTCCTCTTGCCACTTTCGCCTTTGGATTGCTCACTCGTAAACGAAAGCCGGCGGCACATGTCATGCTTCCGTCTTTTTATCTGCAGCATACCACAAACCATTTGAAAAGCCGTCAGACGTCCTTCAGTTTTATTCACTCAACAAACTGCAGTCAATACGTCTGGAGCTACGCTCAGATTGTTTGGCGAGGTAAGTTGTTTGGTGACATATATTGAGAAAATGTGAGGCTATAGGTTAAATCACGAATCAGCCAAGGCTGAACGTCCTTGGCTTTGACGCACAAGATAAGAGCACTCACTGCAGTATACCTTTTGATAAAGTGTGCAAAACTGATAATGCGTATCTGCTTTCCAAACATAAGTTTGCTCCAAGTCCTTAGCCCACCGCATGACAGCGGTTGATTCGGCGATACGCCGTAGTTTTGCAGAAAGGTCTTGTACTTCGTAACAAAATGAAGGCACAATTACAGTTAAGGAGAGGTGCTAAACCCCTTTTATACAAAATGTCTAGTTCCGTATTCTGCTCTAACCCTTGAACAGCTAGAGCTTAGTCGTCTACAAATAACAGGTCATACTACCGGTAGCTTACTGTGACTGGGCTATGCTCTTTGTGGCTCCATCCGTGTACCTACGCCCGCTACAACCATTATTAGTGAGGTCCATCAGAAGCAAAACTATCCGCTAGCAGTTTCAGAAGGCAAGTTTGCCAAGTTGGCGGGTCGTCGCGATTTTGTCAAACTGGATAGAACGGAGGCAGATCTACAGCTCGCTTTTGGAGATAACTCAAAAAACTGTTGACAAGTAACACACACCGTGAATTGTTTCCGTTTAAAGCATTATATTTCGAAAGTAAAAAGGTACCAGATATCTTCCAGCGGCTAACGGATACCATGCTGACGAGCCTCAACGGAGAGTTTTAGATGATACCATAGTCGTGGGGCGAACCCAGAGGAATTGTCATTGTGGCTCGACCAGGTCTTTGATGGGATAAAGAACTACGATTTACGTCTGCGACCGGAGAAGCGCAGTTTACTCTTACCACAACTAAAATACCAGGGTTTCTCATTGATCAGAACCAAGGTCGTTCTGAGCTAGGAAACATTTCAGGTATTGTTAACTTGCCAGCACCAACCGACTTCAGTACGCCAATCTTTTCCCTTGAATGGTTAGTCATTAATCTAATTTCCTCCCAGTAATGCATCAACTGTGAGCATCTCTAAACGCTGTAATCCTTAACGAGGTTATGTGTAACTGGTCGACGAGTGCCAACCATCAGTTTATCGGATAAAAGATAGGCTGACTTCAGATTTCTTTTTCACACCTTTTAATTTTAAACGTACGATTTCGGTAGCTGCCGAGACAAGCAACTATGGCATCGGAGATATGTTACCCCCTTTCAAAGACAGTGCTGAGGAAGCATTTATCTAGGTATCTTGAACATTACCAACAACAACAACAACAACAACAACAACAACAATAACAACAACAACAACAACAACAACAACAACACAGAAGCGTTACTCTCAGGTGGCAAACTAAGGCTTTGCCATCGTATATGCTGCCAATAAATTTTGCAGAAGGCTGTACGGTAGACGTTTCAAGTTACTTACGAATGCCAAACCAATGCTGACCATATCGGGCTCACATAAAAGCATTCCGACAACCACCGCCAGTCGTTTACAACGATGGGCTCTAGCTTTACTTGTATTCGAGTTTAGCACCCAATAACGAGCAACAGTCGAGCTTAGAAAAGCCGGTGTCTCTTCTCGGTTAATTGATGATCATTCGGCAGACAACCAAGAAACAGTGCCTGCTAGTGTTAGGATGGACCAGTTGAATAAGCGCGTAAGTCTCGATAAGGTTAAATGTCTAATAGCTGTTAAATTCCTTATGACAAAACACCACACAGGATGCCATATTATGTAAGGTAATGAAACTGGTAAAAGAAGCTTGGATCGCATTATGATCAGCATTATACACGTTAGCTGGATGTGTTAAGCACCACAGTTACTGTACTGCAATACGTGAAAGAAAATAAATAAAACATTTACATGCCAGCTGAGCAACCAGCAACGGATGGGCGTCCTTCCAAAATTCTACCAGCTGGTTAGTAGGCAACAAGAAAAATTATAATGTAAAATTATATTATGCTACGAAATGAGAGCGTGATTGGAGGAGAGGCTAAAAAGAATAGGAAGGACCAAGAAACTCGCAGCAGCAACGCCACTGAGGTTGACTCCTAGCCATGTCAGCAAGTGTGTCTAGCCCCAACTATTCATAGTTGTTTGGATCCCAACCATGGAGCCGCGAAGCTCCAAACAGTGCCAGCTCCGAAGGGAGGACCTTCATGCCTCTCGACCACGTCATCGCTTAGCCACCCCACCTATTCTTCCATCCACGCCCCTGGTGAGCAAACATCGTACGTCGCGGGCATCGATGTGCTTCCATACGCAAATCGTGGCCGAGCATTGGGAGCCTGGTGTGTGAAGTAACGTTGTTGACTGGTTTAATTCCTCTTCCAGTGCCACAAACAAGGTGTAGAACATGCTCGTTGCTCGCGCGGTTTTTCCACTAGATGTGAGCGAAATTGCGCAGGCACCGATGGTAGAATGTAATTAGCCTCTTAATGTCTGCTTATCTGAGAGGCTAGGTTTCTCAAGCGTACGGTAAGTTCCAGCGTATGGCTGTATTTTACCCTCTACCATTCAGAACGAGAGTGAGGTCGCCCTGACGCCATGGGTGGCGAATGTTAGCAAATGCACTTCCAGCTTTCGCTATACGGTTCCTTATCTCGTCTTCGATCCCAAGGGCGCTAAAACAACTTCCCAGGTAGTTGGATTTCTTAACAAGTGCTAGCTTATTCTAGCAAAAGCCAACGCAGGAGGCAATCCCTGCCAATTTTGGGGAAAGCTTTGCACTTTGCTAGTACTAATCAAGGCGAGAAGCGACTGACAGCCAGTGCTAAGCTGTCTAATGCAGCTTGGCGTGTCGGTGAGATGTTACAGATTTGGACAATGTTGTCGGCCTACTACACGTCAAGACGTCGTTCTCCTGAGAGTTGCTTCATATCTTCTAAGTCGTGCCCTGTCAATGTAATCTCCTTTACTTCGGCGACAGCTTGGTTGAAGAGGAACGGTGACATTGGGGAAGCATTGTCTTACACCACTGGATATATTGAAGGGCGGCGACAGCTTGCCGCGGGCCCACACTCTGCCCGTGCTACGCGCATATACTGCTCGGATAATATTTACATATTTCTAGGACACACCAATCCTGAGTAGACAGTCGGAAGGACACGTTGCTCAACCGAAGGGAAGGCACTTTTGATGTCGAGGAACAGGGATACCGTGGGGCGCCAATTTTCTTGATGGTACTCCAACAACTAACGCAAAGTAAAGTTGTGGTCATGGCAGTCACGACGTCAACGAACCCCGGTTTGCTCCTCCCAAACCTGGCTTTCACAAGTGCCGGTCGTTCTGTGAAGGTTTACTAAGGCAAGTAATTTGGAGGCGATGGGATCAGACAGATTCCTCTATTGTTGT
The DNA here is from genome assembly GCA_944474145.2 of Dicrocoelium dendriticum. Classification (NCBI taxonomy): domain Eukaryota; kingdom Metazoa; phylum Platyhelminthes; class Trematoda; order Plagiorchiida; family Dicrocoeliidae; genus Dicrocoelium; species Dicrocoelium dendriticum. The sequence continues at coordinate 50,023,388 of OX104066.1, read as the reverse complement.
CGCATCTCGAAAGCGGACCTCCTCTGAAGATGGGAACAATAAAGAAGCGGCTCCAGTCAATGGGGAGTTACCTGCTCCCACAGTTTATCTTGTATTTCGTGTAACCCATTAACAAGAACAGTGTCCTTGAATTTGAAGAGGGCTGTATGACGATCACCTGGTCCCGCGGCTTTGTTCAACTTCAACGATACAATCTCACGTTAGACTTCTGAGCGAGTGAGCGGATCCAAAGGGTCAGCTCATGGAGCAAGGCTATCGTTGGTCGGTGCGGAATCGAATAATTCCTGTCAATTAACTTGCAGTTTGAAACGCTCAGCCCAGCGATCCAAACGTTTTGACAAATTGTGGACAAGCTGTCCTCTCTAGTCACAAATCGTTTCCCTAAAATCAAGTCGCGTGCTGCCCGTTTCCCGTATCAGGTGGAATAAGTTTTGATGGTTACTAATAGCAGCAGCTACTTTCATCTCTGATATTCGAAGAGACAACCAAGATTCGCGGTCTCTCTTCAGGCTACCACGGGATTTTGCCTGGAGCTCTTTGCGAGTTTCATTGTTTTCGCTTTCAGCCGGAACATACCGGCAAGCATCGATAAGTTCCAGGGACCACGAAAGGACCCAACGTCCACGTTGTCGATTTGACCTCACTACCACTTGACCGTTAGTCTGAACTCCACGAAACGAAGGTTTTTGTTATTCGCAATACCGTCAGAAGATATCGGATAATGCCCGGCAGAACATGTCTTCGCCTCAACACTCAGACTACAGGCAAGAAGATATTTGATTTACAACCCACCGGCAAGTTGCATCTGTAGTCTTATGCTGAGCGACTAAAGCAGCAACATTGGTCCAAGTGCCCGGAACCTCCTGGACTAAACGTGCGCGAGCAGCGGTTACCTCCGGACTTACACATTGGTCGATCTCCTTTTATCTACATCACATGTGTCGGAATATAATTGGCTCTGTTTTCTAAAGGTCATACGAGATCATATTGCGTAAACAGAAGTCAAGCACCCAAGAAATGATCAATGGCTGCAACGGCATTACAATGCAAAGCCCATAGTTCCTTTATCTGGAAACGAGTGGAAGGTTACCCGACTCGTTTACAACTTACAGACAGAACAAATTTTTCGTTATCTCTTAAGGACACCATTTTCCCGAGGCCTGAACATAAGTTCAACGCGCATAGCAATAGCTCTTTTACCCACATCTTAGCTGGAGCACTCCTGTTGACTTCGGTAAATACTACTCCAGCCGAGGCAATGCCAGAACCCTTGGGTTCGGCCATGTTTTGATACTGGAGACGTTCTTTCGCTTTCCACTCATCCAGAGCTCTTTACCCCGCCTTGATTGTTTACTTAGCCGTGGACGCCTATATTCCCAATCCATTTTACCACTTACCCCTGGAGGACCTCCGACTGGCTTTTCGGGACAATAGCTTATCCTGCAGGGCTTTAACGTAAATAAGGTATTTCATTGGATATTCTTTGGAGACTGCACGTGGTTCTGCACAAGATCATCACATCCCAAAAAATACTCGTTTCCGTAACTACCAATAGGGTCCAGCAATTCGGTAAGGAGAGAACAGGACCCAGGAACGAGGTACGCATGCGCCTGACGCATCAGCCAACAGAAAAATGGTGCGCAACCTGACTGCCCCTAAACGAACGAATGAAGGCTCAACAAGGAGCGAAACCAGTTACAACTTGCCATTCAAACATCGGCGGCGGTGTTTCGGGACTTGGTGGGCTTTCTTCAGGCAAGCGTTCTTCCTATAAAATGCCACAACTGTCAGTTAACCAACACTACGACGTAGCGTGTGACTCGCCACCGAGTAAACTTACAGTCTATAACTTCCCCTGGCAGGTCAATAAGCGTCACCTTTCACCATTCTTGATACGTTCGTTACACTGGCAACTCTGCGTCTGCATATACTGTCGTCTCTACTTACTACGACTTCGCCCATATATGGTCGTCTCGTTTCTTTCTATGATGCCACCGTTGATTTTCGCGGGACGTACGCACGCACTCAATATATTTTCACCTCTCTCTCCATCTTGCGCTTTAAGTATCAATTAATTGATCATTCAAGCTGTTTGCTCGATTAGTAGCCTGCGACTGCACTATATGGCAGACTGCTTGTGGCCTTACAAACAGGTCTCGATCTCAAGACAGCCCAATATTATTGCACAGTTCCACCATGTTGCCTAAATAACTATACAATTATATCCTTGATGAAATGATACACGCTAATACAAGCGGTTAAACGCTTTACTACTGTCCTTGTTTCACTTGCCATAAAACCTCTGTACCGTTGCACCTACGCGAGCATGCTTCCATGGAGATGCCTCGCATTGTCAAGCGTAAAATATTTGTTTATTTATTTACACCTTTCTGGAAAAACATAGATAGAAAGACTCCAGATGCATTGCTTGCATTAACTCCGCATACGTAGAGTCAACGTTGGATAGTTAAGAAGCTATCTCCTGCCCTCATAGCACTTCAGTTCCTGAGATGTTGCCCACTGAAAAACGTCGGAACGATTCCCAATCCTCGGAATCCCTGTGCCCCAACAAGCTACTTAGCCATACACTTGCAGCTCATGAGTTTTCTATTCTGTCCAAACTAGCACAATATGTTCCACAAACACTATATATCAAGCGCTGCTTACCAGCGCAGCACTAACAATGAGTTCTGTAGTTATTGTTATGATAGCATATGTTATCTTTGTTTTTCCCACTTTTGTTACCGAGTATTGTGCAAGAGTATTTTAAATCCACGAATTTTGGATGCGATTTCTTCAATGCGGTTGCTTCAAGTTTATCGCGTTTGCTTCCGCGTGCGTGTAGGGCATCGGAGTGTCGCTAAAGCAAAGCAACAGGTTAGCTGTCATTGAGCCTATCAGCATCATCATTACACACCTCAGCTAGAGGTGGGAAACATTCCAGTTACTGTGCCGCCACCTTCATCATCGTCATTATACACGTTAGCTAGAGGTAGGGAACACCTCAGCTACTGTGCCGCAATGCATTGAAAAAGGAGAAAAATCGAATGCAACTAGTGCAAGCCGGCTGAACCACCGGTAACGGATGGGCATCGTTCCGGTTAGCTACCAGCCGGCTACTATGCATTAAAAAATTGTTATGCTAAATTATATAAGGCTAAATAATGCCATCGTGGGTGGAAGGGCGACTAAGAGGGATGGGATGGGGCAAAGCAACTCACAGCACGTACGTCACTGAGATCAGCTCCTAGCCATATCAGCAAGTGTGTCCAACCAAAAGTGTTCATCGTCTTTGGACCCCAACCAGGGAGCCGAGAAGCTCCAACCAAGGCCAGCTCAGAAGTGAGGGCCTTCATTCCTCTCGACTAAGTCATCGCTTGGCCACTCCTACTCTTCTTCAATCCACACCACCGGCGCGCAAACAATGCACGTCGCGGGAGTCGGTGGGCTGGCATGCGTAATACGTGGCCGAGCCATCGGAGCCTGCTGCGTGAAATAACGGTGCTGAGCGGTTCATTTCCTTTTCTTGTGCCGTAAACAAGGCATCGAACACGCTCGTTACTCACGCGGTGCTCCCACCAGATGTGAGCTAAATTACCAAGGCACCGGTGGTCGAACGTAACTAGCCACTTCATGTCCGCTGCTTTCAGCGGCCAGGTTTCACAACCACACAGTAGGGTCGAACGTACCGCTGCACTTTACACTCTATCCTTCAGGGCAAGAGTGATGTCGCGCCGGCGCCATAAGTGGCGAAGGTCAGCAAAAGCGCCCCGAGCTTTTGCTATACGATTCGTGATTTCATCTTCAATCCCACAGGCGCTGATACAACTTCCCAGGTAGTTGAATTTTTGAACGACTTCTAGCTGATCCCCACCAAGGGTCAGCAAAGGAGGCGGTCCAGACCAATCTTGGAGGAACGCTTTACACTTCGAGGGTGCGAAGCAAAGCCCGAAGTGACGGACAGCTAGTGCTAATCTGTCCAGTGCCGCTTGGCACGTCTGGGAGCTGTCACAGATCAGGACAATATCACCAGCATACTCTAAGTCAAGAAGTCGTTCTCCTGGGAGCAGATCCACACCTTATAAGTCGGTTCCTGTGAACGCGATTTCCATGCCTTCGTCAACAGCGAAGTTGAAGAGGAAAGGTGACAGCGGGCATCCTTTTCTCACGCCGCTGGAGATAGTATAGGGCGACTACAACTTGCCGTAAGCCCGCACTCTGCCCGAGCTACGCGCACATAATGCTAGGATAATATTCACATAATTCTCAGGTACATCTTTCCTGAGTAGACAGTCCCAAAGTGCATGTCTATCCACCGAATCGAATACACTTTTGATAGCGAGGAACACGACAACGGTGGGACGCCAATATATGTGACTGTGCTCCAACAACTGACGCAAGGTAAATATGTAGTCAAAGCAGACACGACCTCGACGAAACCCGGCTCGCTGTTAACGGTTCTGGCTAACACGCGTGCCAATCAGTCTGTGACGGATGACAGTGGCAAGCAATTTTGAGGTGATGGAGGCCAGACTGATTCCGATATGGCAGCCGCATTCCGATCTTGAGCCTCCCTTGAAAATTGAGACTATGACGGCGCGGCTCCAATCGGTTGGGACCGTTTCCTGCTCCCACAGTTTAACTAGCAATTCGTGTAAATTATCCACAAGAGCAGGTCCCCCAAATTTGAAGAGGGCTGGAGGAAGATCATCAGGTCCCGCGTCTTTATTGAGCTTCAACAGTCCGGTCTCACGTTCGACTTCTGAGCGAGAGGGTGGATCCAAAGGGACAGCCAACGGAGCGGGGCGATCACTGGCCGGCAAGAAACCTAACAATTCCGGCGGATTAAATTGCCTTTCAAAGTGCTCAGCCCAACGCTCCAAGCGTTTTGACAAGTTGTTGATAGACTGTCTACCCTCGTCACAAATTGTTGTATTTACACCAGCTCGGCTGCTGCTCGGTTCCCGTATCAGACAAAATAACTTACGATGGATACCAATGGCAGCGGCCATTTCCATTTATGATGCATGATGAGACCACCAGGATTCGCTGTCTCCCTTCAGGCTAGCACGGAGTTTTGCCCGGAGCACTTTGCGAGTTTCATTGTGTTCGCTTCCAGCCGGACTATGCCGGTGAGCATCTATAAGTTCCAGAGACTGTGAAGAGATCCAACGTACATGTTGTCTATTAGACATACCACATGAGGATTTTCCTGCTGCAGGTAAGGTCTGGTGAATTTGAGACCAGTGAGCTTCAACTGCATCCAGTGAACCTTTATCCAACGTGCATGACAGCGTAATTTGACAGGCATTCAGAACGGCTGGCTTCGCCAGTTGGCTGGTGTCAATGCGACCACGTCGTCTGGGGCGTCCGCCAAAGCGCATCGGCAGGTCAGCACATGCAAGTGCATGAGCGGTGTCCACACCTTTGCTCCATATCGAGCGACAGTTCTGGATGCAACATCGCCAGCGTTAAGTTATCGCAATGTGATCGATTTGCGTCCAAGGCTGGTTAAAAGATGGTGGGCACCAAACCACCCTCCGGCGGATACTTTGTCGGAAACTAGTGCTCGCAAGGAATAAGCGAGCATCTTCACACAAATGAAGTCACCGCTCACCGTTATCATTACTGGAGCCTACACCATGTTGGCCACCCAGATGCAGCTCATCAGTGGATAATTTTCTAACTTGAGCGTTCAGATCCCCGGCCAGAAATGCAATGTCCGCGCTTCTTCTGTGGCTAAGCAGCTCGTTAAGTTGACGATAGTAGTCGTCTTTTACCGAGTCATCGCTACAGTTTGTCGGGGCGTCGGCAGCGATAACGAATAGACATCTGTTAGTCCCACGCGACTTCACGTTTTAAACGAGCCAGCCAATCGGACGGCACGCATCCGGCTACTGATTGGAATCCAATCAACCAGAGCAGCTTCAGCCCGGGGACTCAGGGCGATACCAACACCGGCTTGGCCGGTGCTCGATGCCGCATCGTCACCGGATGGGCGCAATGAGAAAGGGCTGCTGGTGTCACCTGAAGGCGATCGCAGAGTGAGTAAAATGCTCCAGTCTTGCAGGCTGGTCTCCGATAAGCAGCAGATATCGGTCGAGAGGGTGTCCAATGTTCGGGCAAGTGCTGCCCGTTGACCGATTTGAAGCAATGTAGGAACATTGAGGCATGCCAAGCTGAAGGAGGATCGAGGGCTCCAAATGCAAGCCGATGAACTGGAAAGGGGCCGCTTGCTTGGACATGGGCCTGTTGACAGGGCAGGAAGGACGCTCTGCGTACAAATGTGAGTTAAACCTAAAAGACAAGCGACTATTGAATCAAGGTGGGGGAAGGCCGAGAATTGGGGGTTGAAAACAGGGGGGATAAAAGTGGAGCTGGAACGAGACGATAAGGGTGAATAAGAAGACGGGAACGCTTGAGCAGTAGCATCCAATCCCCTATTCACTCTGCTCGTTGCAGCAGATAGGGCACTGTTGATTCTCTTCTGCGGTGGCCAGAGCATCAGAATTTTGTTTGAAGTGTGATTCGTAGTATTGCGTGGCCAGGATACTGTCAGGTTGCCCGGGCCTCGACAGGAGAACGATTAGGGTTCTCAACGAAAGCCTTGGGTTCAAAAGCCTGTCCGCAAGGCAGCGGGTTTGGCATTGGGCTACAAGGAGTCCTTTTTAAGGGATAAGGAGCTACCCTCATTCCAACTCCCAATCAATAGGACCAGGGGGCTGAGTTTGTCTGGCCTCTAACCATTGAACAATCTGGGATGAGTGGCTCTGAAGGTTCAAAAATGCACCACCCAGTATAGCTCAGTGGATCACTGTGGCACACAAACCATTGCACCACGGTAAGGTCCAGCCTCATCGCGATGGCTGTACCGCAATACATAAGGCTGGCTAGCCGAACAACCTCCTCGTGGTGCCAGCTGGGTGGTTCGGGTTTAACCCGTTCCAGCAAATAGTTCGGCGGCAGTGTTCCAGGACGTGGTGGGTTTTCGCCCGGCAAGCGTTCTCCCTATAAAAAGCCACAAACGTCCGCTTATCAACACTGTGACGTGGCGGACGTGACTCGCCACAAAATAAAGTCACTGGGCCGTGGACATTCGGAAAATGGTATCCAATTCACGTACATCAAGCGCTTATTCGCACATTCCTACCAACAACAAACAGTCAAACATTCTGCGGCACATTCAAAAATACAAGCTACATTCATAGACAATTACATACATATATACACCCATACACTTACATTCACTGTTATGCCAAACATGTACTCCTTGTACTTTTTGATCACACTATGTTAGCTAAACATGATCATGCCTGTACTGGTGTGCTTCGCATTGTCGAGAATAAAAGTTTATTTATTTATTTATTTAAGAAAAAGGAAAATAAATACAACCGTTGCATGCCAGCTGAGCTACCAGCCGGCTACTAGGTAAAATGAGAAATTATTGTTTTACGCTACGAAATGAGATTATGGAGATGAAGGGGGCTAGGAGGGATGGGGAGGGACAAAGAAACTCGCAGCAGGAACGCCACTGAGGTCAGCTCCTCGCCACGTCAGCAAGTGTATCCAGCCAAACGTGTTCACCGTCATTTGAACCCCAACCAGGGAGCCGTAAAGCTCCAACCGAGGCCAGCTCCGAAGCGTGAGGCTTCATTCTTCTAGACCTAGTCATCGAGCTTAGTCTACATTGCGCGCGTAGTTTCCCATGCTCCTTGCTCTCCTGTGCCGTTTTCAGTGTGATTGGTGTAGCCACCTGTAGTGCGCCTTCACGCCATCCATCTGGTCACCTCGCGCTCTGTCCTCTATTGGCAGCTGTGACAGTACCGTCCAGCTAGCTACAAGATGTACCACAAGCATACCATCTAGCCAGCTTCAAAGCTTACTAATTGAGCCACTTCATCTTTGTCACTCCCAGTCACCAGGATTAGTATGGCCTAAAAAGCACCAGACGCCGGTGTTTCGGCCTTTTGGGTCTCGTCGGTGGTGTGTCTTTCAGCGGACGCCTGCAGGGTTCCGGCCCCATGGCATCAGGATGCAAGCAGCTACTGACACTTCGCCATAAGTGACAGCAACAAACCTGGGTGCTTGGCAACTGTTCATTATATAGCCCGGTTCATCTTCCACTGCCATGACAGTTAAGAACAGTACAGAGGAAAATAGTACTTTCAGCATAGCGCCTATGTACCACAAAGGACTTAGAAGCTATACGGACAGATTTTAGATTACTGATGAGTATTGGTGAGGATTTTGGTATAATTCAGCTAATCCAGCATCGTCATCAGTACGCACTAAGTAGTTGTCCAGCAGCCTACAAAGCACCTCTTTTGTCTTTTAGCGACCTCAGTCTGATACGGCCTACGTAAGCCTCAAAAACAGGAGCCCACGACCAGTGGCATATAACCATCTGCGTTTGCTCCAGCCACGTCTTTCCAGTAGTCCACCTTAAACATTCGATTCGCTAGTCGGCAACAGACGGTAATTAAGGGAATCATCAGTAACGCAGGTGAGTGTGATTGTTTTTCTTTTGTGTTTCGCTTAAGATAGCTTTTTGTCTCCGGCCTCGAACTTTTAGGTGACGGTACACTAAACAATAAAGCAGTAACGGTACATTGCTAAGCTGTTGCGAGGTGTTGTGCTTTTTGAAGGATCATAAGAATTTGAACACAAAGCCCATGCCTTTGCATAAAGAGTGAGAACCTTGAGGGCAAATTCTTCTTGTCCGTGATTCAAATAACAAGCATTAAAGCAAAGATTTTTACAGTGTTTTTAGCAGCACATGACATTTCACAACGCTAGTATGTTGGTGTCCGTAACAAATGCATGGGATTCCTTAGTATACTCTTGAAGGGTTGTAAGCGCCCACTGTGATTTACATCTGGATTCTTCAGGCGATAATTGGGCTCTCTGCTTTTATCACTGGCGAAGTGGAACGCAGAACATATTGCGAAGGTTTTTGTTTAAAGAGGGAGCCATTTCGTTACGAAATTCACTTCAAGTTCTTTGGACTGTTTCAGTGCACTCAGCGGTCCTATTAATTAGTAAGCTCACGACAGCAAATAAGTGAGGTGAAATTAGAAGGAGCAAGCGTTTAACAATAAGTTCTAATGAAAGCAAATAGTAATTCAAGACGCTCCAAGAAGGAGAAATAATAATGCAGCCTACTTAACTAGAAATATACGTATCAACGTAAAACGTAACCCAAAAGCTCTGCATTAAAAGGCGAGCTCAAGCGCAAAAAGTAAACTTACCTCACTCTGAGGAAAATAGAGAAGTACGTCTGTTGCTGAAAGGTTGCTAAAAATAGAAAACAATGGGCAATTCAAAAAATACATAACTACTGTTAACGAAAAAAGAAAAGTCATTGTGATATGTGCACTAGTTAGCAAATTATACCTCATTGAATGATTCAAGTATCAGTTAAATGCGCGTGGAAAGCAGTGGCAACACTACCCTTTCTCCTAACTGACTTATATCTTCAACTTTCCGTTAGCTTTTAATTATTCTTACGTATATATTTTATCAGTATTTAGCGGACATATCTTCTCTTGTTTTCTTAGTTTGTTTAAGATCACGGCGTGCTTGTCGGGAGCTGTGCTCTAACCAAGAGCAGGAATATTTTACGGACTATGGTGAAATGGAACAACAGATATCAAGCAAACCAACTCAAAATGTAGGAACCCCTTATTAATGAATGCATTGCAAACGTTTATAAACTAGCGGCTTACTGTAACGGTTACGGTAAAGTAATTTACCGTAACCATGGTACCATGTCTAAGGAAATTACAAAGAGGTACTTTCAGCTAAGTGCTTATATAACAAGCGATTGCAAAACGGTGAAATACCTTAGTTTTATAATAAGCCTAAGCCTATTTTAAATATCCTATGAATGAAAATACAATGAAACCCTGTGGAAAATGTATATTCCAGACTTACCTCACATGGTGTGCTGTACTTGTTAGTTGTTTAGGAATTCTTATGAAATATGATTTGCTGCAAGGAAGAAACTAGGGGAAGCGAAACGCTGAAAACATAAAATTATGCTGCGATATGAAAAGAACAGGTTTTAGGTTGGATGTTAACTGGTGAAGAAGATCGTAAAGATATAATGTTAAAATATGACAAATAAATGGAAGGTGTAAAATCTATAGGAATAGTAGGAGTAACTAGAAAATGATTGGCATTTATTAGCGCCCGTTAAGTGGCAAGAGTAATTAAAGAACATGATGGTTTGGTGTGTCTCGACAAATTTACGAAAGTGAAAATGGCCCACGTTTGCACGCTGTCCACGCTCACACATAGCGATCCGCTTTCGTGATTAAAGTGCATTGACGATCCGGTCTTCCCTCACTGCGATGTTCCATCCATCCACACTCGATCCACCCTATGGACCTATGTAATCCCCCTCTATGTCTTATCGCCACCAACAAAACTCTGCACAGGAGCTGACAATAATCTACTGCATGACCCACATGCCTACGACAATGGTACTGCTCCTACTATAACAAACTCTATAAGTGGCAGTATAAAAGTTGCTGCGCAAAGGAAAGGGCCGCTAGACCCGTTAACTTACCAACCCTTTATCTTGCAGTCGTCTAACAATTCGTTAGCGGACAGCCTGTGGGCTCAGAATAGAGTATGCGGCCAGACACCTCAGTGCATCTTCCCAGCTCGTTGTGCGGTAATAACTGCAACATGTGTAGTACCTGCACGTGAAACATCTGCTTCGCTCTTTACTGACTCCACCGTTGTGGCACGCAGGGATACTACACGCGACCCCGATTTCACTCTCTCTAAGGACGTACGCAGTCGAACCTGCAATATGCTCCTTAGCAATGCATGCTCCATTAACCATAAAATATACTACATCGGTCCATTTGTTCTTCCCTTCTCTCCACTAATGGTTCTGATCACAGAAACCTGACAATCCTCAAGCACCCCTGACAACTATCTAAATATCCCCGGGTACACCACGTTCTGCAATGGACGCACAAACCAATGCGGAAGTGGATGCCTTATTTACGTACGGGATGACTTTGGTGCCTCTGACTTTGAGTTTTTACTATTTGGAGACCCGGAGGATTCAATCTGGATCCAGACCAATCGAGGTACACTTTACCTTCTAATTGGTTGCATTTACAACCTCCCACATGCCTCGAATACCAAGATTAATGAACTAGTACACCTCTTCAATGACGTCTATACGAGGTCCCCACGCTACAAGGTGGTGACTTTAATATGCCACATATCTCTTGGAATGGCCAGAGTTCACCTCTCATATACAGTGGCTTGGTTGACACCATAAATGCGAACAATTGGATCCAACACGTATATGTTCCGACGAGGCTCTTTAACACTCTCAACGTAATTTTTGCGCTTGGCGTCTCTGATGCTGTTACTAGCGTAAAAGACAACATCCCAGGAAGTGACCACAAGGTAGTTCATCTATCATGTACGCACCCTATCTCACCCCACCGCTCAACTGGTCTAGCTGGTAAATCGCGGATATTCAGAAGCATTAACCGGGATAGCTTTTATATGCCTGTCAGATCAGCAAATTGAGACATCTTTATCCTGTCCACTGATGTGGACACGGCCACTCATGAACTCTACAACAAGATCACCAACCGTCTAGACGTGGTCGCTCCGCTAATGCACAGCCACAGGTCAAAACCGATAAAGCGTTCATCTCATCTAGTCAAGGTGCTGATGAAGCTTCGGAACGTGCGTCACCAAAACTATAAGACGCATGATTTCCATATACTTGTTCGCATGAACAAAGTCATAAACAACTGGCAGCACTCCCGGGTGACGGTTAAGCTACCTGAACAGCGCGCGGCCTGTTATAGCAACAACAAAACCGGGTCCCTCACCCAGCTATTGAAATATAGAAACCATCCATCACCTCTCTAAGTCTCTCTGCTGTGTCCGAAAGCAGCGCACCGAAGGACATAGCTGAGGTGCTCAACAGCCACTTCTACGATTGCTTTATTGACAACAACCTGATCTTGCCAACGGCTGTGCCTAAACTTACGCACGACTCGCTAGACGTTATTATCTTCGACCTACGTTCTATAATCCCAGTGCTTAGATCACTTAAGCCGGCAATACACCCTGGCCCTGATGGTTTTCCATCGGCACTGCTGATACTCGGCGTCCAGGAATTCCCTGTTGTACTTCTTAACTTATTTACACTCTCAATGAAATTCAGCGTGTATCCAAACACGTGGAAGCATTCCATAGTCATCCCTAGATATAAACAAGGTATCCTTCAAAACACAGAAAACTACCGCCCCATCAGCCGCACGCCTATTGCCCCGAGAGTGATGGAAAGAATTGTTAAGGAGAAATTGCTGAACTTACTGCTTAGTCGCAACCTTATCAATAGACAACAACACGGATTTTTACAGTCCGTATCCTGTCAGACTGGCCAATTTGAGTTTCTTAACTATGTGCCTGCTCAGGTTGATGCCAAACAAGCAGTAGTCATAACCTTCCTTGATATGAGAAAAGTTTTTGTCAGGGTACCACACGCGGAATTATTACTAAAGCTAGAATCCTGCAGAACCCCAGGCCACCTGCTCTTATGGGTCCAATCTTACCACTCATCACGCACACAATCAGTATAGGTGGACGAGTCTATATCACTTCCGATACTAGTCACAAGTGGCGCTTTTCAGGGCAACGTGCTAGGCTCACTCTTATTCTTGCTAATATCAATGACGTTTTCCAGTTAAGACAATATGGCAAGTCATAACTATTCGCCGAAGACATCAAAATAGAATTCTCCATTCACCCAGCAAACATGCAAGCCGGGCTTTCCCATATTCAAAGCGGCCTTAGGGCTCTGGATGCTTGATACAACACTTGGAATCTGGTATTCTCACCGGCCAAATGCAGCGTCCTCTCATACCCACGCATCGTTCCGCTCAACGCACTCCGCTTGTTAACGGCTTCAAATTTCCGGACCTAGGTGTAAATTACTCCAGTTCTCTGAACTTCGCAGAGCAAGTGAGCCATTATTTAGCAAAAGTACGCTCCCTCGTAAGCTAAATAATCAAAGCCATGGCACCGCAAGAATCTAGGCTTGCTCTATACAAAACCTGCGCCCAACCTCTGCTAGAATACTGCTCCATTTTGTCTACCAGCTCCAGAAAATGCGACAGAGTTGCCATTGAAAAGGTTCAACGGTCATTTACCAAACGTCTTCTGGGCCACTCTACCCTCAACTATCGCGGTCGGTGCCTCGAACGCGTGCTAGAGCCTTTTTGGCTGCGCAGGCTGAAAACTAACCTCATCTTCCCATATCAGCTTATCAATAATCCACTTGCAAACCAATAGCGCCATTTCTATCATCAGCCAACTTTTCGTACCCTCTTCAGAATAGACCACACTCCATTATCTTGCCGAAAGCCCAGAGTAGTACGCGTGCAAATTTTATCTCTACAGATGCGCGAATGTGTAGAACAGACTTCCGTATACTGAGCGGGCAACTGATAATGTAAGCCATTCCGTTCAGCACTCAATAGGTACCACATCGTCAGTCACGTTTCTACTCTTTTAAGCATTTACAGACTTGAAGACGAACTGTGGGAAACTGGATCTGATCACTTAAAATAAATAAATAAATAGTATATTCTCGAATTTGTCGAGACACACTAAAACAGGCATGATCAACAACAATAAACGTTTTCCCATCTGACCTCACACAAATCAAGTCTGCGCACAGCCACTCCTTGGTCTCTCCTTGTATACCTTCATCTATTCATTACTTTTGAAACATCTGTGCCATCTTCCTCTGATTGAGTTTTGCCTCTGGGCTCCACCAGCAAGCTTTTAGCTGACATTAACGTCTCCATCTCTCACGGCTTTACACATGGTCTGTATGGCAATTCTAAAATAGTAGGTTTAACACCGCTATCTTCGGCGCATAATCCCAATCCTCGCTTAAGTCCCTTCGCTATTGTGCCTTTTATTCGGAAACCCTTTGGACCAGTCCGGTCGCTGTAGCTCCAAATGCCCATAGGTCTCAAGCCAATGCCTCTTTTCTTTTGAACATCGGCTGCATTGACCAAGGCGCTCTAATTAAAAGAAACAGCCTCGAGATAAGTGTCTCCTGCTTAATTATATGCATGCTTGATCCATCCTACTGAAAATGAAATTTCCGGCCTCTGATTGAGTTTTGCCTCTCGGCTCCACTATCAAGCTTTTTAGCTCACATTAACGTCTCTCTTACTCATGTTCAATAGTAGTCTTGGTATCGCTAACGCCAGCGCAAAATTCCAAGCTTTGCTAGTTTCCCTTCACTATTCTGCCCCTCATGCTTAAACCTTTTGGATCAGTTTTGTGTCTGAGTATCCTAATGCCCACAGGTCTCAAGCGAATGCCTCGTTTCCTTTGCGCATCGGCTGTTATTGACCATGATGCTCATTGGTAAAGCAAAAGCAACGGCCTCAGATTTGTTTCCATCTGATTCATTGTCAACATGCTTAGTCCTAAACTAACATTTCTGGCGTCTGGTTGAGTGTTGACTCTCGGCTCCACTATCAAGCTTTTAAGCCCACATTAACGTCTTCCTCACTCATTTGGATTCTCTTTTTGTCCATATCGCAACTGTTCCATAGTGGTCATGGCATCGCTAGCCCCAGCGCAAAATTCCAAGCTTTGCTTGTTTCCCTTCACCATTGTGCCTTGCACTCTTGAACCTTTTGGACTAGTCCTGTCTCAGCGTCTCCTAACGCCCTTGGATCTCAAGCAAATGCCTATTTTTCTTTGCGCATCGGCTGTTATTGACCAAGATGCTCATTGGTAAAAGCAAATCTACAGACATGTTTCCTTCTGATCATTGTCTGTATGCTTAGTTCTAAATTGGAATTTCCGATAGCTGCTTGAGTTTTGCCTCTCGGCTCCACTTTCAAGCTTTTTAGCTCACATTAACGTCTCCCTCTCTCATTTGGCTTCTCTTTTTGTCCATATCGCAACTGTTCCATAGTGGTCATGGTATCGCTAGCCCCAGGTCAAAATCCTAAGCTTTGCTAGATTCTTTTTGCTGCTGTGCCTTCCATGCTGAAACCTTTTGGACTAGTCCGGTCTCTGAGACACCAAATGCTCATAGGTCTTAAGCGAATGCCTCTTCTTTTGCGAATCGGCCGTTACTGACCAAGGTTCTCGTTGGTAAAAGCAAAAGCAAAAGCCTCAGGTTATTTTCCGTCTGCTTCATTGTCTGTATGCATAGTCCGAAACTGACATTTCTGGCCTCTGATTGTGTTTTACTGCTCGGCTCCACTATCAAGCATTTTAGCGTACCTTAACGTCTTTTCTCTCTTTCCTTCACTACTTTGTCTCTTATTCTTATACCTTTTGGACCAGACCGGTCTCTGAGGATCCAAATGTCCATAGGTCTCATACCAATGCCGCTCTTATTTTGAGCATCGGCTGCCATTGACAAAATACTCATTTGTAAAAGTGGCAGCCTCATGTTACCTATCTCCGTCTGATTCAATATCTGTTTGCTTGTTTTCCTCTACCGAAATATTAATTTCCAGCCTCTGATTGAATTTTGCCTCTCGGAGCCAATACCAAGATATTTCGCACACATTAACATCTCTCTCTCATTCGGCATCTGCCTCGGTCCTTATAGCAACAATTCTCTCTACAGCTGTTGCTAGTATTTCTCTCTGTTCTCTCTTGTATTCAACACCGTACACTTATCAGTTTATACCAAGCATGATAATACGTGCGTTTTCTGTATACTAATTAATCAGGCTGCTAGCAACTCAATAACCAGCATTCTCTCTGGTTTTAACGTTCCACGGTGGATGTCCACCTTAGAGTGGCACACAGCATCTTCTGGGGCTGCTGCTCACACTACTGGTACTACTGATCCCTTTCTGCGCTGGCTCAGCAATCATTTTCTCGCTACAGCCGTAGTCTTCAAGCCCTTCCCGCTCCTGTTTTTAACGTTGAATGCTTATCAGAGGGAGGTTCTCCCTTATAATTAACTGGACTCCCCATGTCACGCTTTCCTGCCGTATAGTTGACCTGTTTGCCAAACCGTAGAAGTCCGTGTCTTTTCCCGCTATTCCAGGTCCCTCAGAGCTGGATTTGCGACCGTATTCCCGCTACAGCTGTAGTATATAAATCCCATTCTCGTCATAACTTTGATACTCCGTCCCACTCCTTCATTCAGCCTTTTCTCTAGCATCCTTTTGCTAAACACGTTTCATCATTATTTTCATGGGTCTCTACCCCGGCGTAGCAATTCCACTGACTCTCATATATTTTAGAACGATATGCTCTACCACGGTCAACCGATCGCTCAACCTACACCTTAAGCGCATATTAAACCACGTAATGTACTCTTCTGATTCCTTCAACTAATTTATGGGCTAACAACGCCTGATACTCCCGGATTCCACACAGGACGACATTAGCGTAGGTTAGGTCATTCCGGACCGCATTTGTCTCTCACAATCAGCAAATATCGGGTCCCGCGTTTGCGTGTATAACTACGGATATGATGTATAACATCTTCGGTCATTCCACTGTTTGTAACCAGCACAATGTTACCACAAATTTTATATTTATACATTAACATAGTCCCATTCTATTTCCTTGGCAGGTTGCTCGGTCCGTTTTTCTTTTCTCCTTTGTTCTAAAGGCTAAAATTACCGGCACGGTACACCTGAGGACATACCTGCAAAGCTCACTTGGACATGGCATCAACACAGAACAAAGAAATCACCTGCACTTCGCAGTCCTGGCAAACTAAAGGAAACCATAAAACGAAGTAAAGCAATACAAATCACTTGTGCCATCCGACTTGGAGAGCTGCAACCACATGCGGTCGACACCGAAGGAGATCACACAACCAGTTCAGTTCAGATGGGAAACAAATTTGTGAAACTTGACTGCGAATATCCGCGAGGGTAATCCGTCAGATGCAACCTTGTCAATGTCACAGCACTAGTCGGAAGTGTTCCAGGATATGGTATGTCTTCGCCTGACAAGTTTTTATCCACAAAAGGCCACAAATCTCTGTTTAACAATACTGGGACGTGGCGGATGTGACTCGCCACTTACTAAAGTCACCGCCGCAATATCACGTTGGCAATTTGTCCGATACCACGTTTACAAATTCTGTGCATATTTCTGTTTTCGTACGACACGCCTACACATTTGATCAGTTACATGCCACTATCCTTAAAGATTCCTGCAGCTCTTTCCTCATGCTTCACTCACTTGACCAGCAATGTGTACACAACCGCATCGGACTAGTTCCTCATCAACATACTCCACAGTTGTGATCTGATTTCTTACCCCTACATCTCGCATCCTGTGCATATAGACTTCGTACAACCTTTGGACCGTATGGGCGCACACTACTAACTCCGTGTGTACTACTCCCGCTCTCGGTACTTCTAAGCACGCTATCATGTACAATATTGCATGTATGCTGATCGTGCTCAAAGCGCGTGTCTCGCTTTGTCGAGAATAAAATATTTAGTTAGTTAGTTAGTTAGTGCACAGTGGCAAAGTAACTGTAAGTTAGATATGCCGAATGCATTTCAAACTAATAATATGCCGGCCATTCTACAAGGATATTGCGCGAGCATTGAAAACAGAATAACGAATGGAAATAGCCTGACATGTTATGAATAAACAAATGAGTATATTTACTGATGGATACTGCACGTAAAAGCATAAACATTAGCTACCGCATGTGGTATGCATATATGCAAACAGCTTGATGAAAATATCTTCTTAAATACAGCGTGCTTCTGTTTGACTGCGAAAGATTGCGGGCCGACTCGGTTGATAAACCGGCTTCTATCCACATAGCTCCTGGACTTATTCCTTCCGGCTTACATTGGATATGAGGTGTGTGGTTGGAGTTGTGGGTGTTGCGGCGCAAGCCCCCATGGTCCCTCTGTGTGCAAAGGCTCCTTGCGACTGGTCACAATAACAGGTAAATCCGAAACCGGATGCCACCAACATATATATATATATACCTTTATATTGATGAATACTGAATAACGTGATGCGTATTTATTTTTAGGATAATGTAAACCCATTGCTTAACAGAGATTACGTTCTGCATATCGTTGCTTGGTGTAGTAGTGGTAGTAGGAGCACACGCATAAACGTCGTATGGTTAACCGTTAGAAAGCAAAAATGAAGCGAGTGCAACACAACTGTAGCTTATCAACGATACCAGTCGATACCAGTGACAATATTGAATGAATTGGAATGGGAAGCGCTGCGCAGAACCAAAAGCTACCACGGCAAATCGAGGCGTCAGTGTTGCTTGGAATGATTTTATTGAGTTTGAGGACAGACATTTGAGCCACATGTAAATATTGTCGTCTAACAAGGGGAACGTTCGAAGTGCTCATTGCAAGCAAAGCAAAAATACTGAAAACAGGTTTGGTGGTTTTCTGTTACGGCATGGAGGGAATTTGCTCAAGAAACTGCAGGTTAATAAGGGTCAGCGAAGGTGGTCGACGGTTATGGACCCACCCACTGAAACAAAAGGCCATGTGGTACGGTGCATGCAAGTCCGTGAGTGGGCACTACCGTCTTATAAGGATGTACCACAGGGCAATAGGACACATGGTGGCTCTGCAAAGGGCCGCGGAGTCGTTCACGAAGAAATAGGAAAGCAAAGACAATGAACAGTGCGGACTAACCAGAGGTATGTAAACGTCGTAGCAGCCAGTTTTGCTATCCGAGCACCGGTAATGGTATATGAGGAGCCGGTTGTCAAACACGAAAGCTTTATCTAACACCGTTTGTCTGAAAAGTGGCTGATTGGAACAGCATCACACCTGTAAACATATGTGCCGCTGTAATGCGGCAGACGGATTTTGGCTTGCGGCATGAAGCCAGGATGGTAAGCAAGTGGCGCGGTAGGCAAAGTACCGCAAAATAAACTTGAATCAGGTAGCATCACATTTACATGTTGCCATATGGTCCTTTATTAAAGCATCCATGTATAAGGTACAAGGTGGTAACATAAATAGCGCCACTAGAGGACGACAGGCAGGCGGGCTGGTTGGCAAAACGCGCGGGAGACATGGCGCTGCAACCTACACCAATCAGACATGCTCACGCACTTATAGTTGCTATATAGTCATTTATTGCCGCAATCATGCTTAAGGTACAGTGAGCGGCATACCGGAAGCTGCTTGCGGGATGCAGGCAAGCAGATGGAGGGGCGCCGGAGAACATGTGCTGAAATGTAAGCGTCAAGCATGTTGCCCCATGTTTACTTGGCTTTATGGGAGGATCCATAGAAACACTCATGAAAAATGTACAGGGATGCGGCTTATTGCAAGTAGCGGGCGACAGGCGGGAAAGCTGGTGGGCAAGAGGCGCGGGATACATGGTTGTACAAAATAAAAGTCCGGCAGCTACCCACACACTTAAATGCACAAAAGCAGCCCTAAAGAGAACACAACATATGTTAATCAGGTGATGGTTTACGTGCTCCTTTGCCGCACTGGCACGCGGTCAGGCATAGCGTGGGAGTGCAGGCGAACGTTTCCGACGGAATACCCTGCATGAAACAGGTCTGCTTGGAAGCGCTCTACGGGCGGCTGTATCACGTTATCTAACGTTTGTTTAAACCTGCTTTTGTTTTTGTTCCGGGCGTTTCATTTTATTTAATGACTTAAACCGGCCAAGTACTTTAGTATCCATTTTGCATTCATAGGTTAAATCGTGAACGAATGTGCACCAATGCTGTACACTTTGATCAGACCGCATAGTTGGACTGTGCCTCGCATCGGTGAGGTTTATACCATTTATTTATTTATTTATTTGCCACACGGTCCTCTATTGAAGCGCTCATCAAGAAGATATGGCGACGTTGCATACCGAAAATAGTGTGCGGCAAGCAACGTTACATGTGCAAGGGCGCGGCAGACATAGTGCTAAACAGTGTTATTCAGATAGCCTCATAATTATTCGGTTTCAAATGGGTATTACTTCGGCACTCCGCAACAAAGTGCAGCGATGTCGCATAGAGTCAAAAGCGGGAGGCTGGCACGCAAGCAGGTGGACAGGAAAGACTCTGGGTGGCTACTGATTGAAAATGAAGGGTTATCTACCTAGTCGACCATTTACCTTACTCCATAGGGAACTTCCTTAGACAATGGATGATGAAGAGATGGAAATGCGACATTAAGGACTTTCTATGTTGTTTATTAACTCCTTCCTTGCAGATGGCGTTTACAATGGAAGATTTTCCTCACCATATTTGATACGGACGTATAAAGGGCCGCTGACATGTACGTAAAACAGGAGAGGTAGTGCTAGGTCTCCGGATGGTTCAGCGTATGGTGGTTCAGGTGGTCAGCAAATGGAACGCAATAAACTGTTGAATGCCTTGAGTTCAATAGGATCTCATGGTAGGAGGCAGGTTTGCGGGAGGATGAGTAATATATTTATAGTACGCAAATCAACCACAACACATTACGTTTATTATAAAATATGACTAGTGTGATTTAAACATGAAATATATAAATAAGTGATATAAAATATACGTAACGACAGGGTAACGCCTGGAGAATGAAAGTAGTAAAAATAATAGGGCTGAAAATAAAGTTGTGCGTGTATATCACGTTTATTTGTACGACCATGAAGTGTCGAATATTCGTGCTGTGACGTGCTTATTAAACCCATATAACTGCCAAAGGTGCAACATTAATATCAGCAGACAATGCAACGCCGTTGGTTACCTCGGTTGCCCACAGGACCAGTTCACCACGAAGCAATAAAAGCCCATAACATGGGCAACATGCTCTCAGCTGCACAAGTAGCCAATTTTGGCTTTACTATTGCATGCCTATGTAACTCCAGCAGACGAACACTATGCTTGACAAGAGCAAAGCCTCATTTATAAGCTCTGCGAGCCTCTATGAACGGTGGTTACTTAGCCCATGTCGTCCCATGAGACTGGCTTTTGAGCGCTCTACCAGCTAAGCCTCAACTATTGACTCCATTTGCCTTCCAAATTTGTTCTTAGAAATTCTATATTTGTCCTATACTCATTGTTTCATTATGGCGACTAGCGCAGTAGATATTATTGGCTCCACTGGCGTGCACGACCGGCGTTTATTGAGCCTATGTTGCAGGCACGGCCGTGTCAACTCTACCCCCGCTAACAAAACAGCAGTGGGCTTTACTGCTTCCACTATGGTTGATTACCCTGCCCATAAGCTGGCACCTGCATCTATGTAGCTTCTAGAGAAGTAACAGCTGCTAGCTTCGTATTCGTTCATGACAGGCATATTAGACCTATTTGGGTACCACAACCGTGGCTCAAAAATGCCCAGGGGCAAAACATCCACTATAGTAACGGCGCACCTCGATCACGAGTATTGATTAAGGGCATATAGATTCCCTAACGGACGGCATTATCGCTACAAACGAAGTCATTGTCTTTGACTAATTGGTGCTTTAAGAAAACGTTAATATAAGGTTTATGCGTGTCCCACGGAATGTAATTTTTTGGATCATTGCGTTCAAATAGTTTGAAATCGACTTCGTTGCATATGCACTGAAAGGGGATAGTGCTAACGATAAACGGCAACCCATGCAACACGGAGGTCTGTACCGATTCCAAAATATTCACGTTATAATTGTGAGCATTCTTTTCGTTCCTCCAACAAAACGCGAAAGCACTGTAGAATGGCTTATTACAAGCTGTGCCACAAACAGACGTGAAAACTATATGCTTAGGTGTATTGCACGTTGGAAGTACAGATTCCCGAGGTTTTGATGTTATGCACATCCAGGTGGTCAGGGGGCATCATTCAATACATAAATATCCAGAACGTCGTCTGAAATCCTAAAATCCGGTGAGTCTGGTGAGAGACACAAAAGCACGTATCATGGCCTGCCACCTCGCAAGTTATGACAAGGGTGCATAGGGCGTGTGCCATATAAAAGAGACCAACACCACCATTACGGACACTGTGGTCAGACCATTTCACTAGAAGACGCTTGCCCAAACGTGGTGGTGTTCATTTCCTCCAACACATCATCGAAACTATCCGCTGGTTTGGGGACAGGCGGAAGAACTTCTTCACCTAAATAGCATTTTACTGCGTAAGGATACAGGGCTGAGGTGAGGCACGACTACTGTAGTGGTGTATGCGAGATGATAGTTGTCATGGGTGTAACGGTTGTAAAGGAGGTAAGGAATCAAAAAGACATTTTACCGGATTACATGATAAACAATGTTTGACGTAAGTTTGTGGTCGTAGGTGCTGGATGCATTAATGGGTACGACCATCAAACCCTCCACAAAATTTTCCCAATCTTGCGGACGAGCATGTAAATTGCTCGTGAACCACAAAGCGCGAGCCCTGTTAAATGGTTTGTGCTCCGTAAAACGAGGGGCCACAAGTACTCCGAGACAGGATTGTAATGTGTATACAGGCACCTGACTTGAAACTGCTCGGTAACCGAGGTGAAAACGAGCTCCATCCACGGCTCTTTATTGGTATATTCAAGGTGTCAATGGGAAGGCATGGACGAGGCGTGGCAACTCCGCTGGTTGTAAAAAAGCTTCATTAGTGAAGGCGAAGTAGCACCGGACTGCTATGCATTGGCAACTGCATTCATTAAATAAATAGAAATATGGTTTATTCTCAAGTTTCTCGAGGCACCATGTATCAGGCATGATCAAAATTTACAGGCAGTTATGTTGCGCAACCGACATGGTTATACAAGTACGTAGCAGTAACCGAGTTGCGCAGGCTGAGGAGTTTAAATAACTAAGCATGAAAGGTAAAGTTGTCAATGCATGACGATACGTTGGGCACAAACACGCCGTGCAAAAACTCAAGGATTTGGAAATATAGTTTAACCGGTTTACGTAGACAGAAAGTAGGTTATTCTTGTACGTGTCAAGAATAGCTTGTAAGATGAATCTACTCGACTTGCCAGTAGGTCTTTGGGGCCGTGCCTTTATTCAATGTCGAGTCACATCCACCAATCGCTGTGTTTTTAAATGGACATTTGTGGCTGTTTATAGGGAGAACGCTTGCCAGGTGAAAACACACCACGTCCTGGAACACTTCGTAAATCCGGTTGAACATTAAAGTACAACTGGCAAAGCAGCTGGCTGAGTGCTTTGACACTTGGTTATTCGTAGTCAGTTGACTTCCAATTTTCTCTGTTGTCTAAGCAGGTGGCTTGGTCGGGGCCGCCAGTATCGCTAAGGCTAGTCGAGGATGAAATTCATAAAGAGTCGTCTTGTACAGTGTCCAGGTTAACAAACATTTTAACGTTTCCTTTGTCTGGAATTTTCCGATTATGTATGTATTCCGAAAGGGCGAAGACGGTGTCCAGCTATCCACACTAAACAACAATCGTAGTGGTGTATGCAGTTGAATCCCTTTGTTCTATAGCCACGCTCCATATAGGTTCTCGTCGATGCTTCCACTCGTTTCTAGCAAAAGCGCTGTTCCTTAGTCTAATCCCAGATGCCTAAGAAGTTTCGGAGATCGTAGAAACGGAAAGTGAGGAACAACCGAGAGAAAACCGCAAAGAACTGATTGGGCGCAAACCTTTTTAAAGTCCTAAGTTAGAACATTAAGAGTGGAGACGAAATGATGTACATTGTGCAACGATGATTTTCCTAAAGATGTCTTTTGTACGTGCACCAAAAATCTGATCATGCCTCCATGGGCGTGCCTCGCATAGTCAAGAATAAACTATTTATTTTATTTATTTATTTATAACCGTGTGGATAGATTGCTACCATCTACATAGAGAGCAGAGCGTTGTGCCATTAAGCAATCCACGAAGTATCAGTTTGTTATGATGCAACAATTGTGTTGGAAGAGAGAAAAGTCAGCTGGCTGCCTGCTGGCGATTAAACCGTGAATCAACAACAGGTGGCCAGCCTAATCCGATGGGGAGCGCAGAATAAATATGTAAAAATATAAACAGCTAGCTAGGAGCGAGGATCAAGTGTCAATTGTCGGTAAAGCAGCAGAAAGATAGGACTCAAGTGCGGAGTAAAATGTTTAGAGGATCTGGACAGAAACACGACATGGAGGTACTAAGAGAATAAGGCTATGCCCGACTGAGAGAGCTGGATCCCTACTTCAGCAAGGCAGCAAAACATTGCTACCAGACAAAAACAGAAGCTCTAGAAAGGAGTGGTGAGTGAGCGGCCGTATGCTGACTAGGTAAGAAAAGATTGCTTAATAGAAGAGAGATAAAAATGATCAACTGAAAGAAAGCAAACGTGACGCAAGTAAGTATAGCTTAAGGTTGCTGAGGACGTCACAACATATGAAACCTAAGCGCAACGTCGCGCATAGATACAAGTCGATCTAGGGTGCTAAGGGAATGGTACTGCCGTATGCTGAGCCTGGAAACCCCAGTGCGAGGGCTGGAATCACACATGAGCAAGTGTCGCAAACCCATCAGCGAGTAAATGGTAAACAAAGGCCCAACACGGAAAGGCTAAGGCGCGGCTGGACGCTAATTAGATGGGATAAGATTGATGCCTATTACAGAGCTAAGAAAAGTTAATTGCAGAAAGAGTAGCGAACAGGCTAAATGTAAGCATACATTAGGGTTGCAGAGGACGTCCCAGCATATAAAGCTAATGCGCAACAGTGCACAGCTTATTAGGTCAGGTTAAGGTGTTACGCTAATTGCTCCAGGTTACATAGAGCGATGGAAAGCTACTCCGAGCACTGGAGGCTTGCAGGTATGAAAGTCGGTGGCACCACAACGAGTAAAACAGATGAATATCTAGAAATGACAGGCTATGTAGCGACTGTGCGCCAACCACATGAGCTATTTTTGCTCGACGGAAGAGAGCTAAGAAAGGTTTCATGATGAAAAGACAACGAACTGGAGGAGCGCAAGCTCACATTAAGGTTGTTAAGTACGTCAGAGCAAAAGAGGCTGAAGCTCAGCGGCGCACAGATACTCAGAGCATGTTATGGTGCTAAGGTACACTGTGCCAAGCAATGTCAGTGCGGGAGTTGGAGGCCTACATGAGCAAGTTGCAAAGACATTGCAAGGAGTAAGGGAAGACTGAACATCAAGAGAAGAGAGGCTAAGGGGTGGCTGTGCGCTGACTTGGAGGGATAACGAATGTCGCCAGAAAAGAGCCAATAAGGTTAACTAAAACAACGACAGCAACCAGAAACAATACAAGCAGGCATTAAGGTTACTGTGGTTGCCACATCATATGAGACAGCAGCGCAGCGACGCGTAGATACTTAACTCGTGCGTGATTTATTACACTGTGGATAGAGCCAAGGAAAGCTAGCTCAAGAGCTGGACAGTTGCAGGTGGAAATGTCGACGTCACAACGAGTAAGAGATAGATGAACGTCTAGAACAAAGCGGTTAAGTAGCGACTATACGCTGATCGGATGCACTAAGGATGGTTGCCAAAGGAAGGCTAAAAATAGTTAAATGAACCAAGGACAGCAAACAGCTTAGCAGCTTAGCAGCAGCTAGTCGCCATAGCCTCAACTCAACTTTGCTGATACCCGGAACTCTCTAGGAGATGCTCATTTCTTACAATGTTCATTCTCTTGGATTGTTTGCGTCACAGCTCCGCTGGTTTGTTGACCTATTCTGTGCCACCGTAGGATCCACTAGTAACTGAAGCCCTAATCCGAATTATGTGGCTGGCCACATCTCACTCCTAGCGCGCCGTTATGCTCCGTTCTTCTTAGTCGCGTCACTCTGCTTGGCAGCAGCTACTCATTGTTGGCCGCATGTAACCTGCAAAGAGCCACTACTTGACACTCCAGCCTTCATTTTCCCCTGACGTCCGTCTCCTTAATCGGCGCTCGTTTGTTGACTTATTCATTGAAACTGTAGGTATCCAGTAGTGGTCAAATTTCTTAATCATATGGCTACACCAGCCTCTGATACATCCTTTTCTACAGCCACTATTTCTGCCTAGCAGCAGCTAGTCGCCATAGCCTCAGTTCAACTTTGCGGATAACCGGAGCTCGCTCCCTTCTTACAATGTTCATTCTCTTTGATTGTTTGCGTCACAGCTTAGCTGGTCTGTTGACCTATTCTGTGCCACCGTAGGATCCACTAGTAACTGAAGCCTTAATCCGAACTCCATTGCTGGCCATTCATCTCTCCTAGCGCGCCGTTATCCGTCGTTCGTCTTACCCGCGTTTACTTCATGTGGTCAAAAGTCTCAGTGATATGGCTGAATCAGCCACTGATACATCCTTTCCTTTAGCCACTATCTCTTCTCTGCAGCAGCCGTTCGCTGTAGGCTCTATTCAACTTTGGGAATACTCCTTAGCTCGCTAGGGGTCAGTCCTTCTGTAGAATTTTTATTCTCTTGGTATAGTTTTTTCACAGCTTAGCTGGTTTGCTGTCCGATCCTTAGACACGGTAGTTATTCATTAGTAACTAGAATGATTAACCCAACTGGCATGTTTGGCCACTGAAACCCGGTCCATTACCGCTATCTTTTGATCGCCTTACCTTCAGCACTTAGTCTTCTTTTGATATCCATTTAATCTTAGCCGGCTTCTGGTATGCTCAGCTTCCTATCTTTATATACCTATGTACATTGTAGTTATAGTGTCTTAGTTAAACCTTATCCCGTGGAGCATATATAAATACGGTCACATCGTCACTGGATTTGGTTTCCGATAACAACCAATCGTGACTACACACCAACCTTCTAGTCTCAGGTAGAATTCGAACATCGTTAGCTTAAACCTCATGAATTTCTTACCGGAATCCTGCTCTTCATCCCTATGCACATGAAAGTATTCTACCCATCAGGCCATGCCTTCTGCATAAGTAAAAACATCTTTAGCGTAATATCTGTTACACCTTGTGCACTAGTTGTCTCAAATAAGTGTCTTAAGGTAGGATTTTGACCAAACGCTAGGTACATTGACTGTTCCTGTTCGGTCTTCTCTCGGCCTCTTCCTCTCTCCCTTTTCTCTGAGGTCGTGAACATCGGAGAGCTTCGGGATTGCACTGAGGAATTGCCTCCGTCTGGGATGGGACGAAATCACCAACAAGTACTTACCTGGACCATGACCGCACTTCCACTCTAACTATTTGCACCCAACCACCGATGTCCAGTGATGGTAGCTGGACACGAATCCTTCGCTCCCCGGCAAATATACATAATCAGGGAAGACTTCACGTGGTTCTGCAATGGATCAACACATCATATTCAATAAGAATGTTTAGTACCCGACCTACCAATGGACAGGACCCAGGAACGCAATAGGCGACCAGGTTTGGCATCAGCCAGCAGAAAAATGGGACACAACCTGACGGCGAATAACCGAGCAACCGAGCGTTTAACAAGAAACATAGCCAGTTACAATTTGCCATTCAATGGATTGGCGGCAGTGTTCCAGGATGTGGTGGGTTCTCGCCTGGCAAGCGTTCTCCCTACAAAAAGCCACAATGTCCGTTTAACAACACTGCAACGTGGCGTATGTGACTCGCCACCGAACAAAGTCACAGCCCATAACTTTACACTGGCAGGTCAACTAGCGTCACAATTCTACATAGGATCGTTACACTGGGACTTCTACATCTGCATATACTGTTGTCGTTTTACATCCTATGATACGTTGACCTTTGCCTTCCTTGTGTGCGGGCTCTTCCATTAACTTTCAATGGATCATTCAGGATTCTTAATCTCTTATTAGCTGAGGTCCCGTATCCCAAGACAGCCAACTTATTGTTTCGCATTTTCAACATGGTACGGTTCCAATCATGGATATATGAACAATTTTCTACGTTACTGTTACAATTGCATTAAAATGTTTGTACCGTTCAACATATCTGATCATGCCTCCATGAGCGTGCCTCGCACAGTCGAGAATAAAATATTTATTTATTTATTTACGTGCACAGATTAAGGTAACTGAGGACGTCGCAGGATAAGGCAGGTGCGCGCAGGTACTGAGGTCATATTAGGGCGCTAAGGGAATGGCGCTAAGATAGACGGAGCGGGAAAAAGTCAGCGAGATGGTTGGACTCCTACGTGAGCAACTGCCAGAGAAGTTACAAGGAATAAGGGAACGCTGAATACGTAGAAGCGAGAGACTAAGGAACGGCTGTGCTCTGACGAATTGGTTTATCTTTGCTTGCTAGAAGGTCGCTAAGTATGGATCCTTGATGATGAGCAGCGAACGGGCGGCATGCAGACATACAGTAAAGTTGCCAAGGACGATACCACCTATGAGATAAAAGCGCGGCGGCACGCAGTGACAAAGCATTTCAGGATGCTAAAGACATGGTACTGTAGTCTGCTGCGCCAGGAAAAGCCAGAAAGTTAGCTAGGACTGCAACACGATGGAGGGGCACAGACGTGGCAGCGCGTACGTGATAACTAAATACCTAGAAAAGAGCCTAAGGGGTGATTGTGCGCT
Source organism: Dicrocoelium dendriticum (assembly GCA_944474145.2). NCBI lineage: Eukaryota > Metazoa > Platyhelminthes > Trematoda > Plagiorchiida > Dicrocoeliidae > Dicrocoelium > Dicrocoelium dendriticum. The sequence goes on along the minus strand of OX104066.1, from coordinate 49,994,971 downwards.
GACCAAATAAATTTAGCGGCCAGAAGAGAAGTAAGAGGGGTTTCCTGATGAAAAGACGACAAATGGGCAGAACGCAAGCAAGTATCTAGGTTGTTAAACACGGCAGAGCATTAGAGGTTAAGGCGCGGCGGCACGCAGATACACAAGTCACGCTAGGGTGCTATGGGAATAGTGCTATGATAGACTGAGCCCGGAAAAACCAGTGAGAGATCTGGACTTCTATATGCACTGGTGTCACAGACGTTGCAGCAAGTAAAGGAGAAAAACGACCAAAAAGGAATGGCTAAGCCTTGGTTGTGCGCTGACCAGATGGGTTAAGATTGTTGGCTAGAACAAAGCTAAGTAAGGTTAATTGAAGACAGGATAGAGAATAGGCTAAATGTAAGCATACAGTTGTTTGTTGACCTATTCTGTACCACCGTAGGATCCACTAGTAACTGATGCCTTAATCCGAATTCTGTGGTTGGCCATTCATCTCTCTCCTAGCGCGCAGTTATCTGTTTTTCGTCTTACTCTCGTGCAGTTTTCTTCGGCAGTAGCTAGTCGTTGTTGGCTTCATGTAGCCTGGAAGGTACAACTTCTTGACACTCCAGCGCTCATTTTCTTTTGAATTCTGTCTCCTTATTCAGCGCTCGTCTGTTGCTTTATTCACTGAAACTGTAGTCATCCAGTACTGGTCAAACTTCCTAATTATATGGCTACACCAGCCTCTGATACATACTTTTTTGAGCCACTATCTCTGCTTAGCAGCAGCTAGTCGCCATAGGTTCTATTTAACTTTGCGGATACCCGGAGCTTGCTCCGTTCTTACCATGATCACCTCTTTGATTGTTTGCGTCACAGCTCAGCTGTTTGTTGACCTATTCTGTGCCACCGTAGGACCCGCAGGTAGCTGAAGCCTTATTTCGAACTTTATTGCTGGCCATTCATCTCTCCTAGCGCGCCGTTATCCGTCGTCTGTCTTACTCGCGTTTACTTGACATGTGGTCAAAAGTCTTAATGATATGGTTGAATCAGCCACTGATACCTCCATTTCTTTAGCCACTATCTCTGCTCTGCGGCAGCTGTTTGCTGTATGCTCTATTCAACTTTGGGAATACTCCTTAGCTTGCTAGGCGTCAGTCCTTCTGTAGATTGTTTATTCTCCTGGTATAGTTTTTTCACAGCTCAGCTGGTTTGCTGTCCGATCCTTTGACACGGTTGTTATTCATTGGCACCTCGAATGATTAACCCAACAGGCACCCTTGTCCACTGATACCCGGTCCAGTATCGATATCTTCTAATCGTCTTACCTTCAACACTTAGTCTTCCTTTGATATCCATTTAATCTTAGCCAGCTTCTAATATGCTCAGCTTCCTATATTCATATACCTATGTACACTGTAGTTATGGTGTCTTAGGTAATCCTTATCCCGTGAGCATATATAAATACGGCCACATCGTCACTCTCCTTGGGTTTCCGATAACAACCATTCGTGACTACACACCCACTTTCTAGTCTCAGGTAGAATTCGAACATTGTCAGCTTACACCTCATGAACATCTTACCGGAATCCTGCTCTTCATCCCTATGCACATGAAAGTATTCTACCCATCAGGCCATGCCTTCCGCATAAGTAAAAGCATCTTTAGCGTAATATCTGTTACACCTTGTACACTAGTTGTCTCAAATAAATGTCTTAATGTAGGATTTTGATCAAACGCTAGGTACATCGACTGTTCCTTTTCGGTCTTCTCTCGGCTTGTTCCTCTCTCCCTTTTCTCTGAGGTCGTGAACATCGGAGAGCTTCGGGATTGAACTGAGGAATTGCCTCCGTCTGGGATGGGACGAAATAACCAACAAGTACTTACCTGGACCATGGCATCACTTCCACTCTAACTATTTGCACCCAACCACCGATGTCCAGTGATGGTAGCTGGACACGAATTCTTCGCTCCCCGGCAAATATACATAATCAGAGATGACTTCATGTGGTTCTGCGAAGGATCAACACATCATATTCAATAAGAATGTTTAGTACCCGACCTACCAACGGACAGGACCCAGGAACGCAATAGGCAACCAGTTATTGCATCAACCAGCGGAAAAAATGGGACGCAACCTGACTGCGAATAACCGAGCAAACCGAGCGTTTAACAAGAAACATAGCCAGTTACAATTTGCCATTCAATGGATTGGTGGCAGTGTTCCAGGACGTGGTGGGTTTTCGCCTGGCAAGCGTTCTCCCTACAAAAAGCCACAAATGTCCGTTTAACAACACTGCAACGTGGCGTATGTGACTCGCCACCGAATAAAGTCACAGCCCATAACTTTACACTGGCAGGTCAACTAGCGTCACAATTCTACATAGGATCGTTACACTGGGACTTCTACATCTGTATATACTGTTGTCGTTTTACATCCTACCATACGTTGCCCTTTTCCTTCCTTGTGTGCGGGCTCTTACATTACCTTTCAGTGGATCATCCAGGTTTCTCAATCTCTTATTAGCTGAGGTCCCGTATCTCATGACAGTTAACTTATTGTTTCGCATTTTCAACATTGTACAGTTCCAATCATGGATATATGAACAATTTTCTGCGTTACTGTTACAAATGCATTAAAATGTTTGTACCGTTGTACATATCTGATCATGCCTCCATGAGCGTGCCTCGCATAGTCGAGAATAAAATATTTATTTATTTATTTATTTATTAAGGTTACTGCGGGGTCATAGCTATGAGGTGGAAGCGCGGTTGCGCCTAAATACTTAACTTTGAGTAGGTAACAATACTGTGGATAGAGCCAAAGAAAGCTCGTCCGAGAGCTGGGCGCTTGCATGTAGAAAAGTCGGAGACCTTACGACAAATAAGAGATAGATAAACACCTAAAACAGTGAGGCTAAGGAACAGCTCTGCTATGACCAGATAGGATAAGTTGATGGCTATCACAAAATTAAGAAAGGTTAATTGAGGAAAAGCCAGCAAACAGGCTTAATTGTTAGCTTCCTCCATGCAGCATGGTACCTGTGCCTAGCTGGAGCCCGGCATAGGGTCATTGGAACACTGGGTTCAATGACTGCGCGGAAATGAAGGCAACGCTGAACATGATTTATGTCAACTCTAGTTCACTTTAGTCGCTCAGCTAAAGTCCCAGCACCGAGTTGCCGTAAATGCAGTAGGTGCAACTAACATACTAAAATAACCATGACAAAGAACCTTAATATGCTTGGCGTGGACGCAAATATAATATAAAGGAATAAGGGAAACAAGAAGGGCATTAAATTCCATAGCACATAACGGAATTAGCAACCGGATGCAGGAACTAAGATGCAGGCAGGCCACTGCCTGCGCCGCGTCCGATAAGGTCCGCAACCATAGATTTGACCATGCCGCGGCACGGCTCCGCGGAGGCGGCATGTGGCAGTCTGATGGTTTCCTTGGGAATTACTTCATGCCTGCCTGCAACATCATGGTCTGCACACCGCGTGGTTTCTCCCAAATGGTATAAGTTAGGTGTATAATGCAAGCCGAGGTATCCGGTCAACTGGCATACAGAGAACATGGGTTAGCGAACTTCAGTGAGTCGGATACGGCAAAATATAGTGGGAGGAACAAGAAGGCCGGTTGACAAAAACAACTGACATACCTCAGAATTGCTTACCGGAGGTTTCCACCAGCTTTGAACAATACTGCTCAAGCAAGGCAAAGCGTTTTATGTTCTCACCGTGAGCTGTCAATTTCTCTCCTCCATACAAGAAGTCTTGTCCTACCGCAGCATTAAACACACAACATTACACACTCAGGCTCATAGCACGTCGTCTCCCACCAGTGCTTGGGTCTGTAGAGGCTGCACCAACCTTGCTGGTGAGCGCAGAAACTTGCTCTGCTGCGTGACCAACATAGTTGACACAAAAACCTGTGTAAATGAAGCGAACCACCACCTCCGGTAGCTAATTAGTGTGCGTCATCTGCTTTAAGCTATGAACCGTTTTCGTGCCACACTGCAGGGACGGTTCAAATGCCATCCTTTCACGAGCGAGACAGAGGTTACATGCATGTACACAGTATTCGAAGTGCAGCGTTAGAAAAGCCGGAGTGTAGAGAACATACCAGTCATCCCGGTCCCTAATGACCACCGGATCCGCTGCAACATGCCTATTCTTTTGCGAACGGATGCCGCCAAGCTCTTACAACAGTCTAGGATAAAAGTATGCACCCAAGCAGCTTTATGGTAGTTGGTTACTTGCAAGAGGTGGAGCAATTGCGCCTCCGATATGGTGACTGCCGGGAAAGCGCCTCAGGCATACATGCTTGCTGGCTGATATGCGGCTTCTGTGGCTCTGAGACATACCCATCTGCGTATTGTTAAGCGGGTAAACAACTTTTGTCGTAATCTGGGATAGCAGCAGATACGTCAGGGCAAACAACACCACGATGGACAAGTTTATGTCTCATTAGCTTTTTGATATAAGCGACAACCGGGTTTGCTTTACTCGAAGCCGGACGAATAAGGCCAACTTCATCCTGTAGTCAAAGAACTCACAGAGGCTGCCTGCAGGCATGCCGAGCCTTGCGATAGCGCTAGTGGGTGCATGTTAAAGTAGCAATGAGGCTGCACCTTACCGTAGTAAAATGGATGGCCCTTACTCAGCCATCCACTGAGCTGTACTTGGGGTTGATTTATGCAACCGGAGCCGCTGATACCAGCATGGTCAAGGGGTGGACGCCAGACGAACGCACGCTCTTTGCCCTCCAGCTTAGCGTTGGAATGAGGGTGGCTTCTTATTGTTCAAAACGAACTTCTTGTAGCACAACACTAAACCCATGGCCCTAATGTCAGGTTTTTGAACCAAAGATGTTGGTTGAGAACCCTAATTGTTCTGCTGAGTAACCTGATAGTAACCTGCCAGTGAACTACAATCATTTTTTCCTTGAACAACCGCAGGATGCTCTGGTCGCCGCAGAAGGTAACTCGCGGTGCTCAATCTGTTGAATCGAGCCGGGCGGATAGGTGTTTGGAAGCTACTGCTCAAGCGGCTTCGTCTTCCTATGCCCCTTTTACAATGTTTTACCCTTATGGTCCCGGCCTAACTTCAGTGTTATCCCCCATTTCAATCCATATTTCTTGGCCCACACCCTTAATGCTTTGATGGGCCTACACCTTCTAGGTGCAATGCACACACAAACCCGGAGCATCGATCCTGCCATATGGACAAGCCCATGTCTAAGCAAGTGGTGAAAGCCACTTCATCTGCTTCCATTTGGAACTCCGATCCTCCTTCAGCTTACCATGGATCAATGTACGCACCTTGTTACAGATACGCCACAGGCAGCAGTTACCTGAACCTTAGACAGCTACTCGATGGATATCTGCTGTCTACCGGAAATTAACCTACTGAACGCGATCTCTGTCCGCACGCTCCGACCCCCTTCAGGAGACACGAGCGGTGCTTCCTCATTGTGTTTGTCCATAGACAAAGCAGCTTTGAGTTCCAGCGAAGCTGGCGTTGTCATTGCTTTGAGTACCCGGGCTAAAGCTGCTCTGGCTGATGACTTTCGAATCAGTAGACCGATGGGGGCGGTCCGACTGGTCTCATCGTTCCAATCATTGATGTCGCGCAGGGCTCTTAGGTGGCTGTTGGTTATTACTGCATACACCCCAAAAACTGTAGGAATGTAGACCCTTACTTCGAAGTTGGCCTCGGTTGGAACTTCAGCTCCCTGCTTGGGGAGCCATATATTCGGACCCCATGGAAAGGATTAATCGTCATACGGCTAACGGGGCACCTGGACTACTGACAAGAGTCGTCACTAAAACAGAGCGTTTAAGTTAGGCCAGATTTCAAGGATAATACATGCCTCTAACTAACAAGTCCTGTTGCATGCACCGGTAAGCGTGTAGGATCTCTGGTTAGGTGCGGAGTCCGGAGTTAATGGCCCGTCGTCTTTGGATGTCATAAAGAAGTAAAAGCTTATATTCCCACTGCTCTATTTTATCGCCCGCACTTATAACCACGGAAGAACATGAAAGGAAGCGTTAGGATATTTAAGCTTCTTTAGCTAGGCAGATTCAAAGTACTGGAGCCAATGATGTGCTGGGTGGAGATTTTGCATAGTGATCGATTTGGCTCGTGGAAAGGTCACCTGGTTAAATGGAATGCATCTGATACCTTGGGTGGGGCAAAATGCGTGTTGGTCCTAAATACCTCCCCACCGGTGCGGCAGCCGCATGATGTTAAAGTGACCAGGAGTAAAAACCCGTTGGCAACGTCCGGTAAAAAGGGAGCTCTACCTGGTACCTTGTCACGAGCAACGCCCGAGGCCGAGGCATGAGAAGTATGCAGACTAGCTTCTGTGCCTAAAGTGCTGAGCAGAGGTAGGAAGCAAAATGAGGATGGTAATGGATGGTGATGGTAATTCCATTGTTCTTAAGTAGCGCAATGTTTTCCTTCCTTTCGCTTTAGAGAGGAGTTCTTTTTTCTGGCAGAAGCTGGAGAACAAGAAGCAAATGAGCACTGGCAGCAGGCAGTGCAGACATCAGCACAACACAATAAGACGGTCCTGTAAAGCTGCATAAACTACTAAAAGGTCTAGCAAATAGCTTTTCTACCTAAGCGTGTTTGTCGCAAATTAGTCTCTATTGGCTTACCTTCAGAGGTTGGTGGTATAGAGTCAATTTCAAAGAGCTATGATGACTGCTGCGTAGGCAGTGTGTTTACAGGACTTGCTGCATACTTTTCGCAGTCATTTGTTGTACGTTGATTTGAGTGGGTCTACCGAAACTACATTGACGTTACCATTCCTATTGATCATATAATTTTTCTGTTCTAGCGATCCTCTGGAATACTTCACCGTACGGTTGCTGTTAAGGTCTGCGGACGTTAGCATTTCGTAGCCACACATGTGAACAAGTTGTCAGATATTTTGCTGAGTAAAACTCGTTAGTTTATTCGCGAGTGGCAGTAAGATGTAGTTCACGCATAGATGAGCCTAGACGATGAACGACGTTTGAGTGACCTAGAGCATTGAAGTCGATTGGTTGAACGACGTAGGCCGGAAGCTTCAAGGTGACACCGTATACCAACTACGCGGCAGAGCAACTACGTCAGCCTTAGTGGTCGTTCGAAGACAATAAAACCAGCGGTAACGCTTGGTCCAACGGGTAGTATCAGCGTATGCCAACAACGATGTTCTGAGGTGACGGTGGAAACGTTCGACTAACCCGTTCGATATTGGATGGTACGCAGTCGTTCTTAATCACCTGGTTCAAAGAATACTGGTTAACTGTCGGGAAAGCGTTGATTCGAATTACGAACCGCGAGCAGTCTTTATGGTGGATGGAACACCATACTGTGTGATCCAATGAGCCACAAAATTGCATGCTACCGTCTCTGCCGAAATGTCCGGGATAGGTACTGCCGAGGGCGAACGAGTGAAACGAGCGGTAGTAAGTAAGTATTTATATCCACTCGGCGGCGAGAGCGGAACAACGGTGTCTATGTGCACCTGTCCGAAACGTGCACCAGGAACGGCGGACTTGCCAACTGGTGCCTGTGTATGGCGGTGCAACTTTGAACGTTGACATGGGAGGCAGCTTTGCAACATGGTTTGCATATCATCGTCCTCGCCGCCAACACAAACCGATCAGTAATGTGTTTGCGCTTAGCACCGATGCTTGGATGTGACAGACTATGTAAATAAATAAATAAATTTTATTCCCGACAATGCGAGGCACACCTTTACAGGCATGATCATATTTAGCTAACATAGTGTGATCAAATTGTACAAAAGGACATGTTTGGCATACCAGTGTATGTAAGTATATGGGTGTATATACGTAAGTAAGGTGGTGGGTTTTCGGTTCTCTCCTAATGCCTTTCTTTCTCATACAAATGTCTAGTGGGCCATGAGCTATTCCACTTGGGGCCACTACAGAAGCGACGACGGGTCCGGCAGAGAATTACGGCGAGCCGGCACAGCGTTTGTAGGCACGCTGAATTCGATTTACTAACCGCGTGCTTGCATGCTAAGTCTCTTTATTTCAGGTGGTGGGTTTACAGTTTTTACCTTAATACTTTTCTTTCTCATATAAATATCGCCCTGTACTCTATTACATTAACTTGCACACATCGCTTCAGCCAATTGTATTCGATTTCCATAACATTTTTGTGTTCGTGGCATTCCGTGAACTATACTTTCTGACCTCGTGCACTCAGCTAGGATCTGTTTATAAACAACTTGTTACATTTGCTCACTAAATTAAGGTTTATATCACCGTTTCCTTATGCATTAATCGAGTGTTTCTCTTTTTTCTTTCTCTCTCTCTCAAGTGTTTGGCTGTTGTTTGACATCCCCGGTGTGGCTGCGCTTGATGTGCATGTTGACAAGGTGCCTACCTGTCTATTACCCACTGCATCGGCCATACTGGCTCCAGGAGACAGTTGGTCGTTGCTAGAGGGGATAGGGTGCACGGTCCTTGTGGCCGTATTAGGCTCGAAGAGTGGTTCCATGCAGTCTGTGTGGAGCGGACTAAGGTCCAGCCACCACCTGGTGTGCGCTTGATTCCCCAAATACAGCGTGGTTGTGTTTGCCTGTGAAGGAGTGTGGGCCGGCTCCGTTGATGAAACGTGGTTCCCATCCGCATGCCTCCCGGTCTTATTCCTTCGGGTTTACAATGGATATGGGGTATGTGGTTGGAGCTGTGGGTGGTTCAGCGCAAGCCATCCATGGTCCCTCTGTAGGCGCAGGCGTCCTGTGGCTTGCCACAGGGACAGGCAAATCCGAAGCCGGATGCCGCCAACCATACGTAAGTAATTGTGTAGGAATTTGGCTAGGGTTTTTGAATGCGCCGCAGAATTTTTGATTGTTTGTTATCTTCAGGAATGTGAGAATAAGCGGTTGATTTTCGTGTGTTGGATAGCATTTTTCGAATATCCACGGGCCAGTGACTTTAGTTTGTGGCGAGTCCCATCCGCCATGTTGCAGTGTTGTTAAGCAGACATGTGTGGCTTATATAGGGAGAACGCTTGCCAGGCGAAAACCCACCACGTCCTGGAACACTGCCGCCGAACTATTTGCTGGAACAGGTTAAACCCGAACCACCCAGCTGGCACCACGAGGGGGTGGTTTGGTTTGATGCAGTGCATCAAAGCTGATTCGCCGGTAGGTTGATGGAATTACAAATCGTGGCTTTCCTATCGGTACGTCACACATCAGAACATCCGAAATATCAGGCAGCTGGATGGGTTTTACTTGTAGGTTGGTGTTTTGTAGGAGTTGAAGAAACTGCTTATGCTGATGTTGTGCTGTAATTAGTTCTTGGAGGTCCACAAGGGAATGCTCAAATAAGCTGTAGCGTTCCGCTCGTGGTAAGTCGCCTTCTGCGGTCTTATTCGTTTCGGACAGAGGCCGAATGTCTGAGATAAATTGGGATGTATTCTAATTGGCTAGTTCCTTGTAGGGAAAGTCTACCAGAAGCGGAACATAATGGATATGTTAATCAAATAAATTAATGAATAAACTTTTATCCTCGACAATGCAGGTACACCAATACAGGCATGAACATGTTTAGCTAACATAGTGTGATCAAAATTTAAAAAAGTACATGTTTAGCTTAACAGTGAATGTAAGTGAATGGGTGTACATAGGTATGTAATTGTCTATGACTGTATCTGGTATTTTTGAATGTGCCGCAGCATTTTTGCTTGTTTATTATCGGCGGGAATATGAGAATAAGCGATTGATGTCAGTGGGTTGGATACCATTTTCCGGACGTCCACGGGCCAATGACTAGTTTTTGGCGGGTCACATTCGTCACGTCACAGTATTAATAAGCAGACAGTTTTGGCTTTTACAGAGAGAAAGATTGCCGGGCGAAAACCCACGACGTCCTGGAACACTACCGCCAAACAATTTGCTGGAAGGGGTTAAATCCAAATCACCCAGCTGGCACCATGAGGAGGTTGTTTCGGCTTCTGGTCGTTGAATGCCGTGAATCTACGCCCTTCCAAGTATTATCGAAAATGACGCACACTGAGGGTAATAGCTAGGCTTTCTCTGCTGAACGTGCTATGGCGTCGTTCGGCAGGCTGTAGTTTCCTAAAGAAAAAGGCGATCGGATACAATTCCTTTCACTGTGGATCTTGTTGCACATCGCTTACTGCTGCTCTGAGGCGTCCACCGTTGACCGTGACTGCGCGGCTGAGCCTAGATGTAAGAGTAGAGGTGCAGTTGATAGCTAATATTTTAGCTTACTAAAGGCCTACTTAGCTGGTTGCGTAAGGATGAATGACTCAACATCCAATTTGCGTAGCTCGGTAGGTTTCTGGACTAACTCGGAAGAGTGCGGAAGGAATTGTCTGTAGCAGTTAACCATGCTCACAAACCGGCGTAACTTTTTGAAGGGATAAGGGATAAGGTATTCAGTGCTGATTGTCACTCTACCGGGTAGGGGTGTAATTTGGGTAGAGGAACAACGGGGACTAAGAAACTCTGTCCTATCAACATAAAATCCACGCTCGGAGGCATGGATAACTACCCCATAATGCGCAAGTAGTACGAAACGTTGTCGCTAGTGGAGAGAGTTCTTTTGGCATGTTAAGACTTGCAACCAAGACACTGTCAAAATAGGCGCAGGCCAAGTCGAGCTCGCGGCTGAATTGACCCATAAAACGCTGAACGTTCCGTGCTGCAATGCGGAGACCAAATGACATTCGTAAAAACTCAAATAAGCCAAAGGGAATGGTGGCGACAGTCTTAGGGACACCTTGAGGACGCACTGCCATTTAGTGATATGCCCGCGCCAGGGTTATCTTGCTGAACAACTGCTTTCCGTACAGTGTGGATGAGAAATAATGGAGATGCAGGTTGGGAAACCGGTCTGTCACGGTGATGGCGTTCAGTCCCCGGTATTCCCCACAAGATCTCCAATCTCCAGATTTCTTCTTCGGAACCATATGTAGCGGCAATGCTCACCTACTACTGGATGGAATCATTATGCTCAACTGTAACATGTGGTGGAACTCAGCCTTCGTTGCGGTAAGTTTATCAGGCGCTAAGCACCGTGGTCGATGGGAAACCGGACCACCAGTTATCTTTATCTTTTAGACGAGCTCATGCTTAACCTCACCAGATTGGCAACCAAGCTTTGTTATGCTGCTAACTTCTCGAAGCCGCTAAAATTACATTGAAGTTGCATGAGGTGGGACAAGCTGTGTACTCATAGATCTACTAGAGCCTTTGCAACCAGCCTGTGAAAGTTGCTTCAGGCTATCGATAACCTGGCAGCGTTTGTGACCTACGATAATGCCACGATGCTGGAAAGTTTCGAGGCCTAGTATTGCAGTAGGCAATTTAGCTACAATGAAAATCCATGGAACGTTCCTGCAGAGACAAAGGTGCAGTGGGATGGAACGCTCACCACAGGTTCGGATGGGCGTGCCGTTTACTGCCTGCAGGCTGTGTACCGAGAAGTGCTTCAGGTCCTCCGGACGTGGGGGAGCCACACTAAATTGGGTAGTAGTATTTACGAGGAATGGCATGCCAGGGCGTACGTCCAGCAAGTAAAATGGGTGATCCGGCTTGTATGTGCCAGCTTGCGTAGTCGCCAGTAGATGTTCGTTTCTAATGTTGGAAAAGCAACACGACTTTGTGCATTCCCGAGCCCAGGTACGGAATCTCTAGTGGTACCAGCATATGCCAAGGTAACGACCAGCACTTCGAGTACGCCTTTGGTTTGATCGGGAGTTGCTCCTTCGTTTGACAATGGTGCATGAGGCTCATTGTTCTTGCAAGGAGCGGACGGCTTTCACGAGTGAGTCGTTAGAAGCACGAGGTGATAAAGTTGAGATTGTTGGCGTTTCTATCTCCATTATTTTATCAGTTTTAAGTGCAAAGTCTTTCTGTTGGTTTTCCTGAGGAGGCTTAGCCAATTTGCGTCGCCAGTGGGTAGGGGAACTTCGCAAAAATGACTGCTTAAAGTTGGAATTCTCTGGAGGAATATCATCTACCAGTGCTTGCATTACCCCCAATAGTGGCGTAGAGTGCGATCGCCTAATTGTTCACCATTAACTAGAAGTCGTACTCTCTTACGCACGCTAAGACTACCCTCGCGCACTATAAGTTCTTGTTCTGTTGATAGGTAGGGCTTGCCTTCAGGATATCTTGCGCTAGGAACACTAATTCTGGTGGGTCGGAGTATCACCTGATGAAATTTTAAGGTATCCTTATGTATGCGATTAATCACAAAAATGACTCGGCTTGTATAAATCAGAACTGGAAATATTGTACCCAAACTGTTGGTAAACAACTAGTAGATGGTCGATCCTATTCGCATACATAAAGTATAAAATGCGATGAAGATGGGCACGACTCATTGAATAACTTGGCTGTCTAAACTACTAGTTCATGTCTGGTTAACCAACTTGTAGGAGCGATGGTTAGGCGCCGCGTTCGCAGTTAATGTCCCATGTCCTTTGAACGCTATAAATAAGTAAAAGCATATATTCCCATTGTTCATAAATAAATAAATAATAGGTATATTTCTAGACCGGCTAGAGGACACGCACATAAGAGTTCAAATGAATCCATACATTAATCCGATGCTGCCACATGGAAGTAGGCAAAATACGAGTATGTGTTCCTCGTTGGCAATTACAAATGCATTGGCATTGTTTGGTGTACATCTGCTGAGGTCGCAGGTGCGCACCTTCACATTTTTCTGGTTCTTTATGGCGATATTGAGCTCCTTGTTCTTTCGTGGTGATAGCTGCGCAGAGGTGTAGTTGTGCCGTTTTGATTGGAATAGAATCCAATTAACCACAATTTCACTTTAAATTCATTGGAATTTTGTTGGCCCGCTCAGTCGCCACAATTGTTGGTGCGCACATAGAAGAAATGAGAGTGGCGGAATTATAAGAGATAAGAAAAGTTAAAAAATAAATTGGGAAACGCTGATGAAAATAAAAAGGATTTGTTAAGAGACATACTAAGACGGCGTTCTTTACTAGAAAAATACAAATTAACAAAAAGAAATAGCCAAAATTTCCTTGCACTGATGTTACATTCTGGCGCGAAATTTCAACCTGAGTAAATCTATGAAGAGAAAAACCTTTTCTAAGGCTAGAATACTGCTTAATGCAGCACAAAGATTAGCTGCTCTGAACAAGTTTAAACCGCTGATTACGTTTACAGTAATCAAATGCTATACGTGTAGTAGTTTGCAAGTTTTTCGCAATTGAATGGTGGTCTACGGATAACGCCGTTACTCTTTGTCACTAAAATTGGCTTTCTGCTTTGCAGGCAGATAGCAGAAAAAAGAAAAAAATGTAAAAACTAGCGAAGCGGTATATATGCTAAATAGGCATAGCTATCCAGCAATGCTATACTCAGCCCGTAATGTCCTGCAACAACTAGGGACTGCGTAGGTGGCCGAAAAGTACACTTTGCAGGCATACATGGCAAATGTACGCAAACAAAGTATAATGCTGCAGGAATACGCTAGGTATCCAGTAAGGAATATTATGTCCATCGGAATTCAGAAGAGCTTATAATTAACCCGCGGTTAGAAGACCTCAGCACACCATTTTCAGTGGATACTGAGCCACCTAAACAACTAGGAATGTAGCGTTCAGTATATATTAAGTCACTAAGTGCTTCTGAAGCTTATATCAAGGCCGCATGAGCCAGGTCTACCTGAGTAACACAGGTGACCTTTCGGATCAGTTGATACGTTTTGGCCTGGAAAATACATATATTTCTTAGCGAAACCTCGCAAGTTTTATCCCTTAGAGCCGATTTTCTATATTCATGAGCTAGAGCAGCCTGCCACTATTACTAACGAAATGAGCATGGGAAAATTTATTAAAATTTAGCAAATTGCTTTGAGGCGTGAAAACCATTTTGGTCTACATTGTTGGGGCATTACCAACTCTACTTCCGGGGATTGAGCTTGCCCGAATTTGAAGGATTGTTATGCCTCATGTGTTAATGCACACCATTTTGCAGCTGTTTGATAAATTTTGAGTTGTTTCTCTCCAATTTTGTGTCCCGAAGCGAGTGCCAGCGGTGCTCACTCAGTTGGCAATCTTAACTAGTACTATACTGTCACGCCGGTAAATTCTTTTGTGGTATTCCTGACAAAAGATGCTTTAGTACCCTGAGCAAAGGGTGCCAAGATAAAACAGGAGTAGAATAGTAAGAAAAACCAGTAGGAGCTAGTCGTTCACCCGCAACTACGCTTAACGCATAGTGTAGTAGTAGTTAGCAATAGTCCGAGACAGTGCGCGAAATTAAGCGCAGATATCAGAGGGCAATGGGAGTGGGACACAGCGGACTATGTTCGATGGGCTACAGTAAGAAGCGGACGGATGAAGCGAGGCGGGAGCGAACATGTGAGCGCGGGAACTTACAAGGTGGTCGAGTGACGAGCCGGTTGTAAGGAAGATTAAAACAGGAAGGAGTAATGTACAATGGGGCAACAATTAAATTGTGAATGAAAGATAGCAGTTATCTTCTAGAGAGCTACAGAGCCCCCTAGAAGGCTGAACATAGAAAGCCTTCGAAATCGAAAAGGACTGTTGAAACGAGGTTCGTAAGGCAAAATCGTGCCGAGTAAAAATGAATGAGCGTTCGTGTTAAGTGGGAATTCATCGGCAGTAGGAGTCCGCTGTGACGTTTTCGATTTGTTATATATTGCTTGAAGGGCAGGGTGCATTTCGGCGAGCCGTTGCACGGGCTTGCCGGACTACAAAAACACTGCCTAGTCCAGCAAAAGGCCGACAGGATCTCAACCTTCGCTTCTGGCAGACGGTGCGCTTGGGAGTGGTCTCTCCTCCCTCCGCACCCCGCTCCGCGTTAAAACGACCCTCGTCCCACGAAGAAACGACCATGGTCCCACGGAGAAGCAGCACTCGTCGCGAGAAGAAGCGACCAGTGTTCGCGCCAGAGTCCTCGAAAACCTTCCTCGCGTGGGTCAGTCGATCGAAGAGGAGGGTTTTGGGCATGTATAGACGAGCAAATAGAACACACGAGCAGAAAACGCGAGAAAGAACAAACGAATGATCTGCGTGTTGAAATATTTGGATTTCTTGTATACTTTTTTTCGAAAACGTTTTTCGGAGGTTTTTGATATTTTTGTTTGTTTTCAGTTACTCGACCAAAAATGGGGCAAAGATATACAATATCTATAAAGTTAATAGTATTCACACTATTCATAGTCGGAGAAACGAGCGGGCTTACGCACCTCCCGACCACGGCGATTGGTCGTGGGAGGCGGCGGACTAGATTCGGGAGATGTCGGAACGACTGAAGCTTGTAGACCGTGATCGTGGTCTGGTTGGCTTCATTAGCATGCGGAAGAATGGTGCGGTGAGTTGTGACATCGCACGAAGCACTACTAGAAGAATTACGCGAGGTAGTTTCTTCCATAAAGGCGGGTTTCAGACGGCTGATGGTGACGACTTCGCGTCAAACACCGCGGTCAATAGTGTACGCATTACTCGCCCGATGTAGCATCTTGAAAGTTCCTAGGTACGGTCTATTGAAGTGGCAGTCGAACACCGTCTGCGCGAAGAAGGACGTGTGAACACGTAGGCAGCTTCTCGGGCACGTACATTGGTGTCTTCTGCGATGGAGGAGCGGATAGACGTGGCGCACGCACCTGGTGAGCCAGTCGATCAGTGTGACTTCCGTAGTCAATAATGGATGTACATGGGGCTGGTGCTACCTGCTGTCTGGGCAACCGCAGCGTGCAACCGTAGACTAGCTGCGCTGGTGTGGCGTCGAAATCGGTTTTAACCGCGTTTCTTTATCCTTGGAAAACGAGAGACGGCGTTTCAGACCATGAAGGATCTGCGTGCGCACGTAGCGCTGCCTCTAACTGGAGGTGAAAACGCTCCACCGTGTCCTTGGCGGCCGGATGATACGCCATGGTCTGGACGTGGCGGCAGCCTAAATCTTTAAGCAAGGTGGCAAAGGTTGATAAGAACTGTGACCCTCGATCGATGGTCACAATGGCGGGACAGCTGGACTGAGCTACCCAGCCATCCAGAAAAGCTTTCGTTTCCGAAGAGCAGTTAGTTATGGGAATGGTTTCCGGCCACCTAGTGAATCGATCGACACAGGGCAGTAGATAAACAGAGCATTTGGAATGCGGCAGAGGACCTACGAGGTCCACGTGCAAGTGAGGAAAACGTGCGTCTGGCGTGGGAAACGTGCCTAATAGGCCTCTCGTGTGCTTGTGCACCTTTATGCGTTGACAGGGAAGGCAAGCAGCTGCGCAAGTACGGACGTCCCGATTAACATTGCGCCAAACGAGTCGTGCGGTTACAAGTTTAACCGGTGCACGAACGCCTGGATGAGACAAGCCGTGCAACGTGTCGAACATGGTCTGCAGAAACTTGCGTGGGACGACTGGGCGCGACGTACCCAGAGATAAATCGTAGGGTATAGTGCCGTCTGATGATGGCCGTGTGTCCCATGAGGAAGACCTGCGCAGTAGATCGATCTCAGTGTCGTTGAGTTGTGCTGTGGCCATGGCTGCCAAGTAGATAGCATTGCCGGCGTCAGCGGAGAGAGCTTGGGTGTGAGAAAGTGCATCGGCGACGGCGTTGTGCACACCTGATATATGCCGTATATCGGATATAAACTGAGCGATGTAGTCAAGGTGGTGCGACTCTCTAGGAGAGTATCGGTCGGTAGTCGTGCCGAGCGTTAGTCAGGGGTTTGTGGTCGGTAAAGACGGCAGAGGAGCGGCCCTCTAGAAGGTGTCGGAAGTGACGTATCGCTAGATACACAGCTAGTAGGTCCCTACCGAACGTGCTGTAACGAGATCCGGTAGGTTGTGAGCGTTTGGAGAAAAAAGCTAAGGGCTGCCACGTGTCGGCTACTCGTTGCTGCAAAACAGCGCCGAGTGCCACGTCCGAGGCGTCAGTACTGAGGGACAGTGGGGCGGCCGGATCGTGATGCGCTATAGAAGGTATGTTGGCGATAGCCGTTTACAGCGACTTAAAAGCGGCGCGTGTTGTTGCAGGAAATTCGAATTTCTTGAGTTTCCCTCAGAGAAGGTCCGTGAGGGGTTGCATCAGCGAGGCGCAATTGGGTATAAATCGTCGGTAAAAGTTGACAAGGTCATCCAACCGTCTGAGCTGTTTGGAAGAATGAGGCGCGGGTAGTCGACGATGGTTTGAATTTTATCCTGCAGTGACACGATGCCTGCAGAGAAGATACGGTGGCCGAGGAAGTTGACTGAATCGACACAAAACGAACACTTTCTGCGTTAATCGTCACCCGTGTTGTGCTAAACGATCAAAAAGTGTTCGTACATGGTGCATGTGCTCTTCTCGTGAAGAGCTTGCGATTAAAATGTCATCGAAATACGCGTAAGCGAAGTCTAAGACGCGACAAACTTGGTCGATAAAGCGCTGAAATGTTTGCGCGGCATTCTTTAGATCAAATGGCATGCACAGAAACTTGAACAAACCAAATGGAGTCGTCCAGTCAGTTTTAGCGATGTCCGCTTCGGCTAACGGAAATTGTTTGTATGCGCGGACCAAGTCGATTTGCTAAAGATATGCTTACTCGCCAGACTGGCGGTGTTATCCACCATGTGCGGGATCAGGTAGCTGTCAGGCGTGTTAACCGTATTCAAGGTTCGAGAGTCGTCGCAAGAACGCCAGTCCTCCAAGACTTTCTTCGGGACCATATGCAGTGGTGACGCCCATGGGCTATTAGACGGTCTAACTATACCGAGCTGAAGCATGTGGTCGAATTCGGCTCGTGCCGCACCTAGTTTGTCAGCAGCAAACTGTCTTGGTCTTGCGCTAACTGGCTGACCACGCATGACTAGGTGATGAGTGACCTCTATCGTGACTGGCGGAAGCTCTGCAGCTGGCCGTACCGGTGGCCATATTCAGACACTAGGTTCGCATAATCTGACTGTACATCGGAGATTCAAAAACGTGGCTGATTATTGGGGCGTCCGTAAGAACGCCTTCAACCCCTAGTTTAGTACGACCGTCTAAAAGTCTGTGGCGACCAGCATCAACAAGCAACCCAAAATGTCGGAGGAAGTCGATACCGATAATTGCGAAGGACACAGACGCAACCATGAAGACCCACTGAAAAGCTCGGCGAAGATTGAGGTCTGGGTTCATCATGCGCTGACCGCATGAATCTATCGGAAAACCGTTGGCCGCACGCAAATTATATGTAGCCTCTGAGTGCTTGTCGTTAGCAGTCGCTGGGATGACGCTGACTTCCGATCCCGTGTCGATGAGGAACGTGACGGAAGAACGTCGTTCCTTAACTTAAACAAGGCGTCTTGCTTGCCTACTGACGGATACGTAGGTCGTGCTAGTATGCGTGCTATCCGCTTTCCTTAAAGCGTCTGGGTGGTGCATAATGCAGGGAGCCCGACAACGTCTAGCTCTTCCACCGTATTGGCGGTGATACCGCCATACCTCTTCTACGGGTTCGGTCTTCTCTGACTGAGAACGTGCAGGGAAAATGTGGCACTTTCGTGCCGAAGGAAACGTACTCGGTGAAGGCACAGACGAGCCGCAATGAACGGTAGCCAAAACGTGGTCAGCATTTGACCGTGGCGCACGCCGCTTCGAAGCCCTCATTGCTGTTATCCGGCTGCGAAGTAGCGCAATTTCCTCATCTTTAGAGTCAAATCGGCCTAATGACTGGGAACAAACTTGAGATTCGGTTTTCATCGGTGAGAATACATCACCGGAGGTAGTGATCCTCTGCTGCGGAAAACGTTCGATCGCAGCGTCTGCCTTGCTAGCTAATTATTTCAGGTGTGTATCTATAAACATGGACAGCATTACCGGCAATGGCTCTGTGAGACGTGCAAACCACAGCCCCTTTATCCCTTCTTCGCTCAAGAATAAGGGACCAGCGATACGCTAAGTCCGCGGAGCAACGCCGACGGCTTGCGATCTCCAAGCTTGAGACCAGTGAGATGTTCAAATCGAGTTCGTGCCCTGAAATGTAATTCTTTTAAAATAGCTTGCTTCATTGTTTCATATTATGCCTCATTCAATGGGCAGAGTAAAATACCCTCAGCCCGCGTCACAACCGGCGAGTAAAGGGTGTGGAACGAGCTGATTGCACCGCGGTCGGTCCTCCATAATGCCTTTATTTTCCAGTTCTATCTCGAATATCTTAAACCAAACCTCTGGGCTGTGTGCCATGAAACTTGGAACAGCCAAAGTAAGCATGGTTACGCAGTGAAAAGACTTAGATGCCACGCAAAATGTGAGTCGAAACGATAAATGATGAACAAAAACATTAGCAAAGTACCAAAATTACGCAAGCAACAAATGAATACAGGTATATAATCGAGAAAAGGCACGAACACCAAAAATACAAACAAGAGAAAAATTGTTGAATTCGCGCGTGCGAATCGGGGTCACCAATTTGTAGGACTAGTTAACACTAGTCCGAGACAGTGCGGGAAATTAAGCGCGGATATCGGAGGACACCTTGAGTCCGACACAGCGGACTGTATTCGATGGGCTACAGTAAGAAGCGGACGGATGAAGCGAGGCGAGAGCGAACACGTGAGCGCGGGAACTTACAAGGTGGTCGAGTGACGAGCCGGTTGTAAGGAAGATTAAAACAGGAAGGAGTAATGTACAATGGGGCAACAATTAATTGTGAATGATAGATAGCAGTTAGCTTTTAGGGCCTAACAATTGTAGGCTTTAAATCCAGCTAGATGATACATAACACACTGGCAGCAAAGATAAGTTAAGTGGTGATGGAAAATATCTGGTGGTCCAGCCAGCCAACGTGACAGGGGCCTCTGTCGTTGGTTAGCTTTCGTGCCAGCAAAATGAGATCAGGAAATGCGAGTGTTTTCCTGACAAAAGCGGTTGACTAAGAGGATCTGCTTGTCATTATGCCTGTCTACTAATGTTGCCAAGAGGGAAAGGCATATTTATACCAGATAAAGCTAAGCATATGGGGCCAAGTGAGGTTAAGTGGAGAGCAAAATGTCTGATCCTTGGGCCTAGAAATTTTATAGTGCTCTCTTGAGCAACAATATGAAAGATATATTTAGCATTTTGCTGGTTACATACTGATAGTGGTTGGAAACGACGGAGTACAATAGCTGGTGCTCAGGCTTAATGAAAAAGAATCAATAAAGGCCAGGTAGCAACCGACATCTACGAAGACGCATAAAGCTTCATCTAAAGCCGGCATTTAGACGGTTTTGGACAATTCTAATGTTAAGCTTACGTGTATCAGCAGCAACACACGCTTTCAGCACGTTATTCAACGCTTAGATCTGGTAGGATGCCTTAACTAAAAGTACCTCAAAGGTCATAAGCCTAATAATTTTTCCACTGACCCAGTGGTCAAGAAGTTAGAAAGTGATAAATGTAAAGCTGAAGACAAGGAATGAAGAAGTAGATAAGATGTAAGGATTGAAATCCGCCTCCACGATGGCTTCAGTGGATTCACCAGGCGGTCGCAAGTAAAGTGTTCTTCTGCGTTACTCGCCCTGAAAGCTTCGGATTTATTCGCGCAGTTAACTACGTGCTATCATGCGAATGAGCTCCGCGAGCTCGTCCTACCACTCTCCACCTTTACGATCTGTCATTCCGGTTCAGCAGTTTCGAAGTCAACCGTGCTTGAATTTTATCGAGGAAGTTATTTTTCCTCTCGTCGCACAAGAACTTTGGTGGGCATATTTTAAATATATTTTTGAGAGTCGCCCGAACATCCTACTACCACTCCTTCAAGTCGCTGTACAAGGCGATAGTTGTCAATTTGGTCGGTCATTGGTGCAGCCACTGTTGTCAATAGACATTTTTAAGTCATGCTGCTTTGTCTCTATCCTACGTTGCATCGCTGCCTATCCACATACCGACTGGGTCCATAGCACGCACGTCGCCTACCTACCCTAAGAAACGTGTGACTCATCTGGACGCGGCACGCCTGAAGCCCTGACCTCAAACCAACCCCGATCGCCACGAAACGAAAATCGCAGCGAAGTCAGTATCGCTATCCAATTGCTAACCCAGTTGTAGTGTGCACATCCAACTACTCCATTCCATCTTGTTAATGGTGAATCAGTACACCACATCATCACCACCTGCGGTCATTCCTACTTAGCTGCCCCATTACTGACCGTGGCCACGTATATCAGTAGAATTATTCCACTCTAAGCTAGTGGTAAATGTGAGGTCTATAACATAGATTCTGAACTCTCCTTTTCTATCTAATCCCTCTTGAAATTGGTAAAAGTCAAAATAAAAAATTACACGCCTCAGGTGGATATGGCCCATTCGAAACTCAATTGTGACTTATGTGGAAAAACCGTTAAGTCTGGTACAGTGTGCATTAATTGTCTAAAAGTGTACCATTCAAAGTGTTCAGGGATGAGTGCACTCAAAACTAGACAGCAGCAAAACCGAAGCAAATCCAGTCCTGTGCAAATCAATTCCCGTTGTTACTTGTGTAATTTTCCTAATGAAAATTGTGAAAAGTGGGCGGAAACAGTAGAGCAAGGGGTGAACGCTCGATAAGCAGCTGTGAAAGTAAACAATTCTACACTTGAACCTGAACGGACACCTACAAACTCCCCGTTTGGGCCGAGAAAGAGGGTCAGGCTTCCCAACCTCACCATCGTGTCTCAGTCTCCGACGGCCCCTAGCCTCATGACTCCACTAAGCGAAAAAGTCGTTTATAATCCACTTGCTTCTACGTCCTCCAAGGATGCAATAACTAGTAATTCAGTTGACATACTCGAGACACAAAATTCCAGGAATCCCGCGGTAAATAATAACTGGAGATCCTACGCAGCGGTTGCTTCTGGGAAAAGGCCGTAAAAGACACCTTGATTCCACTTACCGGAGAGGACCAAACTGTGCCTCAACATGGATCCTTATCGCTAGTGGGGTACACAAATCCACAAAAAGCAAAAGGACCTAGCGTTGTTAACTCACAAACCACAAGACGGATCATGGTGCCTTAAGCCTTGTGTGCACTAAACTTCCTGAATCCAACTCCAACAAAATAAGGGGCAAAATGATAGACGATCGTAGTCAGTGGGATTTCACCTCTAATGCCATCAGCATGCGCGCTGAACCCACTACGCTGAGACACAACGCACGACACCCAAACACCTTACACTATGGAGAACCTCGACTACTTCGTGTAAAACTACATTTCGCAGAAGAAACGGAATCCATTCTGCCCGCTGCGAATCAACACCACAGAGCATTGAACGGAATATGTATCTTACCGAATATTCCGTGGAACGAACGTCCAAAGGACATGAACAATCAACAGGGAAGTAGAAAACAGGCGCCGAAAGCCGTCATTATTCATGGCGTCCCCAAGTCTTACGCTTCCTCTCCCGTAGAAGCTTAGCCGCAAGACCTGGAGCAATGGCGATACGTTCGTGAAGCGCTGTCTTTAGAAAATGTCATTGATACCTGCATGCCAAGGATTCCCGTGACACCAAATTACAATGGGTGTGGTCCTGCGTTGCTGAAGTTGGTCTTACCGTCTGCACTAACTTTACAGACAGTTCTAGAGAACTGGAGTAACTTCCAGGACATGCTACCAGCAGAAATTGGAATAAAAGCAGCAAGTTTACGACCAGCGGCTACTGGTTACTCCATGGAAGGAATCAACTCAGTGGGAACAATCGTTGTTGCAGAGTCCACCACAGAGACCGATCTGAATGCCGTTATAGCATCCGGCGAGACACTGCAGGAGGTGAGTGACCATCAGGATAATCAGGAACCTGATAACACGGTGCAGAGAGTTATTGCAAGTCACACTTTCCAGCCTAACACAATTCCAAAAAACTAGTAGCAGCCGACCTCAAGACGGTCGGCCACAAATAACCTTCTAACCTATGAATCACTCCCGTTTTTATACCTACGCACAAAGTCTTTTAAGCAAACTGACGGAGCTTCGTCTGCGTCAGGCCTCGATATCAAGAGACATTGTGATGTTACCCTTGACCTGGTTGAATGAAGTGATCACTGATGCAGAAATCCCACTACCTGGGACGTCTATTCTACGCAACGATCGACCAAGTAGAGGAGGTGGAGTACTACGTTATTATCACAGCGAAATACACATTTATCTCGCGATGACCCAGAGGTTCACATTGTCAATGGGCTTTGCTGTAGTCTTCACCTAAGCCGTAGGGACGCATGTTTGTTGTGTGCGGCGTATCGTCCTCCGTAGGCTACTTTGGAAATGGACAACAGCCTAGCCTGCACAATTAAGCCCATTCTCTCGCAGCCTTACAGCCCCATTCTTCTGGTTGGTGACTTAAATATTAATACCATAGAAACCACAGCCTGTATCAACGAACACTTTAAAAATGGAAGTAGAGGAGTTAATAGTAGATTACCACTCTACAACCACATCACCTCACCCACAGGCTTCAGGACAGGAAACAAACCGGGTGACCTGGATCTTTTATTCACCAAAGAAGAGCTTATGATAAATAAATAAATAAACAAAGCTTTTATTCTCGACATGGCAAGGCACAGCTTTACAGGCATGACCATTTTGACAAAACAATGCGTGATCAAGAATTTGCAAAACTCCGATACGTTTTCCATAACCGCGCTTGTTTGTGCGGGGGAACGTAAGTGCTTTATTGTGTGTGCGTTTATGTAGTTGTGTACTTTGCGCTTGTAACTGTGCTACCCCATTCTTGAATGTTTGCCATTGTCAGCAATGTGCGAGTATAAGGTTGGTGTCAATGGGTTTAAAAGGATTATCCAGATATCCGCGGGGCTGTGACTTTATTTTGTGGCGAGCCACGATCACCACGTCACAGTGTTGTTAAGCAGACATTTGTGGCTTTTTGTAGGGTGAAAGCTTGCCAGGCGAAAGCCCACCACGTCCTGGAACACTGCCGCCGAACTATTGGCTGGAACCGGTTAAACAAGAACCACCCAGCTGGCACCACGAGGTTGTTCGGCTAGCCAGCCGTAGCCAGGCCGTAGCAACAATGCAACGCTCAGGTGCAATTACATCTGTTACGCAGGGTATTGCTCAGAAAACACAGAGGATTGCCAGCTCATAACGGATTACGGCGCTCTAATTAAACGTATAAATGTTACATGCCTGGCATTTCTAGCAAAACGATCCCCGATGTTGCCTGGTTTGAAATTACTCGCCAATTCAACAAGTTGGGAACTAGTGCTTCTAGGAACAGTCCTTCGCAAGTGAAGGCAGTAAAATTATTCATACGCAGCAGGACACGCAAGTGTATGGTTACGAGGAATTTACTCTGGTGAAGGTACAAGGAGTCATTGAGTGCCAAAACGTGAAAAGCTTGCACTATCCAAAAATCATTACGTAAACCTTGTACGCAAAGCTACTATACAACACCAACATAATCTAGCTGAGAAAATCCTTGCTAACCCCAAGCTCCTGTACAAACACGTTGACAACTCCTGCTTTACACACATTGTGTGGACTTTTACAAAAATCAACCGAGGCCGCCAACGCCATATGTCAACAATTCGCCCTGAACATCCAGAGCACGACAGCGCCGCATACACTGTTCCCGATCGTTGTACCACCACCAGGACTTAGCCAAATTAAGTTTACGACTGCAGCTGTTATGAAAAGGCTAAGTGCCCTGCGCGAGCCAACCTCCCGGTGTTTATCATTTCTGGTTTGTTGTGTCTCTGTAAATTTGAGAATAATCTTGTTGTTTATTTAGTTGGCTATTCGTCCAAAAGCGCTAAAACTGGCTGCAGTAAATCTAGAGAACCCACTGTGCAATTTCTTCCAACGATGCCTTGATGAGATGCGCGTGCCACCAATGTGGTAGCAAGGCGTCCTCACTCACATTCATAAGGGGGAAGTCGAACAGATCCGGCCAAATATCGCCCGATAACACTACACCCGGTGCTCTTCAAACTCATGAAAGCGCTTGTTTCCGAAGCGCTGATGAACTTTCTGGAAGGGCGCAATACCATAGCACAAGAACAACATGGATTTCGCAAGAACCGATGTTACACTTTAACCGTGCTGCTTGCTAGATCCAGTTGGACTGACCGTTGACAGCGGCGTAGTTGTTGACGCAGCATATCTGGAATTCTCAAAAGCCGACCGTCTGAACCACCGTATCCTCCTTCACATGCTGCAGTGCTGTGGAATTGTTGACCCAATTCTCGGTTGGCTGGGTAACATTTTGCTGCCATGACATCTGAATGTAAGAGTTCGCGGCGTCATCTCTGACCCAATCGACGTTAAGTGCGGAGTGCCCCAGGGCTCAGTACTTGGTCCACGACTATTCCTGATTTACACAAACGATCACGCGACAGTAATCAGCTCCAACTCCTTACTTTTCTCTGGTGATCTCAAGATATGGCGAGCCATTAGAACAACCAGCGACAATGCAGCACTTCAGCATGATCTGGATAGGGTCTAGGATGGTCGACTCAGAACCTGCTTCAGTTCAACGCTACAAACTGCAAGGTGTTGAGCATACGCCATAATGCCACTTGCGAATACAGACTGAGGATCAAATATTGCAGCGCACTACAGCGGAATGCGATCCAGGAGTGGTAGTGCAGGAAGATCTGGGCTGTGCCCTTCAGGCCGAGTAGACCTCCAAAAGGCTAACCAACAACGGCCGTTTGCGGAGGGCATTCGGGCATTCGATCCTTCCATATGTTCGCAGACGCTCAACGACTACATTCGGCCTCATTCTGAGTACGCCATCCACGCCTTGCAGCCATGGCAAAAGCAAGATATTACCGCTCTGGAACTGCCACAACGAAGTGCGACCAAGAACGTAAAGGGCTTGTTTCAACTCCCTTACTGATTGAGGCCGAAAACCCTCGGGTCTACAGTGGACAATATCGACGCCCGCTTGGCGACTTGCTAATGACTTATATGAGGTTGAGGAATCCAAACCATTCTTGTCGTCATCTACTAAAGAGGAGTCTCAATACAACACTCAGGGGACACCAGCTAAAGCTAGCCACACAATACAGCCTGCTGGAATGCCGCCGGAATTTTGTTTTCCTTTGTGTGTGCCAACACTGGAACGCTCTTTCCACATACGTTACTTCTTTCCCCACGTTAAAGGCATACAAAAACCTTTGGATGACTAACTTACCACCTACATTACGCTATATAATCAGAGATGTCTAAGTCAAACCAAAGCGAAAAACGGTGCTCATTCTCAGCTTTTGTGCTGCACTACCTACACACTGCTGTTGTGGAATATAGTTTAGGATATAGTACAACTGCATTCAGCAGTTTACCCCAGTCCAAGAAAGCGGCGGACAAGTAAGCGTTGTCGTTTCTTTTGTCCTTAAGCCATGCTTTCCAAATATTACTCCCCATATTACTCTACAGTAAAAATTCGGTACACGTTCTACAATGTTTATATGAATAAGGGGCACCCAAATCATTAGACGCTTAAATTGACGATTTACACTTATGTTTTCTTTAACTTCAACTATCCTACGGGACTCGTAAAGTAATCGCTTTTTACCTGTAATATATCATTGTTCATTCTTCATTGTTCAATACTCCGTATGAGAAATAACTACGAGGTTACAAACCTGCCAGTCAGTAGGCTAGGCTGTACTGTTTGTTGAACTTTTTAAACATTGACGAAATGACCATAGAAAGAGAGAAGCCGGAGGGTTGTGGATACCAATTTATCCATTCAGCCTTTGGATCGACGTGTCAGTGAGCGGGTCGAAGCACGTCAGGAACTACTCAGTAACGGTTAAGTACCTCTGCATTCAGAATTCTAATTGTTGCACCTGTACGATGCGTGCGACTGATCCGACTGAGACTTTCCGGGTCTTGTGATTGCGGTAATGTCTAAGTTAGAAGAACAAGGGTCACTAATAGAGACAACCCATGGGGTTATCTCTTATTATCCCTTACCGGATGCTTCTGTGCTGGCGCCTACTCTTTCCATAGTGTAATGGCCCCACGAAGCTTCACGGAAGAACTTAAAAAAACCTGATGACGTTGACGCTTATTTAGCTACTCAGCTTCAAAGTTCTGTAGTCAAAGATATGTTGGGTGGAGTTTGGTAATTTGGTTGACATGGCTGGTGGAAAAGTCAGCTGATCAGATGGTATTCCGCCGGTAACCTGTGTTAGGCAAAATGCATGCTTGATGTAAAAGCGAATAAGAGCCCCTGGCACCTCGACTTTTGAGTTGTATACAATGTCAATTACAAAGGCAACCGATTTTGCAGAGCTAAGGTATAAAACGGAACGGGTTTTCTTTTATCATGAGTCTAGTGGGCCGATCAACGAACCAATGCAGGGGACATGCAACGCTTGTCCGAGAATCTTAGCAGAAAATATTTTAAAAAAGCACCGCAAGCGAAAGGCTGCCAGTTCAGGTCAGGCAGAGTAAAGGCCCAATTACACCGAACACTTCTTCGGGAATGTTCATGGAGAAAAGCCATTAGACTGTTACTAACGTTATCGAGGATTCTACCTACCAACGCAACTTTTAGTTTCACGGATGCAATATAAAAAGAAACGGCGAGGGCAGAAAGTATGCGTCATAAAGGCAGTAAGGTTGGGGTTGACTTACAAAGCAACGCCACCTCGGCGACGATTAGAGGTACGGTCACGCTACAGCAGTGCGTGGCCTGGTAAGCACAGATCCCTGTTCATGACGACGGTAATAGCTGGAGTGTCAGCTGTACGTCACAACGGCGCTTCGTTGCTGCGCAACCACCAGCAGTGGAACGCAGGCTGAGTATGCCAAGGGGATGCCAGCCCTACGCAGGTTCGAATCCGAGCAGATCGATTAAGAACCAAGGTAGTTACCACTGGGCTGCGGGCCGACGTCGGCGCACAACCACGTATCGGTGAGTTCAAGAACATCTAGACAGCGGTCGTCAACAATTTTGCCGACTTCACACAGCTTGTTTTGCATAATACGCAAATTACTGGAAAGCACCTTTAGGTATTTAGCATTGTGAACCCTGGATCGCGCGCCACCTGAACCAGTTCTTTCAGGGCAGAATTGTACCGCCGGCTCACCATATGAATACACAGCAAGAGACCTACTGCTTCACTGTGGGCGTCCATATCGAACAGCCACCCGAATTTCAGCTTTTCTGTAAACGCAAGACCTGAGTGCAACATGCCGCCGGTGCCTTTGATCTTAACGGCAATACGTATAAAGGCTTGGCGCGCCTCCGATCGGACACAGCAACATGCAACATGCAACACGTTCCCGAGTCTGGTGAGTTTGCGCAGAGTAAGGCCGGAAAGAGTGGCAGTAAACGGTTGGTAACGCTTAGTTTAACTCCCTGAAGGTTATCTAGCATACGCGCTTGGAAGAACACCAAATGACCCGGTGCCAATCCTGAAAATAACACAGCCATCAGTACGCGAGTCTCAGCGACACTCATTATTTACCAAACGCCACGTGGAAGTTGGCAGTTTCGGATCAGCGTCCGCAATTTTAAACTCCAACGTCGTAGACGAATATACCTGTGATGAGACAGCAGTAGTAGGAAAGGATAGGAATGAGGATAGAACCCCTGACGGATCACACACAGGGGGGCCTAGGTTTTGTCAATTGTTAACCAGCTTCAACTTTCCTTTGACGAAGGCAAAATCCAGCTTGTCTCCCTCGCTAACAGAACAATCAAGCACGGTATCTGTGCGTTCGCCGCAAAAGCTTCGCTAATAGTTCGTGTGTTTACAGTATACTGAGAGCAAACGGACTCCCAGACTGGCCACTTGCAATTATCTTCCACTGTCTCACAATAAAGAACTGAATTGGTTAGCCGAACCACCTCCACGTGGTGCATACTGGGTTGATTGGGTTAATCCCGTTTTGGCGAACGGTTCGGCGGCAGTGTTCCAGGAAGCAGGGTGTTTGCTACTGACAAACGTTCTCGCTATAAAAGGCCACCAATATCCGCTTAACAACAATGCGACGTAGGGGAGGTAACTCGCCACCGAATAAAGACACCCCGGGATTGCAAGCTGAAAAAAGCTATCTTCGTGATGACAGTTATTCCATAACTGCTGGAACCGCATAAATGTATCATACTTTACATAAAGTATGTGATTTGAAATCTTTTTTGAGCAAAATTATTCACTACTTGTCGCTTGTAAAATGACATCGCAGTCGCCAGTTAACCTTTGTTTACATTCTCTTCCATGTGCGCGAATGTATGAGAAAACGAACTCTTTAAGCGATTAAATGTAGCCATATTGTCCGCCATAGAGACCGTTTCTACCGTGGATCCAGTGATGGTTATCCCCTTGAACAACAACAGATGTCGTCCATTTGTAGTCTTACTTAAACTTATGTACGACCTAAATCAAATTTAGAAATTTTCAGCGTCACCATGAACATAGCAACATTTAGCCCGGCGTACCATACTAACCTCACCAGCTATTGGGCCTAACTAGTTTTTAGAATTCCAGTCCGGTGGTAGTCGCGTTTCACCATTCGAGATTTGCTTTACAGAAATTCTTGTTTGAGAACAGTATTTGACTAATACTGCACAGGAAATTTGGCTTTTGTCAGCTTTCTAGTGATTCAAACGAACGCTGAAGTGTTAACGTACTTGGAACTTCCCACCCAGCACCCTATTGCAAAGTGGTATAAAAATGCGGTGTGTGCATTACTGGGCTGCGAATAAGCCAGCGGAACTGCCGTGACGTATTTAACATACATTATATGTTAAGTTATTTATGTCTTGAACATTTATATTCTTTATTAAACCAAGAAAACTCAAGCAATTGGTAAGACCTTTAGTTGCAGTGGGTTAACGAGGGTCATGTTCTGCTGTGCCCTATTCTAATAGGCATCTGACTTTATTCGCTCCCAGCCCACCAACAGCCGTTTGGTAATGAGCGATTTTAACGTCACAGATGTTTGCCAGGCCGCTCCTTATTGCAACTAAGCGTCAGGCACATTGGACGTTGATCAACTTGAGCTGAAGCTCCAACTAGCTTTGCATTAGTTCTTTGACCTACCCAATAGGTACATGGACGCCCAAGTCCAGTCTATCTTAGACCATGTAGTTGCTGTCGATCGAATGTTTGGTGCCATTGCTTACAGGTTCCAGTGATCATGTTTGTCTACTCTTCAGACGTATTCTGTCTAGAAGCTGCCAGAATACTGTTGAGCATCGATCGAACATATGGCACGCAGGCTATCAAGCAATGCGAGCCAAAGCTTGGGTTTTTATTGTGCGATCTCTGGCGGTGATACTGTCCAGGTTGCCTGGGATAAATTTAAGCCCTACTTCACTAAGATCGCTAGTTCTTTTATTCCAGTAACAAGGAGAAGGAAGGCTCAAGCACAACCGTACTGGAAAAATTCTACTGGCAGGAATCTAATCACAGAGGTCTAAATGTTGGCGGACTTACCGAGAAGCTCCATTAACCGATACTGATGAAAGGCACGAAAGGTTGAGAAATTGGGGTACCCCACACATAAGGCATGCTCGGCTCAATATCGAGAAAGGGTTAGAAGACGAAGATTTATTGAATCCAAAAAGATTCTTCGCAAAGTCAAAAGACGCTGCGCTTCGAACAGGTCAATTCCAGTGGCAATAAGTGCTGACCGTAATCATGCATATACGGACTATGACAAGCACTGCCTGGTGACTTATTCAGTGCCACCGTAGGTATCCAATGGCAGCTGAAATCGTAAGCTGAATGCCAATGCTGGCCGCGGACCTCCCTCATAGCGCCGTTACCTGTACCGCACCTTACTGTCGTCAAATCTCGTTGGAAACAGCTAGTCGGTGTTGGCGCCATTCATCACTGTGCAAAGCTGTAACTTGAATAAGAGCCACACCTATTCTCTCCAACCTGCATTGTTCTCGAAAGTCTGTCTCAAACTTTCGCTCGTTTTTGCCTTCTTCATTGAAACGGTAGGTACCCACTAGTGGCCAAAAGTCCTAATATGCCTGCACCAGCCCCCGTTACTACCCTTCCTAGAGCCATTACTTCTCTTTAGCAGCAGCTTTTTGCCATAGGCTCCATGCAACTGCGGATATCCTGAGCTCGCTAGTAGTCACTTCTTTCTTAAAAGGTTTATGCTCTTGCATTACAACGTAGCTGGTTCGGTTACGTATTCCGTGACACTAAAGGCATCCACATGTGACTAAAATTCCGAATCGAGTGGCTACAGTTGACCGCAAATGATATGTCCACCAACGCTTTTATCTCGGTTGTCTCACCTTTAACACTTCTAGCTACCGCGATTTGGCGTAAGCTCCTTGCATCCCTGTGCATATTCGGGACTTGCTATGTGTCACTCCTTAGCTTTCTAACTGTATTCTTTTGGACTGTTTGCAGCAAAGACTTTTGCTGGTTTGTTGACCTAATCATTGACACTGTTGTTATCCATTAGTGACTAGAATGATTAACCCAACTAGCACTTTTGACCACTGAAACCCAGTTCATTAGCGCCGTCTCCCGACCGTCTTACATTGTGCACATAGTACTCCATGCATATCCATTTAAATAAATAAATAAATAAAAAATAAATAGTATATTCTCGGTAAAACGAGACACACCTGTAAAGGCGTGATCAAATAACAGCCGGCTTTTATTATGCTCAGATCACTAACCTCATATACCTATGTATAGAATAGTTATTATGTGGTCTTAGTTAATCCTCATCCCGTGGCGTATATTAAAATATCGCCACATCGTCACTAGATCTTCTGGTTTTGGATTGTAACCAATCGTGGTTCCATACCGACATTCTGATCTCCGGTTGAATACTTACACCGTAAGCTAATACGGAACCCTGCTATTAACCCTTATGTGCATGAAAGTAATTTATCCATTTAGCCATGCTGTCTGCTGTGTAACCAAAACTTTTCCGCATAAACCTGTTGCACCTTGTACAGCAGTTTTCTCAAGTAAATGTCCTTAAGTAGGATCACCCCAATGCTTGAAACAATGACTGTCCTTTTTGGTCTCCTCTCGGTCTTGTCCTCTCTTCCCTTTTCTCTGTGGTCGTAAACATCAAACAGCTCCGGAATTGAACTGAGAAAATGCCTCCGTCTGAGATGGGATGAAATAACCAACAAGGACTTATCTGGACCACGACCTCGTTGCAAAACCCACCATCCGCACCCAACACCTCAATCACCGATGTCCAGTGAGAGCAGCTAGATACGACTTCTTCGCACCACAGAAAATATATATAACCAGAGAAGGTGAGACCCCATTCACTGGAAATCCTAGTTACCTTCAAAAACATACTTCCTCCTCAACGAACCCCAACGTCTATGTTGGACTCTGACTGTGCCATTTGTCTAGCCAATAGAGGAGTCCCTCGACTGCGAATAATTGCATGGACAAAGGCTTCATATGAAACTTTGCTAGTTGTACTTGCCCGATCACAGCAATCGACGACAGTGTTCCAGGACGTGGTGGGTTTTCTCCTGGCAAGCGTTTTCTCAATAAAAGCCACAAAGGTCCGTTTATCAACACTGTGACGAAGCGGACGTGACACGCCACCAAATAAAGTCACTGCCCAATGTTACACCTTGAAATATCTACTAGCCGTTTTTCAATATTTTACTGTCACGTACCATAAAAATACTCTCAGTCTTCCTCTACTGTTCCACTCCAACTCCTATGCTTTTTATTTACTGTACGCGCATTTTATTAACAGTTCACTGATGAGTTTGCTCCTCATGAGTGCTTCGACTGCTTCTGCAAAATTTTACACCTTTTGGCCACTGCCAATTACATGCGTTGTAACCTAGCTGTTGCGCCACATAATTGCTTGTAAACTTTGATCACACCTGAGGTGATATGGCTCGATGAATTCGAGCATAAAAAATATTTATTTATTTGTTTGTTTATTTTTAGTGCGCAATATGAAGAAGAGCTTTTTTGGGAAACCCCGTTGACAGGCGTTAATCTGGGTTGCAGAAACCCAGAGGGTTTGGGACTATCTGAATGTGTTTCAGCGGCGACGGAAGTTCGTAGGCTGTAACAATGGCTGATCGCTTCCAGGCCTCCAGGCCTAGTTTAATTCACCTGTAGCTGTTGCATGGGGTAGCTGCGGGACTATGTGGACCGCTCGCCATGGTGTTGCGGAAATCGTTTGAAAGCTGTGCATTACCTTTCGAACGCAAGGAAGCGGGTAGCTGTTCTCTCTTCAAAAATAGTGTCAGGGGTATGCCTACAATTACAGGCCAGTTAG
This sequence comes from Dicrocoelium dendriticum, assembly GCA_944474145.2. Lineage (NCBI taxonomy): Eukaryota > Metazoa > Platyhelminthes > Trematoda > Plagiorchiida > Dicrocoeliidae > Dicrocoelium > Dicrocoelium dendriticum. The sequence goes on along the minus strand of OX104066.1, from coordinate 49,961,797 downwards.
TCTGACCAGTGTACTAAGCAAACTCCTCGAGAAACTGGTGAGAGATTTTTGGCATCAACTTGGTAGATGCATTTTACTTAGCAATGTGCGATACGGATTCCGGAAGAGCTTCTCGTGTCTGACGAACCCAATGAGGGCTCGCGAAAGCTAGGCGGATTCGGTGGACAACGGCCACACATTGGACTGCGTTCCGTCAAATTGTCAGGCGTTTCTCCAAGTACCTCAATTGCAGCTCACGCAAAAGCTAACCTCCTACGGGGTACCTGGCCGCGCCCTTCAATGGATGACTGCCTTCTTGTACCATAAAGAACAGTCGTGCGGGTAGGCCAGGGCCAACGTTTAGGCAGTCTGTCCTCAGTGGCGGGCCGCAGGACTCGGTCCTTGGACCACTCCTGTTCTCTATCTAGGTGAATGACCTACCCGCGGAGCGTGAGGTACCATCGCTGCTATTTGCTTATGACCTGTAGCTCTGGAACCTGTCTAAGTTCTTGGGGTCCCGAAGCCATTCAGCGAGCCTTGGATAAGCTTTGGGACTGGTCTACTTTATGGTTACCACCCATAAAGTAGGCAAAGTGCTTCACTCTTCGTGTTGAGGCTTGTCCTTCCGCGAAGTAATTGGTCGGTGGGGTCGAACTACTTGCGGATCCAGGCAGGTTGACCTAGGCGTCTTACACCCTACGTATTTAAATTCCGGCGACAACTGGAAAGCCGCAAGCAGAGGTTTCCGTATGTTGTCGTTAATTCGAGGTGCTTTCAGAGTCGTGACGGGCTGTACCATTAAGTGGCTGTTCGCAGCTTTCGTTCGGTTTCAGCTGGAATACTGTGTCTAGGCTTGTCCGCCCTGCTTCGTCGCGGACGAAATGAAGCTACCGAGGTTTACGGAGTTTAGATGTTACAATATGGATGTATCCCGAGCGTCAACTTAGTTTGAAAATGCCTTCAATGCAGTATAGAGGCTTAGAGGAGCCATAATCGTAACCTACCGTATCATAACTGGGAAGATTGGTCTAGATATATCTTGGCTATTCAGTCCGGCTAGATGGTCTGTTCCACGCGTTCATTCCTCAACCTGGACAAACGGCGGTCCAACCGGATTAGGGCGGAAATCGGGCTGTGGCACTGTGGCATCGAGCATCGGAACACGTTTAATATATAAATAAATAAATAAATAAATCTTTTATGCTCAACAAGGTGAGGCACGCCTTTACAGGCATGATCATTTTGACAAAACGATGCATGATCAATAATGTGGAAAAATCCGATTTGTTTGCCATAGCTGTTTGTGTAGGGGGTATGTATGCATGTCATTGTGTGTGTATGTGCATGTAGCTGTGTATTTTGTGCTTTTAGTTGTGCTGCTCCAATCTTCAATGTTTAATATCGTCAGCAATATGCAAGTAGGAGCTCGGTGTCCGTGGGTTGTATAGAATTATCCGGATATCCACGGGGCAGTGACTTTATTTTGTGGCGAGTCACGACCGCCACGTCACAGTGTTGTTAAGCAGACATTTGTGGCTTTTTATAGGGAGGACGCTTGCCAGGCGAAACCCACCACGTCCTGGAACACTGCCGCCGAACTATATGCTGGAAAGGGTTAAACCCGAACCATACAGCTGACACCACGAGGAGGTTGTTCGGCTAGCCAGCCAATTCAAAGATTGTATTTAGTAGAAATAAAAGCTCGAACTTTACTTAACCCATCGGGCAAACACTTAGGGTCGAGTCTGATGAAAAGCCTAGTAACTTTATTTGAGATTGAAATTTTATGTCCGACATATCTTCATCTGGCTTGTGCAGGCAATTGAACAGAATGCACGCCGGCTCAACGCGTTACCTACCGCCACACCCTCCAAGCGGCTAGGGAAAGGAATTAGGTAGAAGAGAAGCTCCATCACGTTTTAATTGTCTCAGTGGATATCGCAGTGTAGCTTAGCTAGCTGAGAGTCCAGGTGTCTTAAGCTCCGCCACAGTAGGTGCCGAGCCTAAATAGGCGGGCAGAGCATTTCACGGTCATCAGATTCTCGAAGCAACGAAGTGTCGTCAGCAGTTCAGCCGACAGTGCTGAGGTGTGAGCCCCAGTGGGTGGCCCCGTGGGTGAGGGCACGATTAGCGCAGTGTGAGTAGGTGGCGGCTAGGATGCCTAGGGTTGGATAGGATCATAAATAAAAGGATCAGATGGCCCCGCAGACGTCGATACTTAAGCGAGTAGAGGCCCAGGCTGGAAAGTCGTTGTGGATATTCAAGATGTTTTGTTGCCCTAGCTTGGGGGCTTCAAGAATATCTTGTTGCTTCAGCAACCAGGGGCTTCAAGCCTGAATAGCGAACTCCAAGTGGGCTCGAGGAGAAGCTTTGAAAAGGAGGCGGAAATTGCTAGGTTCAATTTGACTGAAGACTTGTTCCTGCGATCCCACCATGCGGTTAGCAGCAGCAGCGGTTTTCCGGCAGGCGGCGGATATGGAAGGTCACGTCTGGGTAATGATACCCAAGTCTCTTTTGGCTGACGCGCTCTGGAGGATAGACACTCCCAGGAAGTATAGGGGAAAAAGCGGAGGGACGCGGAGAAGGACGCGGCATTTCGAAGTGTTAACTGGATGGTTGTATTTTATGGACCACTGAGGTAGACGCTCGAGATTCGTCTGAAGTGTTTGTGCTTGTGACAGGAAAGCGAGGGGACAACGCTCTGTCGACGCGCACCTGGACGGTGGGGTTTTGAAGGTAGTTACTGATGCAGTCTAGCAAGGTCCCTGTTACGCCGTAAGACAACAGTTTCTCTAATATAAGGTTGTGGACGACCCTGCCGAAGAGTTTGGCGAATTCTAAGAATATGACATGTATTTCTGGGCCGGAATCGGTAGCAGTCGTTTAGCTATCCTTGGCAAGTATCAGCTTACTTAGATACGACTTCTAGCACGAACGATCCCAAAGTCCTGATACATGGGGTCTCCCTTATTAAAACAATCGCCCCTATAAGGGCGGTGAGGTAATTGTACACTACCGTAATGATCTGCAGTGGGAACCAGTAGACGATACAGAAAAGCTGCTCAGAGACTCGCTCTTGTGCAGTCTGCGACTAAGGCGCAACGACACATTTTGGCAGTTGTTGTTCGTCAACCAATGTCCAGAGCAGAGATTGACTCCTGCTTGCCATTACTATTGGGTGAAATATTTCGACGGCGCTAGAGCTATGTGCTCCTCTCCGGCGAATTCAGTGTTCAAGATTTGGAAGTTGCAGCTTCTCCGAACGAACAATTCAACGCAGACCTGTAAGAGTTTATCGTATGGGTTCCATTCGTTAGCCATGTCAGTTCGCCCACCAGATTCAGAACGGGAAATACGCCATCTATGCTTCATTTAGTGCTCACGAACAAAGAGCCCACGATCGAGAGGCCAAAGGTGGAGGGACCTCTGGGGCGGAATGTTCACGTACCAATACCTTGCGACTATATGTGTTGTGTGACACATCCACCAGAACCTGGTGTTCTGTATCAAGCGATCACGCGCTACGACACGGTCACAGAACTCGTTGGGGATGCTATTTGGGATTTTTCTGACAATTGCTCCATTGGTACTGCATGGAGGGAGTTTGCTGCCAAGTTTAGCGATCTGATTAACTCCGCATCCGTAAATAGGCCTATTCGTTCTGCATGAAGACCACCTTCCATTAGGAGTAGGACCCGAAAACGCATGGCGTTAAGAGACGCAGCGTGGTATGTGTATAACGCGAATCCTTGCTCTGTCAACGGGAGCAATTAAACAAAAATAAATAAATACCTAGTTCTTTCTCAGATTCATAGAGACACACCAAATCAGGCATGATCAAGGTTTAAAGCAGTTGTGTATCACGGCGATACTTTGGTTAAACCGTGTGTAGTTGAAACGGTCAAGACACTGTAATTGCAATGATATAGTGCATATTGAAGGAGGGTATCATATACTTGCATGTGTCGGAAGAGTTGTAATATGAGTCTAGTCGACTTGCCATAATGTAGTCGTGGGCAGTGGCTTTATTCAGTGGCGGGTCATATCCGGCACATCGCAGTATTGTTAGACAGACATTTGTGGCTTTTAATAGGAAGAACGCTTGCCAGGCGAAAACCCACCACGTCCTGCAACACTGCTATGCAGCATTTTGAACATTACTGTTTAACTGGCAAAGCCCCTTGATGACTGGTTTCGTATTCGATTATTCGCAGTCAAATGGCTCCTAATTTCCTCTGTTAGTTAGACAGGTAATTTGATCGGGGTCGCCATGATGGTTGAGGTCAGTTGGGGAGAGGAACATCGCGAATAGTCGTCTTGTTGTGTGTCCAGCTGAGCAAAAGTTCAAAATTTCTGCTGTCTGGAGTTTTTAGTTGTATGTTGTATAGGAGTATGAAGAGTTGTCCAGTTCTCCATCCTGGACAAGGGTTGTGGTGATTGTAGTTGGGTCCTTTTTATTTCAACCACGCTCCATGTAAGTCCTTCTCGGTTGTTACGTTCATCTTGGGCAGAAAATATTCCTCAGTCCAATCCCAGATCTCCAAGAAGTTCCGGACCTCTGAGAAAAAGTAAAGTAAGGGACAACCAAGAGAAGACCGCAAGAACGGGCATGGAGTTAAACATTGTTAAAGTCTTACGTTATAACGTTTGAAGTTGAGACAGAAGCATGTACACTGTGCAACAATAATTATGCTGAAAGTGCATTTTGAATATCCCATAGAATCATTAGCCGTATGGTTGGATTTCTAACTTCTGCGTAGAGACAAGAGCGTCGTACCGGTAAGTACACTACGAAGTATCGGTTTATTATGCGCCAAAAATTGCGTGGGGAGAGAGCAAACAGAGTTAAAATCTCGGTGGTGATTGCCAGGAGCATGAACAGCAAGTAGCAAGCGTAATACGATAGGGAGCGCAGAATAAGTGAAACTGAATAGATTGCCACGAGTGAGAGCTAGGAGTCCATTGGTGTTAGGGCAGTGGAAATATTGTATGCAGATATTCTAACGGAGTACAGGTTATTGAGATAAGGAGTGGCTCCCAACAAGCACAGCATAATCGCATATGCATGGAACCGATGACCACTAGCTACTTCTAAACCGAGGTGTCGAATTTAAGTCGACCGACAGATGCTGGCGCCAGGCAAGACTATCAGTGGCCAGATGTAGCCATTCCAACCAGACGTTTGGTCACTAGTGTATGCCTATAGGGTCACTGAATGCATCAACAAGCCATCGGAGGTAAGTGATACAGACATTCCAGGAGAATGTATGATGGAGAGACAAGGACTATATCCTAGCAAGCCCAAGATCTGCGCAGAAGGGACATGAAGCATACGGCAAATTGCTGCGGTAGTGAGAATGATAAGAAGGGCGACATAGAGGGGCGCTAGGATAGAGAGTATCAGTGGCCAGCAACGACATTCGGATTAGGCCTTCTAATTGCCAGTGGATACCTACAGTGACAGAAGAAGTCAACAACCAGCCAAGGTGTGACGCAAACAATTTAAGTGAGTAAGTGTTGGAGAGATATGGAGTTATTCCCTGCGCAAAGATCAATGCTACCTACGATGACTCGATGCAGCTGAAGAGCGGTGACGTAGGTAATACGTAGAACTGATAATGGTACTAAGGGAGAGAGAGTATCGACACCTAGCAAGGGCATTGGGGTGAAGCCTTAAAGTTGCTAGTGAATACCTAAAGTGCCCCAGAATAAGTCAGCAGAAAGCAAATGTATGTGACGCACGCAGTCCCAGAGAGGAGTCGAAGAGTGGCTCTTAGCAGGCTCCGGATATGCGCAGAGGTGGTTGGAGCCTAGGAAGAATGGCTCCTGCCAGACAGAGGTGCCAGAGGTAATACGATGAACTGATAATGGCACTAAGAGAGAGAGTAACGACGGCTAGCAATGGCATTGGGGTGAAGCCTTCTAGTTGCTAGCGGCTATCTAAAGTGTCCTAGAATAACTCAACAGACAGCAAATGTAGGTGACGCAAGCTGTCTCAAAGGGTTTAGGTTGGAGATAAAGGAGAGTGGCTCTGAGAAAACTCCGGAAACGCTTGGGGCCTAATACCACTTGTTACTAAATAGAGATGCTGAGGTTAGGAGGATCGACAGATGGTGGCGCTATGAAAATCAATCGCTGGTCAGATATACTCATCCCATTCAGCAGTTTGGTCACCAGTGGATTCCTACTGTGTCACAGAATATATCAGCTAGCCAGCGAAGGTGTGATAGAGACATACTAAAAGATTACAGGATTGAGAAACAAAGAATATCTTCTAGTAGCTCTAGATATGCGCAGGATGTATGGAGCCTACAACGAAACGCTGCAGAAAACGTCATGGAGATAAGAAAAACGAGCTATAGTGGTGCTAAGCATGAGAACTAGTGGACAAGAACTGAAATCGCATTAAGCCTTCTAGTTAATAGTAGATGCTTACAGTGACAGAAGAAGTCAACAACCCCGCGAAGGCGTGTGATGCAAACAACGCAAGAGAGTAAGTGTTGGAGAGATGAGTGGATCCTAGCGTAAAGAGGCAGGCTACCTACAGTGAATCGATGCAGCTGAAGAGTGGTGACAGATAATACGAAGAACTGATAACGGTACTGAGGGAGAGTATCGGCAGCTAGCAATGGCATTGGGGTGAAGCCTTCTACTGGACGCCTAAAGTGTTCCAGAATAAGTCAACAGACAGCACATATATGTGACGCAGACAGAAGCAACGGATAAAGGTTGGAGATAAAAGCGAGTGGCTCTTAGCAAGCTTCGGATAGCCGCAGAGATGAATGAAACCTACGACGACAAGTTGCTACTAAACCGAGGTTAAGAGGATCGACAGATAATGGCGCTATACAAACTTTTGGTGGCCAGGTGAGCCCTCGGCAGCTCAGTGGTAGAGCAGCGGACCGGAACTTCGTTAGGCCGGGATTCGATTCCCCGTCAAGACACATTAATGTAGCATACAACTTTGCGCTAGGAGCCCCTCCTTATCTCTCCAACTCTTACGCTCTTGAATTTTTAGCATCACATACCTTCGCTGGTTTGTTGACATCTTCTGTCACGGCAAGTATCCAATAAAGAACTAGGATGCTTAGTCGAATTCAGTTGCTGTCCACTGGTTCTCTCTCTTAGCACAATTATCCTTCGTTCTTCTTATCTTCAGCACGTTTACCTCCGTGATACGTTGTAGGCTCCATACATCTTGCGCATCTCCGGAGCTACTAGGAGACATTCCTTGTTTCTCCATCATGTAATGTTTTAGAATGTCCGTAGCACATACCTTCGCTGGATTGTTGATGCATTCTGTAACACTGACGAAACCCACTAGTGACCAAACTGCTTAATGGAATAGTTACATCTGGCTACCTAAAGTTTTCGCAGCGCCATCATCTGTCGATCCTCTTAACCTCAGCAACCCTATTTAGTAGCAACTAGTGGTCGTAAGCTCCACGCATCCTTGCGCATATTCGGAGCTTGCTACGAGCCACCCTGTTTAGCTCCAGCATTCATTCTTTGGGACTATCTGCGTCATATTCATTTGCTGTCTGTTGACTTATTCTGGGACACTTTAGGTATCCAGTAGCCACTACAAGACTTCACCCAAATACCATTGCTAGTCGTCGATACTCTCTGTCTCGCCCAGTCTCATTATCAGTTCTTCTTATTACCTATGTTACCGCTTTTCACCTGCAGCGAGTAATTTTAGGTAGCATACATCTTTGCGTAGGAGCCCCTCCTTATCTCTCCACCGCTTCCTCTTGGATTGTTAGCACCACATACTTCGCTGGTTTGTTGACTTATTGTGTCACTGTAGGTATCCACTGGTAATTTATAGGCCTAATCCGAATGCGCCTGCTGGCCACAGATACGCTCTCCCAGCTCCACTATCTATCGCTCTTCTTTTCTTCCCCACCATCTCGCATAGATTTGTCGTAGGCTCCATGTCCCTTCTGCGCAGATCTTGAGCTTGCTAGGATAAAGTCCTTGTCTCCCGATCATGCCTTCCCCTGGAATGTCTACAACTTACCTTCGCTGGTTTGTTGATGCATTCTATGACCCTGTAGGCATACACTAGAAATCATGCGTCTTGTTGGAATGGTTACCTCTGGCCACTGGTAATCTTTCCTAGCGCCGCCATCTGTCGATCCTCTTGAACTTGGCGCCCCTGTTTAGTAAGCAGCTAGTGGTCGTAGGCCCTATGCATCTGCGATTATCCTGAGCTTGTTATGAGCCACTTCGTATCTCTAACCTTTATTCCTTTAGCCTATTTGCATCAAAAACCTTTCCGCTGCCTTAACGCCAAATGAACTTTAGAACTCTCTCTCACGGCAACCTGTTTATCTCATTGGCACCCTAGCATAATTTGGTTAGCTGCGCGTCGCTGTGTCTTAGTCTCTACGCTCTGAACTATCTAACCGCCGTATTGTAAACTTGCGCATCATCCGTTTGCTGTCCTTTCTTCAGTAAACTTTTCTTATCTCTCTTCTGTGGAGTAAACATATCACAAGTAGTCAGCGCACAGCGCCCCTTTCTAGACGTTCAGTTATCTATTACTCGCTACGTCTATGACTCATACTTATACTAAAGTCTAGCCCTCTAACCGGCTTTTCCCTGCACAGGCTTCCTTGCTAGAGGCACAGCTGGCACCAACTCATCGGCGACACCTAATTGGTTGTAGTTCAGCTCTCTCACTGGCTTCTCCCAGCTCAGGCTTCCTTAGTTAAATTCCATTAGCACCCCAGCAGGATTTGATCAGCTGCGCTTTGTTGCGTCCTAGTCTATTATGCTCTGAACTGTTTGACAACCTCATTGTATGCTTGCGCTTCTCTCGTCCGCTGTCCTTCTATCACGAAACCTCTCTGAGCTTCCTTCTGTCGTGCAAGCATATCGATGTATTCAGCGCAAGCCGCTGTTTTGCCTCACGGTCCTAGATATTCATTTATCCCTTACTCGCCTTATTGTCTTAAGCATTTTTACCTGCAATCCACCAAGTCTCGGGCTTGCATTCCCTGGCTCTCTCCTGCTGCAGTTAGGCCGCAGGTTCTGCTATACTCAGCAACCTAATGTACGCTTGCATTCTGGCTATGCGCTGCCCTTCAATCAATTAACCCTTCTTAGCCTTTTAGTTCCGCACTCCTCTCATCTGGTCAGTAAACAGAGGTCCGTTAGTTTCTCATTTATAGGTGTTCCTTTCTCACTTACTCGCTGCTATATTTGAGACACTTACCCATGTATGAGTCCAACAGACTCACTGGCTTTTCCTGGGTCAGCCTTCCATAATACTAGCACCCTAGAATAAATCGTTTCTCTGCGCGACACTACGTATACATTTGTTCCACACGTTCGCTTTCCGTTAACTGATCTTTATTACTTCACTTCTATCGATCAATCCTTTATCACCTAGTGTGCTGTGTCCGTTTTTGCAGCAAATGTTTTGACACTTACGCATGTAGGAGGTAAGCTCTCTCACAGACCTTTCCCATCTCAGTCGGCCATAGCACTATACTCTTAATACCCTCGTGTCGTCTGTCTGGATTGATCCCTAGGAACTTTTTACTCAAGCGCTTGAAACCTATCTGTCTGCTGACTGACCACCATTTGACATTTGAATCTCTTTCGTCGCAAGCCATTTATACACTCACTTACTTATTCTGCGCTCCCTGTCGAAGTAGGCTGGCTACCTGCTGGTCTTTGAATTCTGCTTTCTATCTTCCCACGTAATAGTTGCATCATAGCAAACTGATACTGCGTTTTTTGCACAATAACGCAACGCTCTGTATCCCATTTAGATGGTAGCAACCAACCTACATGCCTTCGTAGAACATTCAAAAGGCACTAACAGCACAATCATTCTTGCACATTGTACATCATTTTTTTCCACCATATGTTATACCATATGACTTAAACGATGTTTGTTTCCAAGCCGGTTCTTTGCGGCCTCGTTTGTCTCTCACCTTCCCTTTTCTCCGAGGTCCAGAACTTCTTGGGGATCTGGGATTGGACCGAGAAAGAGATTTTGCCCGGGACAGGGCATAACGCACAAGGTCCTACAAAGCACAGGGCTGTACAACAAATGGATACAAATGCACTCAATACCACGACCGTTGTCCAGTAATGATAGATGGACTCGAAGTCTTCGAACTGCTAAAAAGTATACATAAACATGAAAAATCCAGCCGCCGGAAACTGCCGTTTCGCTCATCTGGACACTCACAAAAATGACTCTTCGTGAAGGTCGCACCCTCCATGGGTCTCGACCATTATGGCTTTACCGACCATAGATACCTGAGCAGCTAACAGAGGAAATTGGTAGTCAACTGACTGCGGATAACCGAGGGTGAAATCAGTCGGCAAGCTGCTCTGCCAGTTTTAACTTAGTGTACAAACGGATATTGGACAGTGTTCCAGGACGTGGTGCATGTTCGACTGGCAAGCGTTCTCCCTATAAAGAGCCACAAGGGTCCGCTTAACAACACTGCGACGTGGCGGATGTGACTCGCCACTGAATAAAGTCACTGCCCACAACTACATAATAGCAAGTCGACTATAATTATAATTTAATATTTTCCTGACATGTTCAAGCGCAAGATACTCCCTGCCTAAGTGTATCGTTTTCACTACACATGTAATTCTTAGCCTGTTCACACTATGCACGCTAGAACCCATCGTGTCGTCATGCATTGACGACTTTATCACTCATGGTTAATTTTACAATTTCCAATGCTTGTATACCTTTCGGCTTACTGCCGATTACATACATAGCAACGTGTGTGTTGCGAAAACTAATTGCATGCAAATGTTGATCGAGCCTGGTTTGGTGTGTCTCGACAAATTCGAGAATATAACATTTATGTATTTATTCCATTAGGCAGTCTGGGCACTAATGGATTCTTATAGTGTCACGGCGTATATCAGCAAGCCAGCGAAGGTAAGTGATACAGGCGTTCTAAGAGATTACAGGATGATGAAACAAGGGATGTCTCATAGTAGCTCTGAATATGCTCAAGGTGTATGGAGCCTGCAACGAATCGCTGGGGAAATTGTGATGAAGCTAAGTAGAAGGAAGGATAATTGCGCTAAGAGAGAACCCGCGGACAGCAACAGAATTCGCCTTAAGCATTCTAGTTATTAGTGGATAGCTAACGTTAGAAAAGACAACAAATCAGTGAAGGTATATGATGCAAACAATTCAAGGGAACAAGTGTTGGAGAGATAAGGAGGGGCTCCTAGCGCAAAGATGTATGCTACTTACAATGACTCGCTGCAACTAAAAGGTGATAACACAGGTAATACAAAGAACTGATAATGGTACCAAGGGATAGAGAGTGACGACGGCTAGCAATGTCATCGGGATGAAGCTTCCAATGGATGCCTAAAGTGTCCCAGAATAATTCTACAGACGGCGGATGTATTTGGCGCACGCAGTCCCAGAGAGAAATAAAAGAGCGGCACCTAACATGCTGCTGATTTGCGCAATGGTTGAAGCCTACGAAGAGCGGCTCCTGCTTAGTCAACAAACAGCAAATATATGTGACGCAGACGGTCCCAGAGAGTAAAGGAGAGATAATTGGTGGGGTTTTGTGTCCGAAATGTTGGGTTTTCTGATTTAGTGGTGCATTGGGCCATGTTTCCAAAGGTCATCCTCATGTATATTGGTGCATCGTAACCAATTTCCCGTACACGTACATGAGGACCAATTAGTACATCAGCAGAGCCTAGAAGAAAGATTTTGTGCTAATAGAAAGCTATCGTACTGGGATGTGAATAGACTTTGGTATGCGAAACCTAGCATTCTCCCACTCACCTAAGCAAATGGATATGCTCAAACAGCCTAGGATACAGCGAACGTACTACAGCTGTAATATGCTCCAATATTTCGATGCCCAGGCATTGTATGTCTCATACCTGACCCATTCACACAGACGCCAAGGTTACCACACTTAACTTATAGTTCAGCAACCGTTTGAGGAAGCTGATATCGCGTTACACTCATAGTTCTCCGGTGTTGAGAACATTTTCCCAACAGCCACTCAGTTGGCGTTTACGAGGATAACTGACACATTTGTTTAGTGTTGCCAAGGATGCCTGGATGAACAGCAGGTCAATAACACATGGAAGCAAGGTATCATCACCCCTGTTTTCAAGGGGTACACTTTCGGAACCCGGCAATTAGCCCCAGATGCTTCTCCTCCTGGTGTTCACTAAAGCGATGGCGTCGCTCATTGCCGAAGCGCCAAAGTGCCACCTTGATAAATCCAATATCACAACACAGGAACAACATGGGTTCCGTCAGCAACGATCATGTACCACCAACATTCTGGCTACGCGTGGTAGTTGGACCGAAATAGCCGACAGTGGGCCCGGCACTACCTCGACTTTTCTAGTCTTCGACCACTCAGATCACCGAATCCTTCTCCAAAAGCGGCATACATACGGAATTAAGGACTCGGTCCTTGGATGGAGCGGAAATTTCTTCCTTCAGCGGCGGCTTTAGATTCAGGTTAGGGAGCCATTTTCTGCTCCTATCGGCTTAGACTGCGGTGTTCCCCAAAGTTCGGGGATACGGTCGTGCCTATTACTTGTCTTCATCAAGGACCCCGCGCGTGTCATCGAATCAGTTCCTGCGTTTTGTCGGTGACATCAGATATGTTGGGCGATCGGTTGTCTGGACTATCCTGATGTGCTGTAACGAGATTTTGTCCAAGCCTTCGAATGGTCAACCTCAAATCTACTTCCGTTTAACGCGGACAAGAGCAAGGCAGTAATGCTACGCTGTAAGCCCACTTACGCATAGAGGCTTAGTGACCACATGCTTAAAACCCGCCTCACAGGAGCGTGCTCTCAAGGTGATGATCCATGACGCCTCAGCTGCTCGGCGCGATATTTGAAGGCGCCCACAACTGCTAACCAACAAGGTGGTTTCTTATGGAGGGCAGCCAAAAGATTCGACCCCACCATCTTCTTCCAAATGCTTAATGCGTGTGTGAAACCACACTTGCAGTGCGCGATTCAGGCCTGGTACTCTTGGTTAAAACGCAATGTGGCTGAATTGAAGACCGCACAGCAAACTGCAATAAAAAATATGATGGGATTGCTCTACCTGTCATACCCTCTGCGACTGGATACTTTAGGAGTTTACAGCGGAAGTTATCGCCGTCTATGATGCTGCCACGTGCTGTGCACCAGAACTATAAAAACGTGAGAACGCCTGCCAAAACCTCCTAGAACTTATGCGTAGCACAAAAATGAGCGGGTCCCTTCTGAATCTGGCTACGCAATACAGTCGGATGGAATGCCGCCGGAATTATTTTTCTCTTCGAATTGTCACTCCCGTAACGCACTTCCGACTTTTGTCATTTCTACGCCAACGCTACTTGTTTGTATTAAATGACTCGACGATGCATTACAGCGCTTGTATTGCCTGGGTTGATTTCTGTTCAATTAGTTACAACAGGACGCAGGCAAATGTTGTGCTTTTCAGTGCTTATGAAATCAGTGAAAACGTATACACAATTTCGTTAACGAACATAATTTGACGTACAGTGGTTTTGCATTCTATACTAAGACTATCGCGGTGAGTCCGTTGGTGTAAACCTACATTTTCCGGCTATCTTTGCTATATGTTGAAATTTCGCCATGAGTATCCTGCGCGACCTATTACGTTACAGCTTTTTTACTCGTATACTACCGCTGTTCTATTGTTCCAAATGTTTTTGCGATAGCCTTCAGGCGTGACGATATGGGAGAACAAGTCAGTGTTGCTGTATCTCCTTTTTCTCAAAAACGCAGTATATTGTTAAACGGTATGACAACTATTCATAGCCCGTTGCGCTTTCTTCATGAGATGGTTGTTGGGCATAGCCTGGGATACTAGTCGGTAAACAATGACACGTAATACGTCAAATACGATAGTATGGGATTCAGAGGCGACTGAACCCAACGTATATTGTACAGGCTACAATAATATGAAGCGAATCAGAGAGAGCGAGAAACTTGCAGCGAGGTACATACCAAAACGGTTTGTGTAAACGGACACGCATTCAGTAAAACAAGTGGACTTTCTAAAAGCTTAACCAACCGTAAAATCCAATGTTACAAATTACTGAAAAGCTTGCTTTCCGGTACACTACATGGGTTTCGTGTTTCATGTTCGCTTCAATTATAAAGCGTTGAAATCTCATAAAATGCTGAAGTTATGAGTTTGTTCATATATCTGGGTTAGCATTCATATTTTCCCCTTATCCTTTGCTTTGATAACCTACTTAGAAGTGGCTTTCATAATAACACCAGAGGCAAGCATGCTTAAGCATATATACAACTTGGCCTCGATGTCAGAGTTTCTCCGAATAGTAGATGAAAAAAGAAGAAGTTCTAAGGCTTGGTGCTAAGTAGGGCGTAAAAGTTACTCAACGGACCTTTGGCATCAAGTGTTAACCGCCGCATACCTCACATGTGATAACGCAGCTAAACTTTACATCCGACTATTCTGTGATTACATCCAGGGAGACCCTCTATTACGTCTGTAGCTATCGGGGTATACCGGAGGTTAAAATGTAGGTCTAGTAGCTTTTTACCACTGGAAGCTATAAGAACATGTTGTTCCTAAACACCAGTGGTGACGAAGGTTATGAACTCCACATTTTTCGCGTTTGCTGTTAAGTTTGACCAATGGATATCGGGTAGGTTGAAACCCCCGCCAACGACTTTAGCAAAAGAAATATATTCCGGTAGGTAATCGAAGATGTCAATCAATTGATCCTCATCACTGAGGCTGACCCAGACGAGCGGTATAAACAATTTGCTGACGTCCAATTCTTGCCGAATGGCCAGGATAACCAAGTACAACCAATAGTGTGGAGTTGTGAATGCCGAGAAAAGGTTTCGCAAGTAGTAAATTATGCAACCATCTAATCTGTCTTGCGTTCGATCACTTTAATAAGCAGGTAACGTTAAGTGGAAAGCATGTGGCTAGACATAGGATCATTTCACAGGTTCCTATGAGTAACTTTAGGTCGGGTTAATTCAAGTATATGAAGGTGCTGAGTCAATGAAACATATTCAACACGTAACAGATATTAAGTAATATCAGCATTGAAGTGTCCTGGCGCTGTTCAGCATTCCCCTCAGTGGTCACCCGTTCACGCACATTAGTCGGAGAGCCTTCCGCAGCAGACTGCTTACCATGGAATGCACCAGTGCTATCGGGATTAGAAGAGGAGGTGAAATGGGGGGAATGCAAATTAATTCATTGGTAGTTTGCGGCGATTAACTTTATATGGATAGGGTATTATCACCGGAGGGCTCTTAGAGGACACTGTAAGGAGAGGTGGCAGAATCGAGTATAGAGAAGCGCATAAGTAAATGGACTTTTTTCAGCAAAGCTATCTGGTCTTGCCAGACGTACAACCTTGCAACATCTCCTGAACAATAGGGAAGTGTGGTTTGCCACCCTGTGTGGGAGCAAAATCGATCAAAATTTGTCACAGGGAAACAGGGAGTCGCCTGTCGAGTATGTAAGTCTCCGGTTGGACTAACACGCTTAGAGCGTGGGTCATGGTATCTGCTGCTAGGTGTAGTCGTAATGTCAATAGACCGTAATGCACATTCACTTGGGTTAGCAACAGCCCCACTTGCTGTGATTTGACTTGTAGCATTTTCAATCGGGGTATGAAGATTGATCTCAGTCCCTTACTTGATTGTTAGTACGTGGTGCGTCGAGTGCATCTCCACCGCTGCCCATGCTATAAAGATGTCCTGTGGAGGCGTGAACGTCCAAAGTTTCTCTAAGCTGTCACCAACGTTAGCGTCGCTTGTGCGGAAAATGGCCTTGACAAATTTTGCTACATTTTTAATGAGGAGACATAAACGCTGTTAAACGACCTCCTTAGCAGTTTAGGAGGCTGGCAAGCCGGATGACTTCGCTTCGGCTCAGGCAAGAGATTATCTGTAGTTGTGCGTTACAGTTCTCGTTGCAGGGGTGACCTGTATTCCAATATATAATAACTTTGCCAAAGTTTGGCACGGCTCTCAAAGTATTTTGGTTTTTAATAAACGTACCTGCTAGACTAGTTACGAAAGCTGAACAGTGCAGGGTAAGGAAAATGCAAAGATGCTTTTTAGCTTTCTACAACTGCTTCCGGTCTCATTCACATTGCACGCTTTGGAAACAGCATGCCTAATGTTGTTAATCCAGATATTTTCAGATAGGTTGAAGCTGGTGGCGATTTTTCTCTTCTGCATCTTTGAGTAATCTCACACGCAACTGCATTTAGAAAGCTAAATACCCTAATTGTTTCCTATGGCTCTGACTTAGCCGGAGCCTGGACTATATATGAAACAGACATAATGATATCCTCCAAAGAGTCAAGCCTCATTGGTTTATCATTTCGTTCGGCTGCCTGTTTCTCCCGAATCGTTATTTCGGGTGAAAGTTAAAGTAAAAGCTCGACAACACTACGTGAACTCTGTCACTGGTCTTACTGACTCAATTACCGGCTCCTGCATCCCAGCTGGCACGGAATGTGTGCAACTGGGCACAGGTTAATCGGCACTCGCGGCCGCAACGGTATTGCTTACTCGGTTTTTAGTATTATATTCCTCATTGCACGAGTGGCAATGGTAGTCATTCGCCTCGTAAACGGAAAATGTAAAAGCAATTTTTTGTATGCTTTAGCTTAAGATGGATGCTGGGGGTAACAAGGCTGGTTAAGTTCGAGTGAACGACCTTTCGGGTTACAACCAATAAGGCCGGTTGGCCAGCTAACCAATCAAATGCCCGGATTTAATCCAGCGCCTAACCTGGCAGTTCAGAAAGCGTGGCGGTGGGGATCTGTCACGTACTGCGAGGTGAATGGTGGCTTGACGCAGGTCTATGCTAGCTTGGAGGTGACGTAGCGATCAAGTTACGGCTGTGCCGTAGGGTGCAAAAGTTCGATGTGAATTGTGGGTTGTGTAGCCGGTCCACAGGCGTCACGGCAACACGGTAACAACTAAAAGGTCGCTCGGTTTGTCTTACTGTTATACCTACCCTCTTATTCCTCTTCCTCACCTGTTCCTTCCCTCTTCTGTTCTACCTTAACGGCTGCCCTCTCATCTTACTCATACTAGGAGTTTGAGCATCCAGCCGTCTAAGAGGTATTTATGTTGTGCTGCCGCTCTAAGGGTCTATTACGTCCCATCCTACAAAGTAGACACGAGAGCGTTTGGAACATCGGACCAGGGGTATATTACATATTTGGCGACCCGGCCAGTTCACGCCAGCAATCCATGAAGCTTGGTTGTAGTCCTTGAGGCAGAAGTAAACCTTCTGCTTTCGTACTGCTTGTGGTTAATCTTCCGAGCCTAATATACAGCGCTCAATACCTTAGGCAAGTACTAGGTTATCGCGGATATGGACCATTATGGGCGCTGAGGACAGCACCTGCCAAGAGCTAGAAGATTTAGCCGATCCGCGGGCGTCACGGTAACATGTTAACAGGTAGCGGTCGATCGTTTTTGATTCCTGTTATCCTAACCCTCCTATTCTTCGTCGGCACTTTGCCTTCCCGCTTCCCTACTTCCTTAGCCGCATCCTTTACGTCAGCCTCTTACTGGGCGGTTGAGCATCCAGCCGTCTACTAGGTATTTATTTTGCGTTGCAGCTTGTCCCACTATTTGGACACGGAATAGCCTGGACCGCCGGACAGAAGGAATATTACAGGTTGCTCTGAGGTGCACCTAGGAACAGTGCGCATGTGGCAGCGTGGGTGTGGCAGTGCATCTCGAATGGTTGCCTTGCACAGCAATCCATGGGAGTATTTGAGATCAGACAGCCGCAAAATTGGTATTCCAGTTAGTAAAGATATCGTGTTTGCACCCAAGGTTGCACGGTCGCCGTCCCCCATGACACAGGGACGTAAGCTGTTAGCAAGTTGGCGTCAGCCACCAGCAGTCATAAGTTTAATCCCCAGTAGGGGACCAAAGGAATGCGTGCCACTGAGGAACGAAATGCATCTGATGCGTTCCCTGATTGTGGTTGGCTGTATAGACTGTGAGCGACTAGGACGATTAAATTACAAATTACGACCGAAATACCCTTACCCATAAGTAATATAATATGTACCAACGGCACGTTTCAAATGCTATGGGCGTAGTGTCTAGTGAGAAGCAGTCTTGAACTGGGAGGTTAGCCACTCTCATCTGCAATGGTAGTAACCGGCTTTTCATTGGAAGAAAGGACGCGTTATATCCCTTTTAGCTTGCAAATTGTGTAGTCCAGCCGCCGACCCCACGGCTCAGGGGCTTAAGCTGCTGGTTAGTTGGCGTCAGCCTTTAGCGATCACGGCTTCAATCCCCAGTAGGGGACCGAGGGATTGCGCACCCAATAGGGCGAAACTTGTCTAGTCCTTTTTTGGATTGGGGCTGTTATCTAGCTGAGACGAATACACCAAATAATCCGGTTTGTTACTAAATCCAGGATATTCCGTTCACAAACTTCAAACTAGTCAAAAAACAAACTTTCAACAGGATAATCTGCTTTCAGACATTTATTGTCCTCTTAACGGTTGCCTACAGATAATCAGTGGGGTCTGTATGCCGCACGCACAACGGTAAGACAATGTGGGCAATGCTCTTGTTTAAATAAAGCTTATCGAAAACACCACAGCAAGACGAGGGCAGTCACAACCTCCGTCTGCTTACATAAATTGGGTTTCAGCAGAAGAGTCGCCGAAGCCTGTGCAAATTGGAGCAGACGAACAATGTTCTGACGATTAAGGATCGTGAAGGATTCCTGTGTGTGTTGGCACCTGGGGCAACTGAGGATATGCTGCCCGACAGAGCATGCAGGCAGCTGGGGCCATTAAGAAATGCTATAACGCGGCCGAGCTGGTGCTACCCTATCAAGTTAGGAGCTTGTTCCGTAAATCCGACCTGGACAGGTCAGCTTCTACGGTTAACGCCTCCTGTTCCTACCTCTTTAATTGTACTTTCTGTAGCAAGTATATGGGCCGTATTGAGAGGAGGCTCTCTACGAGGATTGCAGCAAATGTCCCACGTAGCCTGGTGACAACTGGCCCTAAACTTCCCGTAAGCTTTATCGGCCAGCATATCCTCGGTTGCCCCAGGTGCCAACACACACCGGAATCTTTCACAACCTTAATTATCGGACACCGTTCGTCTGCTCCGATTTGCACAGGCTCCAGCAACTCGTCAGCTAAAATCCAATTTATGTAAGCAGACGGAGTTTAAGACTGCCCTAGCCATGTCGTAGTATGTTTATCGATAAGTATTATGTAAACAGGACCATTTCCCACATTGTCTTACCATTGTGTGTGCGGCATACAGAAACCACTGATAGTCGGTACACAGCTGCTTAGAAGACGCGAAACGTATGAATTCAGATTATTCTGTTGAAATGTTGTTTGTGCTTGCTATTTTACCTATTGTTATTTCAGTAATAAATTTATCTTGTACATTGGAACATTGTATTTAATGGGAATAAAAGCTCGAGCTTTAAATGTCCCATAGGGTAAAAAGAGTTCGAGGCATTCTGATGAAATGCCAAGCAACCTCATGGCGGAGTGGACTCGCGTGTTATCCGTATCTTCTTTAAGCGTATGCGGCATGAAAACAGAATGCACGCCGGATCAATGCGTGACATTCCACCACGCCCTCCGAAACAGCTATGGAAAGAAATTAGGTAGAAGAGAACATAAGGTAAGGAATTCTAGCAAGTAGTAGTTATATCAGGGATTATAGCGGTGTGGTTCGGCCAGATGATAGACCAGCCGGTCTTAAAATCCGCCACAGTGGGTGCCAAAACTAAATCGGCAGGCAGAGCATTCCACGATCGGCAGATCCGCAAACTGGAGTAGTGTCGTCTGCAGTTCAGTCGATTGTAGTTAGGTGTGAGCCGCAGTGGGCGAGCACGTAGGTGGGAGCACGATTGGTGCAATGTGAGTGGGTGACGACAGGGTGGTCCAGGGTTGGATACGATCATGAGCACTAGGATCAGATGGCCCCACAGACGTCGATATTTAAGCGAGTAGAGGCCCAGGCAGTGAAGTCGTTGTGGATAACCTAGGTGCGTGAGACATCGGGTCAGTTTTGTTGATCGATGTTGTGGGGCTTCGAGCATATGTTGGTCCTTCAACAACCAGGGGCTCTAAGCCTGAATAGCAAACTCCAAATAGGGTCGAAGAAAAGAGTTGACGAGGAGCGGACATTGCTAGGGTCAATCAGATCGAAGGCCCGTTTCAGCAATCCTATCATGCGGTTAGAAGCAACAGCTACTTTCCGACAGGAAGCGGATACGGAAAGACTCGTCTGAGTAATGATACCCAATTCGCTTTGGCTGAAGAGCTCTGGAGGATTTACGCTAACAGGTAATATATGGGAGGAAAAGCGGAGGGGCCGGTAGAGATGACGCGATATTTCGAAGCCTTAAATGGAAGGTTATTTCCTGTAGACCACTGCTGTAGAAGGTCGAGGGCCGATGAATTGCGCGTGCCACGTCCGGAACGTTAGTTGTGCGCCAAAGCTTCGTGTCATCCGCATATAACAACATCGAAGACTCCACTTGCGGTGTGACGTCATCCACGAAGGCTAGGAAGCGGTCCGGTCCGCGTACAGACCCCTGTGGAACTCCTCATGTGGCAAGGATGCGGGAGACAACGCTCTGTCGACGCGTACTTGGATGGTACGGTTTTAAATGTTGTTCCGGATCCAGTCCATCAAGGCCTCTGAAACGCCGTAAGCCAACGGTTTCTGTAGTAGAATGTTGTGGTCGACCTTGTCGAAGGCTTAGGCAAATTAAGAATATAACATGTGTTTCTTGGCAAGGGTCGGCAGCAGTCGTCCAGCTATCCCTGACAAGTAGCAGGTTACTCGGGCATTACCGTTGTCGCCGGAGGCCGTGCTGGCAATCGGATAGCCATTTCTGGACCTCCATGTGGTCCGTTAAAGCGTCTGCGACGATCGATTCCTGTTATGGTTTCGGCTGACCTACCGATGACCTGCTGCTAGCGTGCACTCTGATCAGTCCGACTTCCCAAAGCAGGAGACCGGCGTACGGCTGGCACGTATATTTTGCTTAACGTCCAACTAACGGTACATTAAATTTATGGCCAAATCAATAGCCCTCTGCGTAAAACGCTCTCATTGGCTGGTTCCGTCCCATTAACACCTTCCCCCGCAAAAGTTGACATAAGACTTCATTTTTGGATCCAACTGCATTCTTACGACAGGTCTCCGTAGTCGATCAGTACAGCGCCGGGTCTGGACCTTCGGTTCCTCTGAGACTTCTGTGCGGGATGCATCCGAATTGCTTTGGGGATTAGATGGCATGTCGAAACTCTCTAGTAGAATATCTAACGGTAGTAACCGAGCGCTTGTGCCCGCATGGATGCTAGTTGGTCGCAGCTGATTGGAATGCCTGGTCCAAATCAAATTACCCACATTAACCTCATATAGCACCTGTCCAATATTTCTCCGTATCGATCTTACCACCCATTGCGGGTTTCCCGCGCGATAGTCTCTTACTAAGACACGCTGTCCGGGGTAAAAGCGGCGTGCTTGAGTTCTGTGTCGCTCGTTGTAGTACTGCTCCATCCGAACGTTCCTTTCTTGCTCATTAGTACACCTCGGAGTTAGCAGGGAATTCACAGTACGGAGTTATCTTCCCATTAGTGCTTCTGCCGGCGACAACTGGTTTGGTACTTGGGGATTTGAAGTTGATCTGTACACGAGCAAAAATGTATCAAGTATCTCCTGTGTGGTTCCTTCCCCCCGCATCTTTAGTAGCGATCGCTTAAACGTGTCGACGAAGCGCTCTGCTTGTCCATTTGACTGAGGGTGAAACGGTGGCGACCGTAGATGCGTGATACCATGCTGTGCGCAGTATTCGGCAAATTGGGAAGAAGTGAACTGAGAACCATTGTCAGTGACCAAGGTTTCTGGTATTCCGTGTTGACTGAAAAGTCTCCTCAAAATGTTAATTGTTGCACCACTTGTCGCACGCTCCATACAGAAGACCTCAGGCCATTTACTATAGGAATCAACAACTTCTAGGTACTGCTGACCGTTTAGGGGACCAAAGAAATCAGCGTGCACGCGTTCCCACGGTTTTGTTGCCAACGGCCAGGAAGCTAAGTCAGCTTTTCTCGGTGCCTTACTAGCAAGCGCGCATCTGGGACATGACTTTACTAGTTGCTCGAGTTCCGAATCAATGTTTGGCCAGTAGACAAAACTCCGAGCAATGCTTTTCATTCTGTTAATTCCAGGATGTGCCCGATGAAATTGCTGAAGGACTCTTTGACGAAGTTCTTTGGGTATGACAATTCTCTCGGCCAAAAGTAAACACCCATTTACGATGGAAAGTTCGTCCTTTCTCCGAGAGAGAATGTGTAGCTCTCCGGATAGAGTATCACTTGGCCACTGCGTAGTGTGAAATTGGATTACCTGGCGCAAGAGGGGATCTCGCACAGTTGCGTCACGTACCATGTCAAACGTCACGGGAAGCTTCCTAAAATTCTCCATCAAGACCTGGTTGACCTCTGATTCAAGGGAGATTGCTGCAATTATAGATTCTTCCTGCTGATGCTGTTGTAGCTCCAATAACCGGGAAAGTGCGTCTGCTTGACCTATGTCCTTTGTAGCCGTGTACTTCACCGCAAAATCATAGGCGAGTAAGGCCGTGGCCCAACGCTGCAGTCTGCTCGCGGTATAAACGGGTATACCGGACTTTGATCCAAACATGGCTAGGAGTGGTTTATGGTCGGTAAGCAGGGTAAACCTCCTGCCATACAACATTTTGTGAAATTTCTTCATTGCAAAGACTATCGCTAATGCCTCTTTCTCTATCTGCCCGTAATTCTTTTCGGCTGGCGACAGTGATCGAGCTGCGTGTGCGATCGCTTTTTCCGATCCGTCAGCAAACTTATGAGAGATAACTGCACCCACGCCATACTTCGAAGCGTCTGCCGCCACCACGATTTCAAGTGTAGGGTCGTAATGTGTCAGCAAAAGGTCAGAACACAGCATTCGCTTCACCTCCTCAAAGGACTTCTGACAATCTTCGGACCAGTGCCAACGTTTGTCCTTGGTGAGTAACTCATTGAGTGGTCCACGCACGCTGTGCATATGTGGCAGAAATTGACTGTAATGACTGACGAGTCCTAAGAAGGACCTCAGAGTAGGCAAATCTTTGGGAGGTGGCATCTTTTTTATAGCATCAATGTTTGACGGATCTGGACGTCTACCGTTCTTGTCAATTATGAAGCCAAGAAAATTAATGGAGTCCATGAAAAACGTGCACTTTTCTGGGCGAAGTCTAAATCCGTACTCTTGTATGCGATCAAGTACTAAGTGCAGCTTTCTGAAAAGGTCATCTGGGTTAGTTCCGACGACAATGATATCGTCCAAATATGCGGCAGCACCATCTACATCTGTTAGCATAGTATCCATGATTTGCTGAAAAATTGCTGGCGCGGACTTAACTCCGAATGGAAGTCGATGATACTGATACAAACCTCGGTGCGTATTTATCGTCAGTAATTCTCTAGAAGCTTCATCAACTTCTATTTGTAAGCACGCATCCGATAGATCTAGCTTGGCAAAACACTGACCCCCATTTAGTTTCGAGAACAAATCATCTGGGACTGGCAGAGGTTACTGATGCGTGTTTAACGCTTCATTCAGCCCAGTAGAAAAGTCGGTACATATTCGGATCTGGCCGTTCGGCTTCTTGACAACCACAATTGGAGCCGCCCAAGAAGAGTAGTTCACTGCATAGATAACCCCAAGTTTCTCCAAACGATCAAGTTCCTGGTCAACAATTGGGACTGCTGCGTAAGGTACTGGCCGCTTTGCACGGAAAACAGGAACATCATCGGGTTTTAAGGACAATGAGGCTTGCAACTTTGTACACTTACCAAGTCCTTCACGGAAAACAGGTGCATATTTCTCTCGAATTTGTTCGATTGCCATTGCCTTGGGGACTTTTGGTTTATGTAAGTGTACACTTGCACAGATTTGATTAATAGGAACATCTAAGAGGTTGAATCGCTCAATTCAGTCTAATCCAAGGAGGTTCAAATTCTTGTGTGTTGTGACGAAAATAGTTCCCCAAGCGGTGAAGTTGCCAAAGCGACACTCACATTCAATCTGACCGATCAAGTTTAGACTCGTACCTGATGCGCTCTTCGCTTTATGGTTAGTTGGTTTAATGTCAGGTGAACCGATAGCTTTCCATAAGTTTTCCGTAATGACAGTAATATCGGAAGCCGTATCAATCTGCAGACGCGCTACTCTTCCGTTGATGGTAATAGTGACGAACTTTCTTCTATCTTTAACATCGTCCGTATAGTTAGCGTTTACTCTTGTCGCGAACCTTCGGTAACCTGCTTTTCGAGTATCACATGACGATCTAAATGATGTTTTGAATCTGCAGTGGGTCTCCTTGTGCCCCCGTCTAAAGCACCTTTGACAAACATGTTTGCTGAAAGGACACCATCTCACAAAATGCCATCCTCCGCATTGCCAGCAAGGTGATGGAGGTTTGGATTGTGGATATCTGCTAGGTTGAGCGGTCGGTGGGTTGTTTCCTGAAATTTGCTGGACAGATATATCTGCGGAATGTGCTCTCGAATCTTCCACCATAGCCGTATCGTGCTTTAAATTCATGATTCTTTGGGCTTCAGCAATGGCGTTTTGTAATGTAACATCTGTGTCGCGTACCAACATACCAAGTATTCTCGTTCGTATCTCGGCGTCTTTTGGGGACTGTAGACTGCATACTAGTATCAAACACTCGAACTGGTCTTCCGTGAGCGACTTCAGTTTGAATTTCTGGCATTCACGTTTGACTATCGCCGCGTGAGCAATGACTGTCATTGTCCTTTTTGCATAGCTTTAGACAATTGTATCGGTTATTGAAAAGAGACGACTGGTCTCCAAACAACGCTGTGAGTCGAGCAACTGTATCATCAAAGCTGAACTCATGCGCGTTGTTTGGCAAAATGTAGTTAATGTATCTGTCATGTTCAACCGTTCCGAGTTTTCGTAACAAAAGGCGAACTTTAGATGCATCATCGAGACCTGACAACTCTGCCCTGAAAACATCCTCATAGCGCCTGAACCACGCATCGAATATTAATCCTGAGTCAGGATCGAATATGAACTCATTAACACTACTGATCATCGCATCCGCCGAAGGCTTCCCATTGTTCTGAACGACCGTAGGCTGCACAGATAACATTTGGGTGAGGGTTTCAATCATACGCAGCTGTGCTGTTTCAAATTGCTGCTGTTGCTGCAACAAAATGATTTTCAGATCTTCCGCTGAAATTGACATCTTGATCCACTACCTTCCGTTGCCAAAAATATATGTTATGGTTTCGGCTGACCTACCGATGACCTGCTGCTAGCGTGCACTCTGATCAGCCCGACTTCCCAAAGCAGGAGACCGGCGTACGGCTGGCACGTATATTTTGCTTAACGTCCAACTAACGGTACATTAAATTTATGGCCAAATCAATAGCCCTCTGCGTAAAACGCTCTCATTGGCTGGTTCCGTCCCATTACTATGGAGATCGTAGAGGAGGGTGGTCGGTCAATAATTGGCCAGGTCTTTGCTATTACGGACTTTGTAAATTGGTATAATAGTCCTACGTTTCCAAGCAGTGGGTACCTTGCCTTGCTAGCAAACGTGCGTAAACAGCTCCGATAGAAGTAAAGCTAGAGCTGCAGTGCACGCTTATACGAGCTTTGGGTAGAAACCATCAGCGCCGAGAGGCCGTTAGAAGCAGGGATTTGAGTTTCGCAAGGCGCTTCTCCGGGGTGAATTAAACAGTTGTCAGGGAAGTTGGGGGTGAGTCCCAGGAAGGTACCATCATTGTATGAATTGATGGAACGGAGAATGGGGATGCGTACTCTTGACACATGATTTCTGCTGCCTCATTCCATGGCTTCGTGAGCCCCATGGAGGTCACCAGCGCGTTGAAACCGTGCTGGCTTGTCGAAGACAGTTCACGTGACTATACAAAGGTTTTACTTGGTTGAAAAGTTACGCATAAGCTGAAGCTAACGCTTACCCTTATTTTCGCGTACAAGCTGGGCGCATTGGTTACGAAGGAATCGGTAAGCTTTCCATTGAGTAGCCCTTGGATGAGAGCGATAGTTTCTCCATGTTGTGCCACTGGAGGTATTCCACTTCCGGTACGATTTCGGATGAGTGCTGAGTGCATCTTCCCTACGCAACCTTGTTTGAAGTTCGTGGTGGTGGAGCAGATTTCACCTAGGGTAAGGCAAAAGGTTAACGACACGCTGTGAGCACTCGATTAAGGCTCGAGTGACCAGCAGTCAGCAGAAATGAGAAGGTTCAATTTTCCGTTGGCAGTCCAACGTTTGGTGTAAATTGGCTTGCTGACGGATCTTTCGGCGAAGCTGCTAAAATGACGACGGAGGACACAGTGTTCGCTGAGCCCCAGACGGGCCTCATACACACCGTGCTCAACCCTTAGTGCTTCATTAGCGAGTAGGTGAGATATTAAGGATGGTTAGTGGTTGGTTTGGAATCTAGTCGGCTGATAGTTGTGGTTGTAAAAGGGGGCCGTTAGAAGAAGAGCAATGAAGCCCGATGCAAGAGTCAGTAGACGGGACAGAATAAAATAGACGGGGTAGGTTGAAATCTCCCATGACAAGAAAGTGTTTGCGGCAGTAAAGTAACATTAAGTGGATGTAGTGCAATAGTCGTGCATCCATCTCGGGGGAGTTGTTAAGGGGCCATAAATGATACCAAGACACCTGTACTGTTTGGCGATTAGTATGCCCTCGCAACTCATGGAGACTGGGGCGCCGTGTTCGTTAATATGCATCAACCGAGGGAAATGTCGTAGTGCAGTGCGACACCTCCACCTGAGGTTGCGCGTTCAGAGCGGAGAACTGACAGGCGAGGAAGTTGGATTTCACAGTCGGTTAAATCGTCGGAGCGCCATGTTTTCGTTGTGGCTATTAGGTCCGCTGGCGTTAACAGCAGTCGGGATTACAGTTCCGGACGTTTAGGCATGAGGCCTTGTGCGTTTGTGCAGACACAGGCGAGGCCTGTTGGAATGATGAACGAGGAACAATTAGGGGCTGCCGGGCAACAAGTGACCGGCAATGCACCGTTTTTGGTTTAGAGGAGTGGAGCCGCTAAGTTTGGTAGTTGACGAAGCAAGGTGTGTGTCGTCAGAACACAGATGGGTATTGGCGCCTCGTTTGTTGTAAGGATGAAGGTTAGGTTTCTCCAGGTAGTGAGACAGTTGGTTCGGTTTTGGACCGCCTGAGGACGGTTTGGTCAGAGTGTGTCGGTACCGAGAGGGGCTACTACCGCTAAGGGTCTATGGGAAGCGTGCACGTCGGCACCGGTGGCTCATTAGGACACAGACGGATATCTGGTGGTGCTCGATTTTCATTAGTAAACCATGTGGTGAGGTCATCGGTTACTATGCTAGCGGTGAGGAATGTCACTTTCAGGAGGTGGACTGTTCCTGTATAACTTACTGGACGAGACAGGCCGTCAACGTCCGTTGTCGGTACGTTGACAATATCTAGCGTCTGGCGTAGAAACCGCCATTGATATCTAGGCTGTTGTCGCTGCCGTAAGGTTGCCTTGGGAGCGCACTTTGCTGTAAAGCCATGCGCTATGATAGAGCACGTTTGAGTGGGTGGCGTGAGTTGCTAGCTGCACGCAGCGCGTTTATTCCAATGGATGCCTGGGAAGACAAGAATATGGTAAATAAATAAAAAGTAAACAAAGGCATACTTCTAGACTTAGCTAGAAGCTGTGCGTTTGAGTGGTTAGATCATGAACTTCAGTAACAACATGCTCTTGCACCGGTAATAATGAAGTTAAGTTTATGTACGCGAGCGCGAGTACTGCACCAACGCAGTGAATACCGTCTCTCAACGAAAATTATTCCAGCTCTATTAGCCATTTTCGGTAAATTACGGTCCCGATAAATAGCGGGCTCATGAAAAGAAGGAAGATAAGCAATAGCGTGGAAAGTTATCAAAAGTGATTTGGAATGCTTTCTAAAAATAACCAAAAACGTTTTAAAATGAATATTTTTAAAAGGCAGACGGCACTTGGGTGTAATAAGCTGGAAATCATAAACGTAGAACATAACAAATATCTCTGATTAATGGTGACCTCGAGCGCCAAACTCAAAAGTCTTTAGTCGCGGCCAAAGTGAAAAACCAGTATTGTAGTGTAAATATTGCTAAAAATACCCAATATCGTATTCAGAACATCACTCGATCGCTATGCTCGATCCGAGCAAAATTACCGCTAAGCTTGCGGTATTTCCTGAGTGCTGGATCGACTGCCAATACAGTAGTTAAAAATCCTGCTACAACTGTCGTGTAAGCCTTCAAGTATACGGGATGAAACTAAGAAAAAGAATAAAATGTGGTTCATTGCTATAGCATCTCAATAGGGCTGCGTAGCTAGAAATGTACAGTATAGCTCCAAAGTAGCAGTGATTACGATGTACGACGCAGTGGCCTGCAAAACACACTTTCCAAATGTACGTAATAATTCATTGACGAATATGTGAAAAGTATACAGAGAAATGCTTAAAATGCACTACAGCAACTTACTTCTGCGCGAAATTATGAGACGTTTTGTAATTAGACGATGGTCAAAAGACCGCGTGTCGTTTTCAGAAGCTACTTGGTCGAAGAAACCAGTGTATAAGTAACGTTACAAGAAGTATTTAACTTTAAGCTGTTGTGAATGTTGTCCCGGGGCTACATGAGTCTCATTTTACATGCATAAGCCAGGATAGCTCAGTGTCCATTTGACCAGAATAAGCCTGTAAACCCATTCAAGTTATTAGACAAAGCCCGCGTGATTTATCAATTTTAACTTATTTTTTGCATCCTTATATATGGACCCTCACTGCCAATAAGCTACATACGTCTATCGTCAAGAATTTAAAAAAAAACAGCCGAAAAATGATAAAATACTTCTAAACGTGTAATTTGCTAGTGCCTGCATGGGTAGGGCCACAATCAGTTTGTTTTCTATGGTTAGGATTTTCCAGACGTGAAGCATTATTGTGCACCATGTGTCGGAACGCCCTACGGTGCAACTGTTTCCTAATTATGAGCTTTTTCTCCCATTTTGGAGGTTCTGTATAGGAGACATCGATGCAAAACATGGCTTTAATGTCACACTAGCTATCACGTCCGTGTATCTTCTGGTGAGAGCTATTCTAGTTCGCCAGACAGCATAAAGGAATAATAGTATAAGGCAGGAACAGCAAAGTACGCAGGAAATAGGGGCTGGTTTTTCACGTACCTCTGTAGAACTAGTTAACGCTAGTCCGAGACAGTGCGCGAAATTAAGCGCGGGTATCAGAAGGCAATGGGAGTCGGACACAGTGGACTGTATTCGATGGGCTACAATAAGAAGCGGACGGATGAAGCGAGGCGAGAAAGAACAAGTGAGCGCGGGAACTTACAAGGTGGTGGTATGACAAGCCGGTTGTTAGGAAGATTAAAACAGGAAGGAGTAATGAAATGTGAGTCGAAAAGATAAATGATGAAAAAAACACGATCAAAGTACCAAAATTACGCAAGCAACAAATGAATACAGGTATATAATCGAGAAAAATGCACGAACTCACCAAAAATACAAACGAGAAAAAATAGTTGAATTCGCGCGTGCGAATCGGGGTCACAATTTGCAGAACTAGTTAATACTAGTCCAAGACGGTGTGCGAAATTAAACGCGGGTATCAGAAGGCAATGGGAGTCGGACACAGTGGACTGTATTCGATGGGCTACAATAAGAAGCGGACGGATGAAGCGAGGCGAGAACGAACACGTGAGCGCGGGAACATACAAGGATGTCGAGTGGCGAGCCCGTTGTAAGGAAGATTAAAATAAGAAGGAGTAATGAACAATCGGTCAATACTTAAATTGTACAAGAAGGATAGCAATTATCTTTTAGGGCGCTACACCTCTACACATGACGCGGGGTGGGCAATGGCGCCAGTTAAAAGATAAATTTTGAACTGCTGACCAAGACAAGGCAAAAAGTGAATCGGAAATGCCAGCTAGTCGGGGTGACAGGGTTCTCTGGCACATGACTAGCCTACGTGCCAGTGTCAGAGTAGGTGTGCTGCCAACAGGACGTCTTCTATTGCCGGGTCTGTCTGCAAGCCAATACGCAGAAGTCTTGGCTTACCGACGCTTGGGGGTGTGGGATAGCGAGTCAGTCTTGTGAGACTAATGGATTTTGTTTCAGGGTTTAAAAGCGATACAGCTTGAGCTGCACATCCTGGAATGATGAGAATGTCGATTCTGAAGTTGCGGTAGTTAGCCACTGGCACATTTGTACGTATGACGGAATTAGGGGTGGGGCTGCGCGTTATTCACTTAGACGAGCGCGGATGTGGGGCGGAAGCAAGCTTACTTGTTGGGAGGGCCTCTGACGGGTGCGTTGGGTGTCGGCAAGTGTTGGACAGATCAGCATTTTGTAACGGTGCGACATTAAGTGATGCACTACGGCTGGGAGGTTGCTGTCGTCGTTTGGTTAGGTCGTTGACTTTCAATAGTAGGTTCTGCGGCTGCTTTTGCAGATCAATCAAGCGCATTTATGAGCAAGTATTGTGGCTAGGCGGCTCGAGGAATCGTGGGGACCGAGGCGACCGTGACCGCGACTGGTTGGCACGCGGTATGGAGGGCGGGTCAGTAGGAGACGGGATTACGGAACCAAGCAAAAGGCAAGTCGTAGAGGAAAGTCCGCTAGGGATACCGCGCCCGGAATACGCAATGATGGAAATGCAAACCGAGCGGGTGTACCGCAGGACCGTCTGTGGATGCGAGCTACAGAATTCAGTGTCAGTTGCGTGGAGCGAATTGTCACAGAGAGCAATGAATGCGCTGCAGCCAGATCGAACATGTGGGCTTTGGAACAAGGCCCTACATGCTGAGTGCAAATCGAGCAAGTGTACAGTGGCCGCATGGGCAAAACCGAAAGGACCGGCGTGGTCAAATTGATGACACAAAGGTCTTCGCATAAACGTAGATGCTTACCTGCCTGAGGGAAACATAAAGGCATCGAAGGCCGCAAGCCGCAGTAGAAGCAAAAATAGAAAAACCGGAGTGTTATCAGGGAAGCTACGGTTAAGGGGTTTGAGCGGCAACTGGACGCTCTTGGATGGCAACAAGAAATCATTCCCTTTTCTTGAGAAACTCGCATCTTCATGACACGATTTACTTTTCTCTGCTTTTCTTCATGCATTGGTAGTATTTTCTCATTTCATGTGCCCTTTCTTTTTCTCTACCTACGATTTCTCTTCCTATCCGGATACGCCTTCGCTTACTTCACTTGCCTGCCACAGCAGGGGTTTCCAGAGCAGAAAACGTGGGCATTAACCGGTTGGCCAGTGTACGACACGGGTGTTGCGTTTTAAATCCATTGAGAACTCTGAGCAATTTAACAATTCCTGCTTCAACGATCCACTAGAGATGGAACCCTCACGGGATTCTCCTATCGTTCCAGTTCCACCCGAACTTGAATTTGAACTGTGCAACGACTCGTGCGTAACGGGCAGTTGTAGCCGGTCCACAGGTGTTACGGTAACACGTTAGCAGGTAAGAGGTAGATAAGTTTTGCTTCCTGTTATCCTTAGTCTCCTGTTCCTTCCGGCACATTTCGTTCCCTCTCCCGTGCTTCCTTAGCTGCTTCCCTTACATCGGATACTTACGAGGCGCTCGAGCAGCCAGCAGTCTACGAGTTAGTCATTTTGCATTGCATCTTGTCGCACTAGTTGGACACAGAAGAGCTTGAAACGCCAGACCGGAGGAATTTTGCACGCTTGTGGCATTCTTTTCGCTATCTAAGTGCGCCCCTCAGTTACCAAGTTAGTGTTGTATATTATTTATATGTATATACCACTTTCAATGAAGGTCAAACAACTTAGGGCCCGTTTGAACATCAGGGCGAAATTTTTTACAAACCGAGTAGTTAACATCTGGAATAAACTTCCTTCTGATTTAGTGGATGGTGAGTCTGTAGAAGCCTTCAAAAAGGGATTAGATGAGTGTTGTTCTGATCTTTTCCCAGAGATATTGTAAATGTACGGTAATACGTGGTGTATTCTGATGTTGACACATGAAAATGCAACTGTTGTTCTTGTGCTTGCTTCCTTTCTTTGCAGAAGCAATAAAAGTCAATCCAACATCGAAGTACCGGGGGCCGCTTCATGTACGGGCACAAGAAACAGGACGCTCATTTGGGGAAAGCCTCTATCGTCTGTTGTACCTGACCTCACCTGAATAACGCGTGGCATAGTAACGTTAAAGAATTGCGAATTCGTTTTACCATCAGAAAGGATGATGCGCCGTCATCGTCAAATGTCTGCAAAAGGTTACGACACATGGTGTACCTATGAACGACGCAACGACACGCACCGTTCTTTCCGGTGCCCTTGGCGAAGTCATTAATGCACACCGCATGTGGCACCGTACTGTAGCATCATTAAGTGGCGTGGAATTTCCTTCAGACATGGAAGAATTAGGTGCCATCAATTGCAACTTAGAATCCGAGTTAATGGAAAGTAAGCGCTGCGGTATATGTTAACAAGGACAAAGATACGCAATATAACAGCGAGTACACCAAATGCCACCTGATACACAAGAGCTCTTGTGTGTCTTTGTCACAGCGTAGTTGTCGTGTTTCACCATTTGAGTTTTCTTTCTCGGAAGCCATTTGTGGAAGTGTTGAATAACACTGAACAGAAAGTTTGACTTCATCAGTTTCATGTGATTCAATCAGACTTGGAGGTGCCTACTGTTCGTGCTATTTCCATTGAAATGTTTCTTGGCATCTGCACGTCTATGTCTTTTACCCAAGGGGTTAAATGTAGCAGTTGGCAGTCGAGGGTGTAAGTTCGACCGTCACCACCCTACCTAGGATCATGAGTACCGACTTGGCTGGGTTGACCGGGATGCGGTTGAAGTGTTGTCAGAGTAGACCTCGACCGTTAGGGATGTAAATTACTTTGCACACCTTCAGTTCGTTCGTAAACAGGGCATATGGTGACCGAAGCAACTGAAGTACACTGTTGATATAGACCAGGAACAAAGTAGGCCCAAAGATCGTGCCTTGGGGTAGACCACTAGTAGATGGACACCAGTCGCTTAAATAGATGTAGACACTTTCGTCCTGTAGAGAAACTCTCGGACTTACTGGGGTAGCGATCCATCGAATCCAAATGCTCTTACTTTGTGAAAGAGGACCCCGTAATTTAATTTCACGAACATGAACATAGCAATTTCCCCTCGTCAGTCTTTACGAAACAAATGGAAACGAATCAAAAAGAAATGACGTGCTTCCAAAAAGGCATTGTGCAAGGTGGAGGATTGCAATTCGAATGAAAAAAGCCCTACGAGCATGCCTATTTTGATCAGTGCTAATATCCGTTCGCATGTCGAAAATTTGAAGAGCTCAAAAGTATAACAAACTGTCCGGAATACTCTTGATTTGGTGTCATTATGCTAAAAGAAACGTGGTTTCACAATGACGTGGAAGATGCTTTTGTGGCACAATGCATTCACGGCGTTGCGTTGACCGCCAATGCATATACAAGCACCGTGGTAGTGGCGTCGTAACATGAATGGTGGTTCGGGATATCCCGTTCCAGTGAATGGTTCGGCGGCAGCGTTCCAGGACGTAGTGGGTTTTCGCCTGACAAGCGATCACTCTATGAAAAGCCACATATATCCCTTTAACAACACTGTGACGTGGCGGATGTGGCTCGCCACTAAATAAAGTCACTGCGCCTTGCCTCTGTCTGAGTGGTATTCTAAATCAAGGGTGTGCTCGGCCCCTGGTCCCATGCGGTCCTAAAAGTTTATGAACCACTTGTTTGGTCACCGGCTCCCAACGGGTTGCGATAACCTCATATCGCCTCGGAAGCTGCATAATTGTTGGTGAGGCTGCAGAAAACGAGATTTTGATGCGTATCTCAAGAGCTCGTCTTGCCTTCTCCATGCTGAGGCATTTATGGCGTCGCCATGACAACCGTCTCCCCATCAAAGGACGGGTTTACAGTGCTACTGTCCGCGCTGTACTATTGTACGGTTGCGAGAATTGACCTGTTTGTAACGATGACCTACGTCGACTGTGTTTTTGAGAACCGTTGCTTGCGGTCCATCGCCCGTGTGTGGTAGCTGAACCACGTAACCAACGTTGAAGTCCGACAGCGCGTTGGGTGGAGACAGCCACTCCGTCGAGGCGCTTGTCTCCCTGCGCCAACTACGATGGCTCGGAAACGTACTGCGTATACCCGTTCAGCGCCTACCACGTAGTGCGTTGTTCGTAGTCGCTGGACAGGGTTGGAGGCGGTGTAGTGGGCAGCCTATAAATTGGAGAAGCACGATGAAAAAGCCGGCCACGGCTGGTTCCTCCCGACTCGCTGGATGGGGTCCCAAGGATGCTGAATGCAGTTGGTTGGAAACGTTGGAAGTCATGGCTCGTAACTGAATTCAGTGGCCGGCATGTAGCTCTGCTAGTTGAAGTGACTCCCCTTCCCTCCCCCAATAAAAACACCAAAAAAGCTCAAAAACGGTGAGTGGAAAAATGGACAAAATGGTTTATTTTCTTCCTTATTTTACACGAACCTTGTTTTTCTATTCGGCCATGATTTCGACGGCACAATATCTGTACACAGGTTGTGATCAATATATATATATATATATATATATATATATATATATATATATAATTGAAGGCGGTTGTTCGGTGTGCATGGCGCGATCTGATCACGAAGGCAGTTGCCGAGGTGCAGGAAGAAGCCCTCATGCATGCAGAGAAGAAGCGGCAAGTGAGGAAGCGGCAAGCACCGATGGGTTGTTCTCCATCGACATCAAGCGCATGGTGCTGTAGAACATGCAGTCGCGAATGCCTTAGTCAGGCAGGCTTAGTGAGCCATGAGCGAGGCCACTCGGGACAACTACCGAAGCGACGACGGGTTCTGCAGAGAACGTAGGCAGAACCGGCGCAACGTTTGTAGGTATGCTGCATTCGATTTACTAACCGCGTGCTTGCATGCTCAGTCTATTTACTTCAGGTGGTGGGTTTTCAATTTTGCCTTAATGTTTTTCTTTCTCCTATAAATGTTTAGTGAGGCATGAGCGAGGCCACTCGGGACCACTACAGAAGCGACGACTGGTCCTGCAGAGAAGTATTCAGAATCGGCGCAGCGTTTGTAAGCACGCTGCATTCAATTTACTAACAGCGTGCTTGCAGGCTAAGTCTCTTTATTTCAGGCGGTGGGTTTTCAATTTTGCCTAAATGCTTTTCGTTCTCATGTAAATGTCTACCTGTACTCTATTCCATTAACTTGCACACCGCTTAAGCCAATTGTATTCGATTTCCGAAGCATTTTTGTGTTCGTGGCATTCCGTAAAGTAGACTTTCTGACCTCGTGAACTTATCTAGGATTCGTTTGCAAACAACTTATTTCATATGCTCATTAAGGTTTATGTCACCGATTCCATATGCATTAATCGAGTTTTTTTCTTTGTCTCTCTCTCTCTCTCAAATGATTGGCTGTTGTTTGATATCCCCGGTGTGGCTGCGCTTGGTGTGCATGTTCACAAGATGCCTACCTGTCTATTACCCACTACCTCGTCCATACTGGCTCCAGGAGACAGTTGGTCGTTGCTGGAGGGGACGGGGTGCGCGGTCCTTGTGGCCGTGTTAGTCTCGAAGAGTGGTTCCATGCACTCAGTATGGAACGGACTACGGCCCAGCCACCGCCGTGTGTGCGCTTGATTCCAAAATACAGTGAGCTTGTGTTTGCTGTGAAGGAGTGTGGGCCGGAGCCGTTGATGAAACGTGGCTCCCATCCGCATGCCGCCCGGTCTTATTCCTTCGGGTTTACACTGGATATGGGGTGTGTGGTTGTGGGTGGTGCAGCGCAAGCCATCCATGGTCCCTCTGTAGGCGCAGGCGTCCTGTGGCTTGCCACAGGGACAGGCAAATCCGAAACCGGATGCCGCCAACCATTTATATATATATATATATATATATGTATATATAGTGATTTGTTCAAAACGGCATACTCGCTTAGGGATAATAAGTGCTTTCTCTCTCTAGTGCCGACTTCATGAAGCATGACTTTTATAGTCAACTGAGTGACCACCGTCACAGAAATGCAATCACCGTAATGCTAGCAGTAGGTTAAACTTAGGTGCTGTATTGTATCTAGACGGCTAACACAGCATCATTGGCTCGCGTAATGATAGCGGTGAGCACTTACTACTCCTATGTCTGAAGATCGTCTGCTTTTGGCGAGCACTTGCTCCCGACATCACCCACATTCCATGGACCGCCCATATACGCAAATTTTTCACCCCGGGATCAGTTAGTCTGCTAGAGAATAATAATAAAAAATGTGTCAGCTGTACGCCGTAACGGCGCTTCGCTGCCGCGTGACCATCACCAGTCGCGCGCGGGCTGAGTATACCGCGAGGACGCCCACCCCTAGGCGGATTCGAATCGGTGACCTTATGGTTGCAAAACAAACGAGCAGACCACTCGGCCACCGGCCGAGGCTGTGTCCAAATCTATTGCTCGATTTGAAGAACGAACGTGGACTCCGATCATACACTTGCCTATGCCCCTATCTGCAGGTGCGTTTCGCCGAGTCCCTTGCCGACGTGGGTGAGTGAACATCTGCCAACTAGTGAAGCCAGATTTCCAGGATGCACGTCGAAGTACGTTTGCATTCGGGTTAAGTAAGTGCTCTTTGCAAACAGTTGGTCACTCGTTTCATGTTCACTGGACTTTAGTAGCAGTAAGTGTGTCTTCGTGTGACAAATCCATTTGCCACACTGAACACTTGGTCTCTGCGCGGTCTTTGCAACTTCGAAATATTCACCGGCGTATTCCGGCTGAGAGCAGACACTAGACACGTAAAGATCTTAAGGCGAAGTCGCGTGCGAAACCTAGTGGCTTCATCGGTGGTAACACTCGCTGCTCTTTGTACCTATCGAGCCATTCCGCCTGATGGGAAACGGGCAGCCGGAGACCTACTGCTGGCAAAACTTTGTGCAACAAGAGTAGACAACCAATTCACAACGTAGCAAAGCGCACAGAACCTCAGGCTGATCACTTCAAGGAGCAGTTTGATGGACCAGAGTTACCAGCTTCCTTGCCCATAGTAAGACAGAGAAAAAAGTGTCCCAAATATGAGCCGCTCCGTCATTTTCAAAGACGTTCACATCCGGAATTCGGCAGTCATAGAGGGATCAGTCAGCTGTTCAATGTCTCTAAAGTTAATTGCCTGTGCTGTTTTTCACAGATTGATTGGTAGACACGAGAACAAGGGCTTTGTCCCATTTATTAGGGCGTCGCTTTTAGTGGCATTCCATCTTAGTTGTTTTACTCGACATCAGAGATTAAATGAACCGAGGTGCCTTTTGGGATAGTTCTCAGAAAAGGTGTGCATGAGAAATACGTAAACACCACCAGGGCGCTTCAATCGCATAGCTCGTGCAGAGCAAGGGTTTATGAAAAACTGCGGTGAGACAGATGGTCTGTTATGGATCCTCATTAGCGAAGTCAAGGAAAGTGTACCATTTTACGCGACTTACCGGGTGTGATGCCGCTCCCTTGGCCTTATCTGTGGTAACCCACAAACGCGTCAAGCAACACTGACTGCCAATCGTTTCGGGCTATGCTTTGCACCATCGAAATGTAAGTCCTACAAGATGTACAGGTACAATTCCGTGCAATGACAATTGTTGAAGATCAACTAGAAGTCGTTCACATGTTATCTTCAAAAGCAGCGCATCCGACATTTGAATTAGTGCTTCACTGTCATATACGTGGGTTGAATGAAAAGTTTTAACTCTTAAAAAGCCAAGCGATATACAGTCTCCGATGCTTTTATTTTTCCAACATATTCGCCCTAAAGCGCAAAACACTTGGAAAAGAACTCCTTAGTGTTCAACTCCAAAAACGCTTCTGCGACTTTAATGATGTCACTGTCGTTGAAAAAACATTTGCCAGCTGAGGCTTCTTTCAGACCTGGAAATAGGTAGAAGTCAGAGGCAGCCAAATCTGGTGAATAGAGTGGGTGAGGAAGAAGCTGGAAGCCGCAATCGTGGATTGTTTTCTGAGCAATGACAGAGGTGTATGCTGGAGCACTGTCATTGTAAAAACTGATTTCTCTCGTCAACGTCCCTGGCAACTTTTTTCGAATCTGTTCTCTGAGAGGTTCCGGTGATTTTATGGCCACTCTCAAGGAAATCACTCATCATCACCTCGGGAACCCCAAAACAGAATGCTATCAACTTGCCATCCGACAATATGACCATGGCCTTTTGGATTAGGAAACGATGCACGCTTCCACTGCTTTGATTGTTCTCTTGCTTCTGATTGGAAGTAGTGAAACGAACACTCATATATGGTGGAGTCGTGTAAGAAAATCTTCGACATCTGCCTTAAACAATGCCAAATTTTTCTTTGGCATCGCACATCGAATGCGCTTTTGTTCGGGTGTCAGAAGACGTACCACCCACCGAGCACACACTTTTGTGTAGCCTAGCTCCCACCTCAGAGTATTATCTGCTCGATCCTGGGAAATGCCCAACTGCTACCTGACGAGTTGCTTATCGGCGACCTTGCATGATCAGATACATCAGCAGACCAATTTTTTTTGATGGCCTCACCTTCAGTACTTTGCCTGCTGCGCTTAAACTCTTGCATCCAATGTTTAACTGCCATGTGAAGGGACAATGTCGTGCATTGTCTTGAGCCCCTTTCGTTAGATTTAAGATAGTGACATTATGTAGAGGTATAAATATTGGACCACGTTACGCCAGTTTTTCGATTTTCACCAAATTGCAGGACTCGTTTAATTAAAGAAACTGCTGAAATTAAAGTAGGTTAAAATATGGGTTTCCATAAAAGGAATGAGAAGAAGTGGCTATGAAAAACCTTATTTGGCTTGCCTTGCTGTCTGATTTCTGTGATAGGCTCAAAATATTTTCTTCAGCCGACGTATATATGCACACGAATGTATATATATATATATATATATATATATATATATATATATATATATATATGCCGCATTCATGATGCTCCTATACCGCAGCTGGTCTAAACCAAGTTACACTTAAACTAGGTATTTTTAAGCTGTATAAATTGCATTCCACTTTATTTGGATTGTTCTGCATACCTGATAATCTCCTAAGTTGCACGCGTCGATTGTGCTAATTGTGGTAGACTTGCGTAACTTTATCACGTGGTATATTTCGGATATGTAGTTATCGCGGATTCGCTTACAACCAATTTACTCCACATGCTCATTTAGCGGGTACTTATGTCGTCCTATACATTTACTTTATTCGATCTCTTTTATTTAATAACGGCGTTTCGAATGATTGGCTGTTGTTTGACATCCCAGGTGTGGCTGCGCTTGATGTGCATGTTGACAAGGTGCCTACCTGTCTATTACCCACTACCTCGTCCATACTGGCTCCAGGAGACAGTTGGTCGTTGCTGGAGGGGACGGGGTGCACGGTCCTTGTGGCCGTGCTAGGCTCGAAGAGTGGTTCCATGCACTAAGTGTCCAGCGGACTACGGTCCAGCCACCGCATCGTGTGCACTTGATTTCCCAAGTACAGCGTGTTTGCGTTTGCCTGTGAAGCAGTGTGGGCCGGATCCGTTGATGAAACGTGGCTCCCATCCACATGTTTCCCGGTCTTATTCCTTCGGGTTTATACTGGATATGGGGTGTGTGGTGGCTGTGGGTGGTGCAACGCAAGCCATCCATGGTCCCACTGTAGGCGCAGGCGTCCTGTGGCTTGCCACAGGGACAGGCAAATCCGAAACCGGATGCCGCCAACCATATATATATATATATATATATATATATATATATATATATATATATATATATATATATATATATGCATGGCGCACGTAGACAAAAATCATTTGTTGTCATTATGCACAGGGCATTAAGTGCTTAATTGCGAAATTGAAGCCACGATATTGTGAGGGTTTCGTTCAATGCTACTGTCCAACAGTCACATTTTCTCTCCGCTATCATAACTGAAGAGGAAAGCTGTTGTGACGATTTCACGACTGTCATAATTGAACGTTTAGATTTTTGTGCATGCGTTTTTACTGGTCACTTCAATGGATACAACATTGTCTCCATTACGAATCTCGGACTGAAGACCATTGAGACCATTGTTCAGTCTCCCACCAGGTTACAGGTAACTTTATACGCAGTGTTTGTCAAAAACTTCAGAACGTTTTCTGTCCGCAGTGCACCGCTTAGAAGCTCAGACCATGCCACCATAAAGTTGTCTCCCATTACCTACGGTAAAACGAATCATACGGATACCATCCATTGCAAAGATCGCAAGTTACTGCAAAGACCCTGTCTTCCTCATAACATGGAGCTAATGTTCGAAACGACTGCCTCTACAAACATCAACATATTTTACAACCGATGAGGTGCTTTAATCAGTTAACTGGCTATTTGAACATCTGTTTCGATATCTGTTGTCCTCTAAGAACAACTTTCATCCGTGCAAACAGGTTCTCATTTTATTGATCAAAGGGACTGTACAAACTTAAGGAGGCAACTTTCAAGCACAAAGACGCTGCTTCAGTGAAGTCGACTGATAAAGTAAACGAAATCCTCCGCCTTAACAATATGGATGTCCAAACTATACTTGAAAAAACAAATGCCGAGAAACATAGGAAGTGATGAAGAACCTGAGTGGAGGGTTCCGCAACGTCACACCTGCTCTCGAGAAGGAAGAATTAAACCGAAACTTTCGTGGTCAGGAAAATAATCCGACCTTACAGTTATCATCCGCTTCAATACAACTCTCTGCCCAGCTTTCACCCCCTGTAGATAACGTGAAGGCACACAAGGAATAAATACGGACACAGTCGTGCAAAGCGCCCGGTCCGGACAGACTATCTCCTATACTTCTCAAATAATGTGTTAATATCTAAGCACAGAAAATTTTCGACATTTACACCATGTACTGACATCAATACACGATAGCCGACTGCTGGCGAAGCGCCAGCATCACACCTGTACCAAGGAAAGGAACCTGTAAATATCCGTCCATTGCCTGTACATCGATAGCTTTGAAAATATTTGGGCGACTTATTATCGACAGAATGCTCGCGCAAACTCACTCAAGTGATCCTTCTCGGTTCGCCAAGTGTAGTTCAAGGTCCACTTTAGATGCATTAGCTTATCTTGTACACTCTGCGCTAGCATCACTCGACAGTAGACACAAACACACGCGTATCTGGTACCTAGATTACAGTAATGCTTTTCGACTGTGTGAATCGTGAACATCTGTTACACGATCTGATCGTTCCCGAAGTTCAACCTTCCTTAGTAGTTCGTCTTGCAGACTACGTTGCGAAATGTACACAGTTTACCAGGTTTGGGGGTGGACGCTCTTCCTCAATCACCACAAATGCCGGTGTTCTTCAGTGAGGTATTTGGTCACTCTTCTTATTTTCCACTTACATTAGCTCAATTCCCGTTCCAAAAGAAGCCATTGTGCTGATGACGTGATCACTGGTGGGCACAATCACACCACAGATTCAACGACTAAATTGCAATACTACTTGGACAATCTCTCGGCTTGGTCCAAATGCCGCTGTCTTTCGCTTAAGTGTAAAGATGTTCTTTTCGTGCTGTCCAAGGAAAATCGTTATCAGCAACTCCTCAGAAACACCCATTTCGTGGTGATCAACGGGTCATTGAAGCATCTTACTCGATAGAGCGGCATTTCAACGATGGAATTTATTGAAAGCATTGTATTCAATTACTTTCATTTATGCGAAAAACTGGCATCTAAAATACTCACTGATGCCAGTCACCTCCATAGTCCATTGTTGGAATGCATCTCGACTTATTTGGGTAGACAAACGTACGTAGCTACTTGTGCTCGCATACGTCAGTTGTTCCCTTTTGTCAGGTTTTTTGAGGGATCAGAATTTAGTCAAACAGAAACTGAGCATCAAACTTATTCCGTGATATCACCTCTGTCAGGTTTTCTAATTGTTGACGCACCATAACTGTTTGTTACACTAGTTCATTAATTTTATTTGTGTCATTGGCGTGTGCGTTGCGACTAAACATTCACTCTTTATGGGTGCACAAAGCGCATTGTTGACCTGACTAGACTTCTCGGCGACCTTGGCCAGAACAGGTGTCAAACAAATTTACTGGGACCACCATTTTTCAAGATGTGTTTTACCAGTGTACTCTAGTCGCTCGGCAATGAAACTTCGGACAGCGATTTGTTGAAAAGGTCAGCCACGGTAGGTGAGATTATGGCCGATATGGACTTGAGAACCAGTGCATAGAGCTCATTATGTCCAACAGGCTTGGTGCAGTCAAGGTTGACGAACCTCACTGATACTGTACTTCAAACTATCAAGTTTGGTAAGCGCGGTACACGTCAGTCAATAAACACACCTGGTCATTTGCGAATACGGAAACGAAGTGTGCCGCCAACGCGGCTACATGCTCAATACTGGAGGCTAGGGACTGTCCTTCCGAGTCTTCTAACACTAAAAAGTCACCAGCTGTCCTCAGGAACCGCTTGTTAAACAAACATTCTCTTCGGGGCGGTCGGTGCGGTGGTTACAATCAGCTCTTCGAAATTCCACCACTTGATCGTCTTCGCTTTGCTGTAAAAGTTCCGACTGAAAGTCGTTGGCAGTCAACAAGGCGGAGCCTGTCCTACAGTCTTCGCTAGCATTGAGATAGTATCGCATACTCATTGTCAAACCAATGTGGACCAGTTTAAACCCAATCAAGTGTGCAGTGTTCAGACAGATATCATCAAAAGTTGCATTCCAATTTATCGAGCAACATACAATAACGTGTAACTCTGTTCTACCGAGCCTCAAGTTTTACAAAGTAAGTAGTTAAATGCTTAGTACGTAGGGCAGTCCATTCCGTTTTTCATTAGACAAATTAGGTCCGGCAAGGGTTTACTTTGCAACTATCACAACGAATAGCAATAGTGGGAGGAAGAGAAGAGTCCGATGTAGATCAGAAGGCATTAGGAAAAAAGTGGGCAAAAATAATCCGGTTGAAAGTTGACGGTCAGGCACAAGAAATCCAACACAGGAGCACCGCAGAGTTCGTAACTGCGCTATGTTGTATAGGACTTTAAAACAGTAATGTGACCGATTCCCAAGCACTTAGTCAAACAAGTAGGCAAGTCCTAGCCTGTCAAAGTACCTCAACCAATTTCTTAAAGTTTCTCGTGACATCATCAGTCGGTGGCCCAATGTTTTCAACCAACCAACCTCAGCAACGATAAACCAAGCATGGGTATATGAAGGACATGATCTAACCAAATGAAACGGTCCAAACACGAACTAGTGGAGGTGAACACTACACACTCGGTGTCTTGACCAAGTATTGGCAATATTCCGCAAGCATTAACAATCGAAGACGGCCGGTTTCTTGAGGGCTACCATGCAAAGTGGTCGTAATACTGACCAAAACAATGGGACCGACTGTACCACAGCGTTGTACACTTCACACGCAACGGATGCGAAGACATATTGTAGTGATTTCGCGGTTCAGTAGAATTCCAGAAGCAAGATTCCAGCCAAGGACTACAGGAAACATCCTCATGGTATGCCATCATCAGCTTGTTGGCAATGGGGGGAGTGGGATTTTTTGGGATGCTGTCCAT
Organism: Dicrocoelium dendriticum; assembly: GCA_944474145.2. Lineage (NCBI taxonomy): Eukaryota > Metazoa > Platyhelminthes > Trematoda > Plagiorchiida > Dicrocoeliidae > Dicrocoelium > Dicrocoelium dendriticum. Next base: position 49,918,072 of record OX104066.1, on the reverse strand, counting down.
TAAACAAGCACATCTGTCAGACACACAGGAAATGTGGGTGTAAAAAATGCATTGTAGATCTAAGCCACATTTCCGGCCAGCGCATGATATCCGAAAGACTTTTCGCAGAGTGAATGCCAACTTTACGCATGGTGTCAAAGATCGAACAAAGTACACAGCAATTAACATCAACGGTAGGCAGGCGTACTTGCGGATTGAAACTTCACCGTTGTGGAGGATTGTCTGACATCAAACCGACTAGTTAAAAGTGCATCAAGCGCCGAAATGAAACTGCCCGGTCAAATGGAATATGAGTGCCGCTGTGCTGACTTCAGTGGATGGGAAATGATTTTCGTCACGAGGGCTAGCCTGGATCCAGCATTTCAACCTCGTTGATGCTCCGATCAACCAGATATGTGCAAATGTCCAGATACGCAAGCGGACAGCATGCAGCATACAATAGCCATCATGCCCCTATGACAGAAATATGCAGCAGTCTTTCGGAAACGTCTCGATAAGCGCACCAAAGTACAAGCTTCACTTTGCGTCCGCCATAACTCAACGTAAGTGTTCACTAGGCCCGACACCGCCCCGTGAGCAGACCAGGGATGTGCAAATGCACAGCGGACTCTCTACTTACACTCACGCCTTCCCTAGTACCGACCTAGTGGGGCGCCCTGTCCAGCCTCACTACACTGGCTCCTTCAGAGTCCTGCAAAGGACTCCGAAACATTTCACCTTAGACAAGAATGCACACCGAACAACGGTGTCCATCGACCACCTGAAAGTGGCTTTCTTTGACGAACAAGTTGCAACACATGCTGATTCTATCACACAAGCACCCGCACCTGCGGTAAATTTCCGAGCACTGAATACCCCGAAACCCTCTGTTCCCCTCGAACCCCAACCTCAGGCAACCGACCGACGCGGTAAACAGGTCAAATGTCCGGTCCGTTTTACAGATTTTGTAAACGTTTGCTATTTACATTAACACGCCTTTTTCGCTTCAGTGGTAATCGTGCGTCTCATCCACAAACGTTTCGTAAAATCGATGAAAAAAGGAAAACATTTTGAAAACTTGAAAAGCGTATTTGCTTTTATCATGCATGCCACGTTCCCTCTCCGGTGTCAAGCCACTCCCCCAACCCTTGCCTACTTTCTCTGAGTCCTACCTTCCAGAAACCCAACCATCGGAACTGCCAAGGCAACCCTCGAGTGACTCGCCAGCCGGATCAAGGCTCCTTCCTGACCCAAGGGACATTCAACCACCCTTGACCGCAGACGGCCACGACCGGATTGGTCCCGAATCGCCTGGCTACGCCTTGCCGACGAAAACGTCCGGATTTCTTAGTGGGACGAGGACCGTGGACTTGAGTGCAGTGGGGGGAGTGACACCTCCCAAATGCACCGTCATGTCTGCATCGGGGGAACTGTTCTGTCAGCGTTTTTTCTGGACTAGCCAGTTTTTTTGCAGTCCGCCCAGCCGCCCCGACGGTCCACTGAGGATGCACTCCGGTCCAGACGATCATCATAAACAATTAAAAACGCCTGGACCCAGCGAACTCCGCTACACACTCCATCTTGGGAGTCTGTGTTCAAGCCCATGCTACTATTCGCACCCATCCTTACCTCCCGTTTTCCCCCACTAAAAGCTCCATCGAAGACTTCCATCCTTCAGCCTTCTAAGGGAAGGCTCATGTAGTGCACCTGAAAACACGCACTTTCAGTATTTTGCAACGTCGGATTTTGCCGTTGTTTTAACCTTCAAAACTTCCACTGGTTTTACTGACGGCACTTCCTTTGTCACGAATTGGTTTGGTGAGTACGTTGCTGCACCGTTAGGTCCAATCGCCTCCAACTTCTATACTATCCCGTATTTGACACGTCTCTTACGTGTCAATGATTACCGACTAGTATCCCAGGCGCCACCCAAAACTACGAGGGTGGATTTGTTATTGCCTCGCGGTATCTTATATGGGCAGTGCCGTCATATTTGCAAAGTTGCCAGCCTAAAGACTCAGACTGCGCCACTTGTTGATCCGTCTGACAAGCAATAAGGTAGCCATTGATAAATAGAAGTCAAAGGAGTTGAGATACTCTTTGGTTCTTACAGGCTGCTTATGTAATAGCGTCTACTATTCCCATAGTGCAGTCGGGGGTAAACAGAATCCGAGACACCCATAAGCTCACAAATTCTCCGCTCAGCTAGGTCAGGTGATCGTTACCACGCTGCCAAGTGGAGCGCGAACTAAAGAGAGGAGGAATATGGCGTATGAGTCATCATTACCAATCACGTTCACATACCCGTACGTAAGCGGTTGAAGGTCTGTCTATCGCTCACCCACTCATTGTTCTCAACTACACGGTCGAAGCGCTATACATGGTTTTTGTCACAACGTACGGTGTATTCTGTTGCAACTGCGTAGTTGTAACTACGAGTCCCTACTGCGTAGGTTCCGCACGCGTAGACTTTAACAAGATGCGGCACTTGACGGTTGGCAGTGTCACAACACAATTGTTAAAATAAAAGCAGAATGAAAAGTATAGTCAGAGGAGGATCCCGCAAGAGGTTCACAACTGTGTACAGTACAGGGCCATACACGATCGCGTCCCCAATCAGAGCTCTGAAGCAGGAATCGGAAACGCCCCACTGCAGTCCAATATAAGGTCAGTGCATAAGCACCTTTAGCTCTGTTAGCTGACTTGGTCGCATTTTCGTAGGCGCGCGCAGAGGACGTGAACGAGTAGCTGTTGGAAAGGCATACGAACACTATGCCCGAGTCATTGAAGCAGGTTGAGGGATATTATGCCACTCAACAGCTAGTAGTGTCTGTATGACCAGAAAGTCGATGATGAATGTCATCCTTGCTAATGATGTGTTGCTATCGACAGTCAAGTAAGTAGACGTGATGACTAGCTGAGTATGCTCAAACGTCCGCATTATTGTCACACGGAAGAAATGGAACAGTTATGATCGTTAAACCATGGACGGTGATGGCAAATGGTCGATATCATCACTCCAGCTAAGGCAATGACATGAGGCTAGGCCAAAGACGTTGTAGCACCACAGCCAAAAGACGTGTTGAAACCACCTAACGAAAAATAGCCAGCAGCCTAAACCACACCATTTTAGCATGGGATTCTTTTGATGTGCGGAGGTACGGCACAAATATCGCAGGTGAGCCCAAGCAAACTGAGCTACTTATGGGAGGGTCCCACCGAACATCAAGGGATCTGAGAATGAATAATTGCTTATTTCTCACAGATAAGGTTTCATCAACTGGGACCAGTAAGCCATCATGGCTCCAGAAGACCGTTTGCCATCCACCGTGGTAAGTCATGGCATGTCAAACACGATGTCCATATTCGCAAAAGGCCATTAAGAGTGTAAGTCGTTGGTCAGTGGATAATGTACCACCTCCCGAGCGTTGCGGATTACATCGGCACATTCAGGTGGAGGCACCTATGAAATGAAGAACGAGTCACATATAAAGCGGTTAGCTATAGAGATGAAAAAGGACTACTACAGGAGAATAGGTGAAGGAAAACGGACAGCTTCAAAAGAAGTGTAACAAATGATTATCAGTAGGACAGATGAAGGGTCGCCAAGTATTTATCGCACTGCGTAGTTGAGTAGTGTTTTATGCAGATCATACAGAGAGAGATATATATAAATTCCGTCGCAAAAGAGACCAGATATCTGACCGAAGATTATGTTTTCATGGAGAAGTAAAAATAGTAATGGTAAAGCGGCTTTCTTATTAACATTTTGTTTGGTGACTTCCCACAAGAAATGGACGTCATAGTGTCTCTCAAGCCAACTTGAGCCCATTATAATCAAATGGAATTCGAGAAGAGTTATGTTGAAGCTCAGCACAGCTGACTGTAGGTTAAAAATTAGCATCCAGTCAAAACCACCGAACAGTCGCCGCATCCCTAAGGTGCACAGGAATGATTCGCGGCTTCTACTAAGGCGAGAAAATATTACTGCTTGAAGACGAAGTCAAAGTCTGACAGGATTCGGTGGCCAGTTGCGACATGGTGTTGTGCATCCTCTACTGGAATAAAAAAGGCTTAGTTAACAAGATATTCAGTTTTCAGAAAAGTGAAGATCTACAGTACGGTGACGACTGCCTTACGGAACCGCAGGTTAGGATACTCTGACTGCTGTAGTTAGTTTGATGAATTTCGCACGTACAGAATATTCTCTCATTGTACAAACTGATTGACGTGGATAGGCAGTGTTTGAATAACAAACGCAGACTTCGAAAAAGACCGAACTTATATCAATGTTCATAACTACTTTGAATGAGCCAAATGTAAAATGTTGAAGCGAAAAAATGGTAATATATTTCTACAAATTCACAGCAGTTTATCGGAGCTGGGGCAAACGGGAGGCTGAATGCTTGTTCAGTTTCTTGAGTTTCTTTCTGAAGTTGTGTAGAGTGCACGGAGAGGGTGCTGGACGAGTGGATTTCTTCTGTAAGCTTTTTCGACATTCAGCGACTAGCTGGAATGAATAAAAGGATGTTGGTGCATATGACAAACCAAACTCATTTCAAGCAATCAGTTCGATTTGGTTGTTCAACTACGATGAACGCGTACAGAGAAAACGATATGAACCCATATAAAACGAAAAGATTGCAGAGGAATTTGCATAAAAATCAGAGGGAAGAAATAACCAGGTGGAAGAGTTTAACCTAATGGCAGGAAGAGTAGAGCTTTGGAAGCAAGGAACTGATGGTAAGCTAATTGCTAACTTCGTGCTTGACCAATATCAAACAGGATCTCCAAGCATCAGAGCAGCCAGTCTCAAGGACTATCACGGATGGATACCAATCGAACGCAATCAATCCGTACGCTTACCCACACTTCCGTGCCATGCTGCTGAATAATAATCTAGTGGTTCCGCATGCCAGATATATTATCGGTAAGGAATACACGTCTGGGCAGCCGGTTAGAAGAGATGCAAAAAAGCAGCTTTAACGATTTGGACGAGTCGAGCTTGTAGACACTCTGTGGTGACACCAGATGCCTGTTGTTGAACACCAACTGGCGAATTCATCTGATGATTGGTCGGCCGAGCTTGATTAGATGTTTCAAATTATTTCGAACCAACCGGCGGACTTCAGTATTGTTCATGCGGTACGTATGCAGGATTTAGAAAACAAAGCAGGTGTGTATGTATGGTCAAAGATAATCATCTCCGTAGAGGCACTGAACCAGATACAAGATTTGTAAAGCCGTCCTCAATATGCTATTTATTTCAAGCAGCTGTTTGATTACTTGCCATATGTCTTCCACCACCTGTAGAGGAAAACGCTTACAACGTTGGGCTGAGCACTATGAAAGGCAATTAAATCGGTCGGAATTGTCTTTTTGGATCCTCACTCTCGCTCAGAGGTCGAACGTCAGATCGGACTGCTGAATTTGAATATGACCGACGGAACAGATGATTCTCCGCTAGCTTACTTCAATTTTGAGAGATTCCTAGTGTGGAACATTTACACGAATTACCAGTGAAAATGTGGGAGCAAGAAACTGCCCAAACCGACTAGGGAGTCATTCCTTTATTATTCCAATCTCCAAGGGAGGCTCCCGTTTGGAATGCGGCAATAATAGAGGAAACAGCCTGATCTCCATTGCCTCCAAATTGCTTGCCTATGTCGTTCTTCACGGATTGACTGGTAACCGCGAATGCCAGGTATCATCAATTTAGCTTGGAGCACCGTCACATATTTTGACGGCCCCCGACAATAAAAGTGTCTTGGATCCGGTTGATTGATGTGCTCTTTGAGATCTTCTACAAAGAAAAGGTGTGCCCGAAAAATATGTAAAAATTAACCGGGTGCTTTACGCGAGTATCTCGGTCGAAGTGTAAGACAAGGATGCGCGCTGTCACCATTCCCCTTCAACTTCTATATTGACGAAATCATGGAAATCGCGTTCACAGGACACGACCTAAGTGTGCAGCAGCTTCCAGGTGAACGGATTTCTGAGTTGAAGTATGCTAACGATATCGCACTTATCTGTGACACTCATAAAAGTGTCAGACGGCACAAGCCAGATTGGCACTGGCTGCCAGCCGTTCTGGGTTTGCTTTGCACCTTCAAAGTACAAAATCCTTCTCCAAGATTGGCAAGGACCGCCTCCTGCGCTGATCCTTGGTGGAGATCAGCTAGAAGTCGTCCAGAAATTCAACTGGCTAGGCAGTCGTGACAGTGCCTGTGGAATCGAAGAGGCCACAAACCGTATAGGAAGAGCTCAAGACGCTTTTGCAAAACTTCGCCACCTATCGCACCGGCGCGACATCACTCTCTCAATGACCGGCTGCCGTACGTCCGACCCTACTGTAAGGTTGTGAAACATGACCCATTAGCTCGACAGACGTAAAAAGTCTAGTATCGTTTGACCAGTGGTACCTTCGCAGTTTGGCTCATATCTGGTGAAAACACCGTGTGAGCAGTGAGCGTGTTCCACGCCTTGTTTATGGCACAGTAAAAGGAAGTGAACCGCTCAGCATCGGTAGATCACGCGCTAGACTCCGATGGCTGGGCCACACACACACACACACATATATATATATATATATATGTATATATTCAAGTCTACGAATAGACATGGAGCCAAGAAAAACAATGGAAATCAAAGAAAGGTACAGGTATTGCAAAAAGAAAGACGAACACAACGCAGAGCAGTCCACGGTTTCGGTTGTCCGAACCGAAGTACAGTGTTGACTTAAGGGACACTACCCCGAGCCTTTGCTCAATAGCCTGCCCATAAAGCAGCGGAGCGAATTTAAGGAATCGCAGCCTGTTATAGATTGAGAGAACGCCTCAGTTACGATTGCGTAAACGATGCTAGATGAGATTGTCACTGGCACGGTTGGAGCACGCCTACGGTAACGGCTTGGAACGCTGGCCAATCGAACGGATTTGCGCTGACGTGATGGCGTTAGTTTAGCCCGGAGTACACGCTGGTGAGACGGAAATTGAGCGAGCGTGAGAACGAGCCTAGCCGCACGTATTCGGGTAGACGCAGAGCCCTCGGAACGGACGCACACGAGAATGGGTTACGGTAGACGCGCGATAGTGAATTAGACGCGAACGATGCCCGGCTAACGACGCACACAGAATCACGTGACCAACCGACTTCCAACTTAGACGAAGAGGGACAAAGGCAAGTGGTCTTCTGAAGACTCTTTTACGACCAACAAAGGGCGAATCACAGCCAATGCTATGGGTCATTAAGTAAGGGGAAATAGCTACCACGACGGGGTGGTAGTTTGCAAAAGACCATTGTCAAAATGTGCGCAATCGGGCCGCGTCTCGGAGTGGCTGATCGCTGCTGCGTTGTGGAGAGAAATTGGACCTCGCTTTCCACAGCTATATGCCGGAGTTTCCGGCGCGTTTTTCGGGGATATTTGACGGGCCCGCAACACAGACACTGGGAGCCAATGACTGCTCAGTTCATACGCTTTTCGTCTGTTCGTTTGCCAAACAGGGGTACGATGCTCCCATAAGCTTAGCATTAAGTGAACGGAATATAATACTTCGCCAGTACGAAGCAAAGGGCAGTGACTTTACCTGGTGGCGAATCACACTCGCCAAGTCACAGTGTTGTTAGACTTTTACAGGGAGAAAGTTTGCCAGGCGAAAACCTACCACGTCCTGGAATACTGTCGTCGAATCGCTTTCTGGGATGAAATTGACCCGAGCCGCCCACCTGCACCATGTGGATGTTGTTTGTGTAATGCCCTCAGAAAATCAAAAACGAAGACTGGGCTGCGATTAGAAACTATATTGATCAGAGGGCAACATTATATATGCGGTAACCTACGCGCCATTGAGCGATTCTGATTGGCTCTGCCTTGATTGACTGCTTCCGGCATATCCATCGATCGAACCAATTGATCGTGCGGGCTTACAAGGCGATTCGCATTCAGGCGTGTAGGCATTGCCCTGCTTGACTGGTAGCGGACAATCGATCAAGAGCGGCCTCTTGCCTGTTCGTTACGAATGCGAATATCAACAGCTGCCAGTACAATGCTCATGCAACACTCCTGCTTCTTTCAGTGTGGACTCCTTCGGTGTTTAAATCCTTTACACCTTCCGTCGTGTCCTTTTCTGTCTTCTCCGTCACTTCTGCTTTCCAGTTAGTTTTGTCGCGCACTCGACATCACACTCCGTGGTGGATGTTGTCTAACGTGAATGTAGTATCCCTGGTAAAAAGGGTTTCCTATCATGATTGCATAACTGCTTTCTCTTACCCGAGTTTCCACCACTCCTCTCCTCCACTGTGTTGTTATATCCATACATCTTCGATGACCTGAAGTGATGGTAACTCTTTAGTTCTACGATCATAATACCGTTTCTGCTTAAGCATTCGTTTTTCAGAACGGCCATTCATCACCGCCGGGGATTGTGTTTCCGGTTGGATCAGGATGCTGGCCGCAGTCAACAAACACGTTCTACGGCTAAATAAACGACAAACAGAACTCATCCCGATTTCCGGAGACTGAGTGTTTCTTCGTAGCAGAAGCATGACAAATGGGTCCTCGTTCAGCTCTTTAGCTTTGGTTGGTATACTGTTTGCAACTTTCACCGTTGCTTCAGACTTTCCGTTAGACTGGCTATGGTAAGGGCTGGTGAGGCGCTGGTCACATTCCCACTTCTTACTGAAAGCTCAGAATTCCTCAGCAGTAAACCGCGGTCCATTGCCTGATACTACTTCCTCATGGATTCCATGTAGAACAAAATGACTGCGCAGCCTGTTTACCACCGCATGAGCACTGGTCGAGACCGTTGCATCATTCTCAAAATAGTCAGTGAAGTAATCTACTGTGATTAGGTAATTCTTTCCGTCATGCGTGAACAGGTAAACTGCCATCTTATATCGTGGCCTTGCTGGAACCTTTCGAAGCGCCAACGTCACGTGCACGACATAATGGGCAGTTCCACAGGTAGTCCCGAAGTGACTAGCCATCCCAGGTCAAAACATTCGCTCCCTGGCTCATGCGACGTAATTTTTCACTCTCAAATGTGTACCATGAATCAACTTCAGCATGACGCGTTGCATTACCTTTGGGAGTAACACTCGATTTCCTTTGGAGATCAAACCGTCTACTGCGAGTTCATCACGAAAATAGGAAAACAGTGTTAGTTCTGCCGGCAAACTCCTCTTATCCTCTGGCCATACACCAGCCACTGTTCGTCTTGAACTTTTGCAAACTGTTCGCACAGTCTTAGTAGTTGTAAACGCTCCCCAGTGACGACGACATGCGGCATCGTGTGAACTGTGACAAGGTCCACTTGCATCCCAAAGATGGACTCTTGACACTGTGACTACGAGGTATATTTGCGTCCAAGGCTGGCAGGTCGTATGTAAGAAGCCGGATGAACATCCTCTAAAGACGACACGGCACAACATGGAGTGGCTTTTTGACTATTAACAATGGATTGTGGTCTGTACATGCAATGGTCATTCCCCTGAAAGTGTAGTCACTGAAGCGTTCGACACAGGTGATTGAAAGCATCTTCATCTCCATTTGTGCATGACGACTTCGAAAAGCCAGTTTTCCGTTTTGCTTTAACATCGCTCCAATTCAATAATGACTGCTATTGCACTGTTTCTCGAAAGACAGGAACATATTAAGTAAGTATTGGGGCAAGCACGAACAGACATTTTAATTGTTTGAAGGCTTGCTCTTGTTCGCTGTCCCAGTGAAAGTCTTCCTTATGCGTCAATCTACGTAAAAAGCGACCAGGGTAGTTGACCATTCCGTTCAACCGAATGAATCCTTTCACGTCAGTAAAGGGTGGCATTTCTCTGATTGCCCTCACCTTTTCTGGATCAGGTTTCAATCCATCGGAGCAAAAAACGTGCCATCGAAAGACTATTTCTGGTTTGCGAAGCTTCATTTTATCACGTTCCAGTTTAATGTTTTGTCAGCTCATCTCTGGAGAAACCGATCGAAATTCCAGACGTGCTATCCTATAATGAAGTCGAATAACAACACGTCGTCAGCCACACAAATGTTTTCTGGTAAATCTTCTACAGTTTGTAATAGGCATTTATGAAAAAGTTCACTGGAGACTTTCAAAGAGAATGGAAAGCGCAGCCACCGGAAGCCTTCGAACGATGTGCCCAAAGTCGTCGGATAGCTCGATTCGTCATCCAACTCGACACGCCAAAATGCGGAAGCCAGATCGAACTTCGTGAAGAACTGTACCATTGATAGAACTGAGAATACAGCGTCTAATGTCAGTTTTGGGTTGGTACACACAAGCAAATCACCGGACTTCTTAGTAACAATTGCCACCTGCCTGATCCGATCTGTGGGTTCGTCAAACTTGGTTATAACGCCGAGTGCAGCTAGGCGTTCCAACTTTAGGGAAAAGCTTACGAGCAGTGCCGCCGTTACGGCAAACTCAGTTAGCGAGAGATGTACGTAGCTGTGCAGCTTCACCAATTTTCGCCAAATATACCGGGATAATGATGAACGATATCCACAGCTAACTGACATGAATGCACAGAACAATCTCGATGAAACGAAACAAAAGCAAGTTGCGGACTGGAATCTACACCTAGAATGGGCACAAAATCTCCCTGTACGACAACAAACGTGTGAGGTGACGGCTGGTTCCATCCTTCGGATTGATGACATTCAGCGTAACACTGCTCTTCTGATGAATTTCTGTACCATTCCACCTTTTGCGACAGTGTTGTGTTTAGTTACATTGCACTCAAGAACAGTGTTTCTCCAGCAAAATGTTGACCGTGGCGCCCGTATCCAACTGGAAATGTACGGGACGTTTATCAGCCATCAGCGTCACATATACAAATCATTTATTTCCTTAATGGCAAGTTCATGGCTATCTGGCGCGTCGTCGCAGTCAAATGAATTCACATTTGATCGGCAACGTCTCCCGAAGTGATTCTCCTTAGAGCATTTTATGCGGGTCTATACCCAGGCGGGACAACGTAATTTTTCGTGGGTTATGACTGTGACCACAGTACTCGCAAATTAGTCCACGTGTTGGGGCAGTCTGCCACATCGTATACTTTGGCTAAGAGGTACATGGCGAAATCGGAACGCTATTACCGTTTCGCTATTGCAAATGTCGATGCATTGGTCCACCGTTAGGTTTCTTTGCTGCAATGACTTTCGCGTAATGTTCTCATCCTGAACGATCAGTACAATTCATTCTCACTAGCGAATCGCGTAGGCACTCGTAAAAACTGCATGTGCTTGTTGGCAATTTCAGCTCTGTTACGTAATTGTTGACTGAATCACCTGGAAATTAGTTTCGACCAAAAGAGAAGTAGCGTTGATAAGTTGCACTAACCTTGGCTTCACAGAAATCATGGAAACTTTGGACCACATCGCTCAAATTGTGTTTATGATGCTCGCCGTCCAATTTGTTGTCTCTAGCACACATCTTTCAGCATCGCCAATAGCATGTCGGAACATCACCAACTGGCGATCAACCGGATGACTGTACAACTGCGTACGTGTGGCGAAATCCATGCACTTGGCTTTCCACAGGCGACGATTTCCGGTAAGTGAACCCTCTCTCATCTGCAATGGAGTCGGCATTGTGATAGACGGCTGCCAGCCAAAATAAAGCTGCTGCTTGCCCATCGGTTCCTTCGTTACCTCTGTCAACATTTCATGTAACGCGCACCGAGAATCAAAACGAAGAATACGCTATAATCAGAAGGTAACACATTATTTATAGGTCGACCTACGCTCCGTTGAGCGATTCCGATTTGGTCTTCATTGATTGGCTGCTTCTGGCATATTCATCGATGGAGCCAATGGTCGTGCGGGCTTACAAGGCAATGCGCGTCAAGGCGTGTAGGTGTTGCTTTGCTCGACTGGCGACAGACAATCGATCACGAGCAGCCTCTAGTCTGTTCGTTCCGAAAGCGTAAGCGAATACCAACAGCTGCAATTACAATGCTCAAACCACAATATCTACGGAGGATATGGGCCAATATGATGCAATCGGAAAACTAGCAGCACCTGCAAGAAGAATCCATTATTGCAGCGATCTTTCTTGAGTAGAAAATGAACCAGGTATTGTTAGACATGCGCAGAGGGTTTCTGATAATTTCTGAGATAGTGCATGATACATCGATGCGGTATTTCGTTCTGCAACAGACGACTGAATTCCATTCTACACAGTGGTCGAAGGATAACCTAGCTGGAGAGCTTCAAAGTTTGTACCGAAAAAAGAGCAACTGTCAATGGATGTTTATTACTGGCAGAAAGAGTTGTTGTCCCCAAGGAGCTTCATCAAAGAATCCTGCAGGTTTCATTGTGGATAATATGGTATTAACAGAACGAAAATGATTGAAAGAAGTTACGCTTACAGACCAAGTATTGACAAGTAGCTGGAACAACTGGCAAAATCGTGCCCGTAATGTGCGCTCGTTGGCAAGGCGTCCAGAAAAGCGAGACTGTCTTCTTGGTCGTCAAAAACAAAACCATGGGAGCGCGGAGTTGCCGATTTCTTTGGTCGTGTGAATGGACAACAAAATCCCATCGCTGTTGTGTCCCTCGGATAGTAGTATTAGATGTGTTGCATAGAACATACAACGTGGTGTAAAAGGTAGCATACCGAGAAAACGTTTCAGCCAGTATGAAATACCGGAGACCCTAATAAACGCCAATGTCTCTTGTTTCATGGTTTGCCGAATGGTGTGAGCAGAACGGCATTGCACACCATCACTAGACGTCGTTACATCATTAAGTCAATCGGCAAGCGGACCGCCTTGTCGATAAGTAAGTCACCCTTAACTGACGCTGTGTAGCTCAGCGCTGTTAGGACTGAGTATGCGGATGTGATTACATCACACAGAGTACTGTGCGACTGCTGCTTCGCAGATTAACTTGTGTGACACGGACTACCGCCTGCAGCTTGTCAGTTTGAAGAAAAGGTGACTTGCACAACCTGACGGGATAACTGACTGCGAATGCTGTTATAATGAAAGCAAATCAATAGAAAACAATTGTATACAAGAATATGCACCCGGAAGAGATGGAAAGCAAACCACATAGGGCTAACCTGCATCAGACTACAGCGAGCCTTGACGCACTGCTTCTGAACTTGGCGCCTTTTCGAAAGCATACTGGGTACGTAGTCCCGGCGAATTTCGCTATTGTTAGAGATGGAAAAAGGTCGCGTAAAAGGGAAAATAGAAAAAAAGAAATACACAACACAGGTAGTATATAATTAATCCTGTACATTGGGTGAAAACATTGGGGCATCAACTGCCGTCAGATATGCAGGCAAGATTCCAATTCTCCGAGATCAAGTGAGTGAAACGAAAGCATAAACCGCAAACGAAAAAAATTGCACTATATATGGATCAATGATCCCATCTCGATGTTTTCAAATCGAGACTAGGGCAACGGTAGGTAAGTTTAGATACACGTGAGTGTTAAGACACAGGGAACAAAACCCTGTGAATGAGAACATAGAGTAAGAACAAGAGTAGTGTAAGCAATTTGTTCTGAACTGGTTTATAAGTAGCAACTTCCAAGCGCAGGTAAGTGGGTATCGTTCCGCCAGTCTGCATTTCAAATTAATATAAGGCATGACTATCTATAAAATCCCTGATGTGAAAACATATTTTACAGATATCTAGTGTATGAACAACGGAGACTTGCATTGGGTTTTCTTGGAATTACCGATAAAATTATATTTTGGTTTAATTGAACGATTGCTGAAATTTCTGTTTTCTTACTTTCGATTGTGGTAGCGCAGTATGAATGCTTGTTAAGTGATGGTTGGCGGTAACCGGTTAAGGCTTTGTCTGTCACTGTGACCTCCATAGGACAGCCACAGTACGGGGTACCCCACCCTGTCTCTATTTTATCCGCTCACACCCTAGCTTTTGTTATATATATATATATATATATATATATATATATATATATATATATTCCTGTTATTGTATTGAAACTGACGAGACAATATGAAATATTAACATCTGCCAGCTTTCGTCTTCTCACAGCGTTATTTAAAATGCTCAAGGGAACTAATTGTTTCGAATTCTAGTTGATCACCGCAAAAGGTCAGCGCAGGGATGGGTCCTTGCCAAGCTTGGAGGTCTTTGCATTTAGAGGGTGTAAGCACAGCCCGAGAAAATTGGCAACAAATGCTTATTTGTCCAGGTTGCCTGTCACTTTTGGTAGCTGTCCCCGATTACGGCAATGTCGTACTCCAAGTACAGAAGTCGGTCATCTAAAAGCAGCTCCACACCTTCCAAATCGTACTCAACAAATGCAGTCCCCATGATATCGTCGATAACGAAGTTAAAAGGTAAGGTGACAGCGGGCAACTTTCTCACACCGCTGGAGATATTGAAAAGTGGCGACAATTTGTAATAACCCTTACTCTGCTTGAACTATGCGCGTAAAGCGCTACTACGAGGTTTACATATTTATCAAGCACACCGTCTCCTAGCACAGTCCTAAAGGACACATAGATCCACCGAAAAGAAGGTACGTTTGAAGTCGAGGAACACGACTACGGTGGCTCGCTGATAAATATGGCGGTGCTCCAACAGTTATCGTAAAGATATGATTAATATGGCCGAGACTTCGACGAAAGCCAGGTTGCTCCTCGTGCATCCGGCTTCCACGGGTGCCAGCAAGTCTATGGGGAATGAGAGAAGCAAGTAACTTGGAGGAAAATGCGATCAGGCTGATTGCTCTCCGATTGTCGCATTCCGAACGAGGGCCTTAATAGAAAATTGGGACTATACCAGAGCGGTTCCAGCCTGTTGGGACAATCGTCTGATCCAAAGCTTTACTAGTCAGTTGCACAAATCATCCATAAGAGCAGGAGTAAGTACATCTACTCCTGTGGCCTTAGTCAATTCCAACAGTCCAATCTCACATTCGAACTCCGCGTGTGAAGGCGGATACAAGAGGACAACCCAGGGAGAATGGCGTTCATTGGCCGATAAGGAAGCTGGTAACTCTCGCTGATTAAAGTGTTTTCAAAATACTCCGTCTGACGCTCCAAGCACGTTAACTGGCTGTGTATAGTCTGTACACTGTCGTCGCATATAGTTTCGCTAAGGCCAGGTTTCCTTCTGCTTGCTTGGCGTAGCAGACGGAATAACTCCCGATGATTGCCAAGGGCAGCAGCCATTTTAATCCCCGATGCAAGGCGAGACAACCAAGCTTCGCAGTCTCCCATCAGACTAGCATGCTATGTAGTCCTGAACTCTTTGCGAGTCTCGTTGTGTTTGTTCCCGGTCGTAATGTATCGAAGAACATTCATAAGTTCTAGAAACGGTGTGGAGACCTAATGTCAAGGTTGTTAAACAGATATGCTACATGAGACATGCTTGCTGCTAATAACGTAAGGCGTATATGCAACCAGTGACTCTCATTTGTGTTCAGTGAATGCTGGATACTGAAAGTATAGAGCGAGGAGTGATACATCTGCGTTACGGCCTCGATATATTATCGGGAACGCAGGTGGAATAACGCCATACATTGCGAGCACTTTCAGCGCAATTTGAGCGTATGACAAAATACAGATCAGATGTGAGACTGAGACTGTATTTAAGAGCAAGTAGAGAGGTTTCTGTACAACTCTATCGAATTACGAAAAATCAAAAACATTTAGTTGTGAATCATCAGCAGTTGTGTCTAGTCAGTTAATCATTAATCCTTGTTACGTTAGGAATTTGTACTAGTGTCATTGTTTCCGGGCATACAATGTCTTCTTTTGGCATTGTATGTGCATCCTTTCACAAAAGCACAGTTTTCCGAAATAATCGTCGATACGGATTTCAAAACACTTCACAGAATCGGCCTCTATTAATCCTTCGGGTAGTGTATTCCATAAGTTTACGATTCTTCTTTCGATACAAAGCTTATGTGACAATTTGTTCATATTGGGGACCCTGAGTTTGTAACGGTGTCCTTGGATGTTACAGGGTTCCCGCAGGTGAAATATCGGCCGCAGTATGGGGACGTGATTTAAGTGTACTACTCGATTGGTCATAATAAGGTCAATTCTTACTCGACGATAGGATAGTGTGTAGAGTCCGAGCCTTTCGTAACGTTTTTTATACGGAAGCTTTTGTAAACTCGGTATCATTCTAGTTGTGATATGCTGTATTTTCTCCAGCCTTTTAGTTTCCAACTGAGCTAGCGGATGGTAAGCTGGTGCACCGTATTCAAGGATTGGTCTAATGAGCGAGGTGAATAGACGAAAGACGGTTTCTTCTGACTATGTGGAGAAACTGCGTCTTAATGCCATAGTATACGAAGTCCCGCACGGTACAATTTCTCTGTATTGTCTAGTGATCTCATATCATGTCGTAAGAGAACTCCTAAGTCTCTGACAGATGTGTTGGGATGGATTAACTGGCCGTCCAAGGTGTATGATCGAGTGGCTGGACGTCTGGTGATACTGATGAACTCCGACTTGCTTGCGTTAAGAGGGAGTTGCATTTCAGTGGACCACGTTGACAGTCGCTCTAAGTCATGCTGGAGGCGAGCGCAGTCGTCCTGGTTCTCAATGATCCTCTAGATTTTCAAATCCTCTGCAAACAGGACACATGGTGACTGGAGCTGCTGCGGAAGATTGTTGATATGAATAAGAAATAATACTGGCCCAAGTTCCTTGAAGCACGCCACTAGTCGATGGGAAGCAGTCTGTCAGGTAGTCATTGAGCTGTACTCTAAACCCTCGTCCCACAATAAACTAGTGTGACCACTGAAGTAGCGTACCACCGATTCCTTAGGTTTTCAGTTTACGAAGGAGTACCTCGTGGTTCACTCTGTCAAACATCTTACTAAAGTCGATGTAGACCACGTCAACATTCCTCCGTTTGTTGAGAGCTCGTACCCACTGGTGGTTTGCGTACATCAAGCTGGTGATGCAGGATCGCCCTTTCGTAAAGCCGTGTTGCGCTGGCGTCAATACGTCCATCGATTCGAAGAACGATGGCAGACACTTTTTCACAACCTTCTCGAGCACCTTGGATAATACCGAAGTCAAACAGATCGGTCTATAGTTCTCTGTTTTACTCGGATCACTATTCTTGGGAAGCGGTCTCACTATCGAGCATTCCCAGTCGTTCGGGACAGATCCTTCAGAGAGCGATTTATTGCAAAGGTTTGTGACGGATGGTGAGATGATAATCGATAGGGACTTGAGTATTAGTGGGTGAAGTCCGTCTGGTCCGGGGGGCTTTGCACCATCGAGGTTGACGAGTAGCTGGTACACTTCGACTGCATCACATTGTAGGCTGTCGAGCAAGACTAGCGTAATCAGTGCCAGTACTGAAACCGCAGCCGGTTTACTGGAAAATACCGTGAGGAAGTGCGTAGCCAAGGCGTCCGCGCGCTCCGCGCTTGAAATAAGCGTCTTTCCGTCTATGCTCTCAAAGACCGGTAGGTCGCCCCCAGGTTTCAGTTGGCTTCAAGTAGGCAAATATTTTTTAGGTGCAGTTGTGGACGAGGATACTAGCTCCTCATCGAACTGCCGGCGTTTCCTGGTCTTTGCGGCGTTACATAAGTTACGCTGTTTCTTGTACACCGTGTAATCTTCATCATAATCCGAGCTGATGTATCTATCACCAACGTTTGCGACGCCATCGCGCTGTCTTTATTCCCTAACAAACCAATGCGGTTTGGCAAGTTCGATTTTAGATACTTAAGGGGAACGAACCGAGTACAGAGCGAGTCAAGCCTCCCCTTCATTAATGACCAACAGGCCTCAAGTGAGGCATCCTGTGGTAGTGTCCAATCCGTCTGAGTTGCTGCTTGGACGAGCCCGTTGAAGTCCGTCTTCCAATAGTTGAATGTCGGCTTCCGTTGATTGTAATATGGTAACGACAGTTATAAGCTTGCCACAATGGATCAGTGGTCACTGTTCGCCAGAGGTTCGTTGACTCTGATCTCATTCAGCTTCTGTTCGCAGCTCGTAAACTTTAGGTTCAGGCAAGATGCCGAATACGGTGTTACGCGCGTCGGTTGGATGACATGTTGCGTTGCCCCGATTTCAATAGTCATTTTAGCGAATTGAACCTCAACGTTGTCATGACCGGGAAGAAGTCGAACGTCTGGCAAAATTATCTTAGGTAAATGTAGGTCCCCCATCAGTAAGAACTGAGGGCGGCTCATGTGCTTCTGCACATGTGGTAGCCAATCGCAACAACGGTTTAATGGGCTCCGGTAGATAACCCCCACTATTAGTTCTGCGCGCCTGAGGCGGATTGTGCACCACAATTGCTCGCATAAACTATCCTCGCTCCGATAGGTGCTGGTAAGTTTGCCATATAGTGACGATTTTATGTACAACAGCACCGTGAGCTCTTGATTTTCGATCGCATCGGAAATAAGAGTATCCTGACAACACGACTTCTTGGGGTATGACGTCGGAGTTCAACCAAGTCTCTGCAAGTCCTAAAACGTCCGGCCGCTCCGAGACAACGAAGCGGCACAGTTCGTCACGTTTGTTCATTAGGCTGTACAGGTTGGCGAATGCCACACGGAGGTCCTGGGAGGTACTGCGGGACGTGCCTGGAGGTTGAGCAACCGGTTGATACGGGTTCGTACATCCTTCTTGATCACCCGAAAATTTACAATTTGTAAGTCAGTCTCACCTTCCTCTGTACGGCGTTTGAGCTCAATGACCGCACTGTTCAAACGATCCCTGTCTTCGGGTTTCAAGTCTCGGCAGATGTGAACTTTTATGCCTTTCAGCCTTGACAGACGAGACAGTTTGAGCTGCGGCATATTGGGATTTGAAATGGTGATTATCAGAGGTCGACATGACTGGTTAGTTTTCTGGCCAAGTCGGATTACTTGTTTAATCGTCACACTGTCTTCGCCCACATCCAAGAGTCTATCGATGAGCTCCTGGAAGAACAACATCGCGATCATAACGTATCTGAGGTTTTTCATCTTTTGACTGGTACGTGGAAGTATGAGATTATGACGCCTCAACGAAATCAGTGATGAACCTGTGGGAGCAGAACTAGAGGCGCTCAACTGATCGGGTTGTTGTTTATCATTATCTTCTCCGGTAGCGGTTTCAGTTCGCCTTGTCCCACTTTATGGCCCAGTAAGGTGACACAGGTCTTTCCGATCTGGGATTTTGGTCCATTTATACGAAGTCCCGACTGCTGAATGCGTTCCAGAACTGCCGCGAGATGGTGGATATGTTCCGCTTCTGATTGGCTATACACCACGATATCATCCCCGTACACAACCACGTTTTCCAATTCACTCAGCAATCGCAGCATTAGACGTCGGAAGGTAAACGGGGCTCCTAATAATCCAAAGGGCATCCTCTTAAACTGGTTCTGTTTCTCACCAACCCTAAACGCCGTCTTCTCTCGATCTTCCTGTTTCATTGCCAGTTGCCAGTATCCTGATCTCAAGTCCAGGAACGTGAATATCCTCGACTGCTGCAGCCGATCAAAAATGTCAGCAACTGATGGAACTGAAACGAAGCGAGTCAAGGAAGTTTCATTCAGTCTTCGGAAGTCGACACAGAATCGGTACTTCTCATTCGTCTTCTTCACTAACACCACAGGAGAGTTGTACGGGCTATGTGCCTCCTCAATCACGCCCGCGTCCAGCATTTCCTGCACTTGCCTGTTCACCTCAGCATCCAGATGGATTGGTATCCTTCGAAGTCCATGGGGCCGATACGGTTGGCGAGTTAGGGGGTTGGTGTGCTCGATCTAATCGGAAAACCCATATTGGCTGCTGTCATCCGTAAACAAGGGTTGGTATTTGTTGATCAGCGACTGCAAAGATGGGCTCAAATGTAACACAGCAACGACCGACTGCGAAGATCTCATTTCTCCACGATTAATGAGTGGTAGTGACCCGCATTCCATTAGCAATTTCCCACGCTTTAGATCAATGACAGCTTTATTGAGCTCCAGGAAATATGCTCCCAATATGGTTTGTTTCGAAAGAAGTGTGTTAGCTTTCGTCCCCCGATTCCCACGGTGTGTTCGGCTATCCCATCAATTCCCACTGAATGACCGCCAACCGTTCTTACGATCGTGCAGCACGACTGAAGCTTTTCACCTCGCCGATGGTTGATCAGTGACACCGCGGCACCCGTATCGATCAGACACCTTTCCATCGTTCCGTCTACTTCCACCATTGTTTCAACCGCACTCCTGCTCAACGCCCCAAGTACACAATCCTCGATCCGAAAACAAGATTGTACACGTTTATTCGTCACACGAGTAACACCACGCCTCTGCGGACAGTGTCTCTTCCAGTGCCCCGGTTTCCCGCAGATGAAACAACATCCCTTTGTGCGCACCCGATAACGCTGAACGCGAAGCCCATTGATGTCTTCCGTAGGCTGTTCCATCATCCGTTCCAATTTGTCCATCCGTTCCACATTCTCATGAGGCTCTTCCTTCAGCGCAGCTAGTGGTGCGTCGCCCAGGTCTCGAGTAACTTGCGCCAACTCCTCCAATTGCATTTTCCTAGTAGCATTCGCAATCCGACCGCGCTCCGCGGTTGGCTGTGTGAGGCCGGCCAAAAACTGATCCACCAGCAACTGCGTCTTTGACGGCTCATCCAACCCCGGCAAGGCGAGGTCCAACAAGCTCCTGAGGTGCACCGCAAACACGAGGGGATCCGTCCCAGCACCAAGCCGCGACGCCTTGAACCGTCGCATCGCCCCCTGGCGGTCCGCTGGCGTGTCCAGGCCAGAGAGCAACGCTTCCTTCGCGGTGGTCCACTCCAACTTGACCGGACCTCTTCGCACCGCCTCCAGAACTGTCTTCGCCCTGCCTTGAGGAGACTCCGCAGGGCCGCCATCTTCGCCTGGTCTGTCTTCAGTCCTACCGCCTCTGCCACCTCCTCGAAATCCTCCAAAAACGCCTTCGCATCCCCGTCTTCAAATGGTTCCGGCCAAATAATCATGACTTGCGAGGTCACGGCACCAAATGTTAGAACCCAAGGGGCAGGCGGTAATTGTTTATTGCTAAAGTGGCTTACACTAGGTGTGTTCGTTCATACCTTGGAGGCGTCCGCTCATCTGCGTGATCTCCATGGAAGATTCCCCAACTGGTGATTGCCTCTGTGTTCACTCCTCGTGCGCATGGAACTGTAATCCTGATGTCCTCTTCAACTTTGGGGAAGTCGGCAGGGTTCGCTGTTGGTGTGTCACCTTGCACCACCACACTACTTATACCCGGCGCAGTAGTATCTACCTTTGATCCACCACAAGGTGATGTCTGAACTCGATTACGTGGTCCTTGCGCTTTTGAGTGGTCCATGGATCCTCTGTGTTCAGAAGTTCACAGACAGCCTCTAAGAAATTCACGGACCGATCAGTGAAGCGGCATGTCGTAGCTTCCGAGTCTGAGTCTTCCATCGGTGGGGAACATTGAACCTGGGGCTAGGCCGGGGTCGAAGACGCTGGCGGTGGTGCAGATTGCGAAGTGACAAAAGAAGGCGAGGTGACAGAGGTACTTTCACGAGGGCGTTTGATCCCACGTGGTGAACAGTTTGTTTCTATCTGAAAGAGAGATTTTCCCGTAGTTGTTTGCGATCGCTGCGTATTCTGATATCTGGTACCGCGACATTTATCACATATAACTTAAAAAAAGATGTCGGATGTCGAGCGATTTTAGAAACACGTCAACAGATAAGCCAATGCACGAAATATGGAACAAAACATCACAGTCGAAGCACCGAAGTGCATGAGCCTTATATCCCACAATTTTCGAACACGAACCACAAGTAGCTTGAGACGGCATCACAAGCTAGAGCACATCCAAGATGGCGGAGGTGACAGTAGAGCAAATCAATGAGATCTCCGGAAGTAGCCAACGAATAACCGCCAAATTTGCACCGCTTGGAAAATACGCCAAAGGAAGAATATCGGTGCACAATTCACACAGGTAAAACGCTGATAACACAGTAATCTGAGGCAAAAGTAGTATCCAGCACACGCTGATCCAAAAATCTGCGAAGTCCGTGGGTACAGCCTAGTTTGCCAAGATGTGATGCGTACTGGAAACCTAAACTGCGAAAAGTTTGCGTCTAGGAATTTTTTAAAACGCCGACGCCGACTCTGTCTTGACTATTCTTTCAGGCTAACTGTCCCAATATTTCACCACTCGACGCTCAAAGCATAGTGGATGAACTATCCGCTTTAGGTCCGGTGCTACAAGCTTGTATCGGCGTCCGTGAGTGCTGCTTGGTGCGCGGATGTGCAGCATCAGCCTTAACATGGGGAAGTGACCCGGATGCAATATCTAGTGCTATAAAGAGGTCAGCTCTAAAGCGACGATACGATAGATTGTGCTCTCCTAGTAGTCTACATAGGTCTTCGTACGACACTGTAAACTGGGGATGAACCCGGTAGCCACATGCTGAACAAGTTCGTTCCTACACATCGCTACAGGTGATCGGGCAATAGGCCATGAGTGGCAATCTGTTCAGACCAATTGTAGAAGCCGCATTTGGTTGCTCAAAGCATGCGCAGCCTGTTTTCATATAGCCTGTTCGTGTTATCTATGGACTTCAAATCGCAGCGTGAGAGTACGCCGAGATCCTTCACGGAAGGGGCAGGATGTGGCGGTTTGCTGGCCAGAGTATACACACGCCCATCATCACCCTTCCCCAGGCTCATACCCAACGATGTGACTGGATTGACCAACGAATGAAAATCTGCAGACCACATGGATAGGCGGTGGAGGTTATGCTGAAGTACGCTGCAGTCATCAGGAACATCAATTATTTTCTAAAACTGGAAGTCAGTAGCAAACAAGACACAAGGCGATAGAAGAAGCTGAGGTACTTCGTTACTGTGGAGCAGGAACAAAATGGGCCACAGGGAGGGTGTTTTGCCTCGGATAACGCCACTACTGGAAACGCAGCAGTCCGTTAGCTGGTCATCCACCTGTAGTCTCAACTTCTGCCCAATAAAAAATTGCTGATCCATTGACGCAGCCAGCCACCAACACCGCACATTCTCAGTTTATGCAGGAGGACCACATGGTTCACCTAATCGAGCGCTTTACTGAAATCAATGTAGATTACATTTACGGACTTCCCCGATTCAGCGCTTGCAACCATGCATGCATTATCACGAGCAAGTTAATGATGCATGAGAGGCCTTTCATGAAATCGTGCTGGGCCGGATTCAGGTCTTTGGACTCCAGCAGTTGTGGTATACTCTTTATCACGATCTTCTCGATTACTTTGGTCGAAACGGGGATAAGACAAATCGGCCGGTAATTGCAAATCTTATTTGATTCACAGTCTTTAGGAAACGGCTTCCCTACAGAACTTCCCAGTCGCTACGCAATGCGCCTTCGCACAGCGATCTGTTGAGCAGATCATTCACTGAAGGTAAAATGGTGGATGACAATGACATGATAATCAGGGGGTAGAGCCCATCGGGACCTGCAGGCCAAGCGTAGTAAAGACTGACAAGTATATTGCGGACATGCCACATAGCACTCCAGGCTCTCTATTTTAGTAGGGGCTGCACACACCGACATTGGTAGACGCATGCCCACTTGTAAATACATAAGTGGAGTGCGTCGCCAACGTGGACGCAACTTTAGTGCTATCTACCAGAGCCCTTTAACACTGCTACGTCCCTTGCAGATCTTAGGCGCCACTTTATGTAAGCGAAAAATCGCTTGGAAGCCGTCTTTGCTGAGGTTGCAAGCTCCCCTTCGAAGTACCGACGATTTCGTGCTTTCGCGCCAATGCGTAGATTCTACCGCCTTGTCTACGATTCGCAATCGCTGGCAAAGCCAGACTGAAGAAATGATTGATATGCAGTCATGGGTACACACACACCTTTCATGTTGGCAGCCGCTCACACATCAGATACGCCAATATTTACCATTTTCAACAATCACAACGGAGTACGCATTTGCTTCCACACATTAAATGGTGCCATCCAATTGATATGCATATTGAATTAATTTAAAGGTAAAAAGTCCGCAGTATAATATAATATATTTTCACTGCAACTTTCTGAATTTTCCCACTGCGGACTGGTAGAACGCTACCAGCTAGGTAGACAAACCTACCAAGTGACGCAAGGTGATATATGGGAAACAAAGAGCCATGAAATCTGTCCCAATTTGCCACGTTAAAGCCTACAACTTTTTGAAGCATAAACTAGGAGATATAGCAGCCCGACACAGAAATGTTGCAAACGCCAGTAAGTCCAAAAGCACTGGCCAGCGACAAGGCATCAGCATTTACGTCTGAAACCTAGGGATTTCAAACAAAGTTTGCAATAGGTTCAGCTTTCGACTACGGATGTCAGTGCATCTAACACATACGTAATATGGCTCTTCCTTCAAATAACGTACCGTAGGACTACGAGAAGCTCTAAAAATGAGAAGTCTCAAATAAGCAACGGTTCATTGTTGCACTATGATCAAGTGTTTACGCACAGGAGTGTACTAAAAGTGATGATGGGAAACGCGAAGGGAGAGGAAGCATTTGAAAACTGAACGGCGTAGAGGTGAACATGGCCTATGTCAAAAGTATCACAAAGGCATACAATTAATGGGAAAATACCCCTTAGTGATTAAACCACGCCAGAGAATACACAAAAACATTTGACTCTTAGGAACCAGTGCACGGCAGTGGGAAAGTCAAGAATGTGAAGAGGAAAAATACCAGAAACATTTTTGGGATTAAGACGGACCTGTAACCATGCATGGAAGTACTTTGAGATATGCATATTCCCATTTCCTGAGGCCTAAGCCAGGACACCAGGGCAAAAGCATCCGGCGCCATAACATCCCAATTCTTATTCAACCAGTCTGAAAAGTGCACCACATCAGCACAAAGCTAAAATACATTGATATAACCCCTTGGTGCTTTCATGGAGCAAGCGTATGGGTTCACTGTAGATGTGTTCGCACCGGATATTAACCACTTCCAGGTGTCACCAACAGATGAACACGACCAATCCTCATGTGCCGGCAAAGAAAACTAAACGGGTAAAAGCGCCCTTGGCGCCAAACGCAAAGCAAAAACTAAACCTAACTGGGTTTGCTGAGGTCCCGAATGATGGCAAAATAATTTGCGAGCAGGCGTTAATTCAACACTGCTTGCCGCGGTGCAACCAGTCGAAGAAGAAAAACTGTCAAATGCTAGATCATGATTGCGAAATAGTCAGGAACACATAAAAATTTGAGAATCAAGTGGAAGAATCGGAGACGTTGTGGACAAAACGCATTTTGCGAAATTCATGGAGGAGAGATAAGCAAAATTAATAAAGCAAATTTCAAGAGCTAAGTATCACAAATATGTACGGTGGCCACACCGAACGAACGCGGACACACGGTCTCAAGGCGCTGAGCGCACCTACGGCTGGTTGCATCATAAACCGACGAAACGAGACGGCCATCATTAGCGTCGCCGAGTCTGGCCATGCAAGCAGGTAGCCAATTACGATGCACCTCGGTAACATGGCAGACGTGAGCAGCGGCCACTATAGTACGAGTGATAGTCTCAATCGACCGGGTGATAGACAATCGGACAAATCAAGAAGGTACAGTAAAAGTGAAATGCAGAAAAGTCGTTGCAACGGCGTGCCCTATACGAATAAATATAATCGTATTTCGGTCCTTAGCAAAAATTTGCCAGTTAAAACTTGACTCAAGTTTTCCTTTTCCCCAGGTGGATTGGATTACAAGGCAGTGAGCGGTGACAGCTACCCCATGAAAATTTTTAATCTGCATATCCAAAGAGTGAAGAGGTTGTTATCACGTCTAATTGAATAATAAACTACAACGACGGCGCACTTTGTGCCACCGCTTCCGTCACTTATAGGCTTAAACATCCTGTTAATCAGGTCAAAATGGCTGGACCATGTTGGACACGGAAATCCAGAGAAAACATGATATATGGACGCCGGGCGAAACAACAGAAAAAAAGAAAGCAAAAGATAATATAACGCTTGAGCTGATGAGCACAGAGGCAAGACGCAACGCTATCACAGTCCGTGCATCTTTGTGATTCGGGGAGAGAGACTTCTCACATTGCGTGAAGACAAGCATCTTATTCTCTCCAGCATCAACTCCAGGCATAAGAAGAAGTGTTCAGCAACTTGGGGTCCCCTTCGCCAACACATACGTGGTCCCAAATTGATCACAACGCAATCAGATTCAGATGGCGGGGCAGCGTACTGGGACTGCAGACACTTTTGGTCCACCTTCACTGACTCAGACCATGCACTGGTCTGCTTGAAAATCTGAGTGTTTTTGGGGGGTCCCAAAAACGAAGCACCGCAAGACTGATGCAAATACATTAACTGCTTCCTCGGTTCAGGGGAGCTATCAGACTTCACTGGCGTACGCACTTAGTTGCAACCCACCGCAAGACATAGATCAACACTGGAGTTGTATCCAGAAGGCGGTGCCCATTTCCGGACAGTTAAGCTGCGGCCTTGCCCGACGCCACTTAAAGAGTTGGATCTCTACTCGCTCTCTGGACGTGCTCGAGCGCCGCAGAGATATCCCGGCAGAATAAGATTGAAACGAGCCGGCTGCTCAAGCAAAGCCCGCGCAAGGATTGCGAAGCTTGCTGATCTGGGTCTGCTTCAGAGATAGACCGCTGCCGTCGCTGGCAACACTAGTAAGCCTTTCCAAGTCATTCGGTCCCTTGGTCTCCGGAAGCCTGGTGGACCGCTGGGCAGAGCACTTTCACTTGCAATTAAACTAGCTTCCACCGGCAATCAGTGCATGCAGTACACCTTTTTGTCTACCCTGGTTCGTCCCACTGGACCCCCCCCCAGCAAAGCGGGAGTATGTCATGAGATTCGATGCTTGAAGCGATTCAAGGTTGCGGGCTCTGATGGACTTCCTCCAGAGCTGTTCAGGTACGGCGGCGTGGCAATCATTAAGCAGCTGACCTCGTTGTTCGCAAAAAACTGGCGTGAAGTGAAAGTGCTTTCCTCTTGGAACGAACCAGTTATTGTCCAGATTTTCAAGGAAATCGCTCGCACTCCATGTAGCAATCATCGCGGGAGTAGTCTTGTTTGGGTTGCCTTCAAGCTACTGGCATCCATTCTGCTTCGTAGACTATCCCCAGTAGGTGAATCATACTACTGTGAAGAACAAGTTGGTTTCCGTCCAGGCGGTGGATGCGTAGATCAAATCTTCACGCTCCGCAAACTCTTCGAACAACGCCACATATACCACAGACACCTAGACATACGGGCTGCATTTGACCCCGTTGATCGACCTGCTTTATATCGTTGGTTGCTGAAGAACGAGATGCCAGAGAAGTATATCGTCATTTTACATGCACTTACCTTAATAACTCCGACACAGTGACGGTCTACGACAAGCTTTCCTTGCCCTTTGAGAGCGTCCTATCTAGAGCTCCAGGTTTCCGGAATTTTGGCCTAGAGCTTATACCGGGCAAGCGCGCGACCCATTTAGATTATGCTGATGACGTTGCCTAACTTGGTGACGACCCACAGGGTATGTAACTTATTCTAGAT
Source organism: Dicrocoelium dendriticum (assembly GCA_944474145.2). Taxonomy (NCBI): domain Eukaryota; kingdom Metazoa; phylum Platyhelminthes; class Trematoda; order Plagiorchiida; family Dicrocoeliidae; genus Dicrocoelium; species Dicrocoelium dendriticum. Next base: position 49,890,581 of record OX104066.1, on the reverse strand, counting down.
TGTTAGACAGTTGGAGCAACTAAGTAAGGCATGAGTTTCGCCCATCAAAGTGTAAAGTGCTGCTCCAGAATTGGGCCACACCTGCTCCCCTGCTCACACTTGAAAGGGCACAACTTGAACAGGTAGGTAGTTTTGTCGGCCGGTATCTGAAAGGGTTGCACGCCTGACTTGCAATACATAAGTCATCGGTTCGAATCCGCGATGCGCGGGCATCCTCGCGGTATACTCAGCCTACAGGCGACCGGTTGTTGTCTCGAGGTAGCGTAGCCTCGGTACAGTGTGCTGACGTACTGCTGATGTCTTCTTCGTCTGATTTCTAGGAGCTGTGCTGCTGCTGGCGACAGTATCAGCAATGACGGTTCTCTACGCATCGCTATAGCCCGATCAGCATTTGTCAATCTGAGGCACTTTTGGTGTTGTCGTGGTGTCTCATTCTTGATAAAGAGCCGTGTTTACAGCGCATCTGTATGTTCAGTGTTGTTGTATGGGAGCGAGTATTGGCCGATACGTGTGAAAGACATGCGTCATCCTTCTGCCTTCGATAACGGTTACTTAAGGAGGATTGCTCGTATTTGGTGGCAACATCGAGTTAACAGTAATGATGCTCGATGTTGCATCTTGGGAAATGCGAGTATTCCCTTCAACAAACTGGTTTTGCTGCTCCAGTTGAGATCTCTGTCGCGTTCAACGCATGGCGCCTGAGCGTCTACCATGTCGCGCTCCGTTCGTTGGTCAAGGACCTGGCTGGAGGCGATCGCTTGGTGGTCAGCTTACCAATTCGGTTCAGTTCAGTTGATCAACTATGATCCGAGCACCGAAGTGCGATGGATACAGTTGCCACGACTCACATTGCAAGAATAACAAAAATAACACCAGTAGGATAGTGGGGTTGGGTGGAAATAGAATGTATAGAAAAGGATAGCAAGAAGGAAATGCGTTAAACTAATCAGAATGGAACGGAAATTAACAATCAGATGAAAGAAGCTGAATGTGGGAAGGCGACACACTTCGTGACTGTGCCATGTCTGATACGGTCTCTAACCATTGTTTTGGACAGTCCCGAGCCTCATATCCACGAAGACGGCAAATAGCAGTCTGACCAAGTCTATCATTCAATTTCCTCAAGCTTCTATGCCATGCCATGGACTGGCTACCTCGCGGTTTCGACTAACTTGGTGCGGCCACGGCGTATAATGCACACCGAGGAAGCCGACCAACGGGCATACGGAGGACATGGCCCATCCAACGCAAGCGATTAAGATGTGGCAAATACTCGAGTGAAGCACCAGAAGGCTTCTTGCCAAAAACCAGCTGGTGGACCTCAGCATTGCTCACACGGTGTTGCCACCAGAGATAAGCAATACTTTGCAAGCACCGGTGGTCAACCATGGCCAAGCGTTTAATACCTTCGCCGCGCACTGGCCAGATCTCTGATGCATGCAGTAAGACCGGCCTTACCACAGCGTTATACACCCTACCTTTCCTTGACAAGCTGATATAACATGGTCCCCATGGATGGTTGAGCCTCTGAAAAACGACACGGACCTTGATGATACGCGAAGTAACTTCCTTGGTGATGTGGTGATGTGTGTGTAATCTGACGGCACGGGTTAGAGCATGCGTAGGGTCAGGGCAACCCTCGCAATATTCTTAGCCCACGTGCGACGGGTAGTAATTGCGCGTCAGCGCACTTATAATTATAATTTATTTATTTATTTCATTAATTAATTTTTAATTTATTATTATTAAATATTATTATTATATATTATATTATTATATTATTATATATTATTATTATATTATTATTATATATTATATTATTATATTATATTATTATTATTAAGTAATTATAATACCTTTCCTCAAGGGACCAATAAGTCGTCGAATAATGATATTCGGTCAGCCTTCCACTTGGCAAGAACAGATGAAATCGTTGAGGTCCCGTCTAGCCGACGACATAGCCCTCATATGTGACAGCTTACAAACGTGCCAAGCAGTACTGCACAGATTGGCACCGGAATTCAGCCGATTTGAGCAGCGATTTGCACAGTCCAAATGAAAAGCTTTCCTTCAATATCGGCAGGGACCCAACCCGTGCTCACCCACGGTGGGAATCAGTTGGTTATCCTGAAGGTTTGAAATATGCGGTAAAATCCAATAACACCATTTCCGAAGTGATCGGTCCAGAGAGCATCATAAAGCAAACGTGCCTCATACATTTTTACCAAGTGGTCGGCTGGACATCTCAAGGATATTGGTGCACAACACATACTGAGGTAACAGTTATTGGGTATGAATTAGCTAGTGCGGACGGTTCGAGCTGACCAGACAACCCAGCGATGCGCCAAAGGAACTGAGAAACCACCGGATCTGGGTACAAGTCAACCGATGCTTCGCAGACACGTGGAATGGTGCTTCGGCACTGTGGTAAAACACGGTCAGTCTCTCACGGTCACGCAAGTGTTGTGCCTATGGTTTCGATACACACGTCTACGCACCTGTATCATACTTTGGTGGCTCTGTGATGTCCACGTAATTCAAATAAATGGAAATCCGACTGGCTTGCGCACGCACAAAGGGTGCATTGATCCTATTAACATACTTTTCCAAGCATCAAGGATTATAACACTACAAAATGGTTAGGTTGCTAGTCTTCGTTGATCGGATGCATCGGATCGCGTGCGGGCTCGGTATTACGCCGTTGTCCGCACCTACGCGTATCCGTACCGGGGACCTATGGATTACAAGGCAAGCGCGGAACCCCCTCGGTCACGAACAAACTTGAAGGAAGTGTTGATTCATTTGACTGAATATGTTAGTAATGAGACAAGTGTTTAAGCAGTGTGCTTGAGAAAATCCCGTGTCTTCAATTATCGAAATAACTCGACCCATGGACCATCGAAAAGTCACACGAGAGACTGACCCATACATTCAGTACGACAAGTGGAATACTCTAGGGGCGGCTCTATTCCATTTCCAGCTCCACCTTTGGGATTAAAAGAAGTGCAAATAGCTTTCGGCTCATTTCACTTCCTTCGTAAAGGCATCAACAGTAAGCCGGTACGCCATAACGACACTTCGCACCCGCGCAGCCCCACCAGTCGCACGTGGGCTATGGATACTGCGACGGTCGCCCGGTCCCTATGCAGGCTCGAACCCGCGCCCTCGGATTACAAAGCAGGCATGTGATCCTTAAGGCTAAAGACCGACCACTCCCATTGTGGTATAGGTTCTATCAACTTGCTCACCGTTAAGATGCGAGTACATAGACTTCAGTTGTACGTTCAGTGGACCCAATTGCTTAGCAAGAGATGAACGTTTTGGCAAGTGCCCCAAACTCCAAACTGAAGGTACTGTTACAGTAGTGCGTCAGTACACAAATCATGCTTGCATACACAGAATATACACTGGGTGCTCCATTTGTCATAGTACGGCAACTCAGTTCACTGTACTTTGATGCGTATGTCGAGGTGAAATGTAAAATGCTCCGGTTTGGTTGCTCGGACAAGTCTGTTCGTCTTATTTCATGTCTGCACAGTGGCATGTGGTCGAGGGTGACACTATGTGGACAGCCCTCGGGTGAATTCAATGTTACCGCTGGAGTAAGGCTGTGTCTGAAATCCTACCATGACAAATGTTTACCTGTCATAATGTTTTGTGCTTTCAAGGCTTGTGAATATGATGCCAGCCCCAATCATCGCGTCGATGGTGGGTTCCTGAACATCCATTATTTCGACTGGAAAAACCCAGTACGTCAGATAACCATGCGGATGCTACTGTTAGCTGACAACAGCATGTTATTTGCACACAGCGAGAATAACCTTCAACTCTTGTTGTGACTGCGGCCAAGTACAGACTCACCAGTAATGCAAGTAAGACTGTATTTTACAGCCGTCAACAGGAATACAATCTATGGACTGTCCACAAGTCAAGATTCCTGAAGAAGTGCAAAATTTCGACCCCTCAGGATCATGCTGTCAACAGACCAGCAGATGGCCAACGAGCTATGCACTTGTGCATTAAAGTCATGTGCGGCATTTGACACGTCGGGTTCGGGAGAAACATTACCTGGCCAATGGAACCAAATTGAATACATCAGGCAAGGCATTACAACCTATGAATGAATACGATGAAAAAAGAGAAAAAATCTGAAAAACTGTAAGCAAAAGGATGCGGTCTCACAACATATCCGCCATTAAGTGAGTGAGTGCCATCACCAAGATGGTTTCCAACCAGGCGTGCTTGGGACGTTGCGTTCCCAACGCTTTTAGAAGTGTCGACAGGTCAATCCTGCTTAATCAGCTGTCAGTGAATGGTGTTAAACCAGATGAGCAATTGCATGGCAAATCGACCGCATTTTACCCAGCTAAACGGTAAAATAGCATACACCCCTTGGGATGACTGAGACGTTTTACAAAAAGTAATCCTCTCATCCGTCTATTCGCATTATAGGTCAAAATGGTTCAAATTCCCCCAACTTTGTTGGCTGATGACCTAGAGCCAGGCAGCATTGTTCCCACTGCTGAGTCACCAACGGCTCTCCAAAACGGGATGGGTGGTCGTCGTCCCGATCTCTAATTCTCAACGCTTTCAAATGTCGTAATGTAACCTTCTCCTTACCCTGCGCTGAGAAACTTCGGATTTTGATAATTACCCTTTGCCCCACGGTCGAGATCGACTACGCCATACTCAGCAAGTCCATTGTTAAAAACCTTGAAGTATTTTTATCACAGGATCTATCATGGCCAACACATGCTGACAAAAAATTACGCCTAAAACTCCAAATGCTTTCAGTACATTGCTCTTAAAGGTACAGGTTCATGACTGTCTGCATTCATCTTAATTTGATGCACTGACAATCTGTCCTTTTGCCGGTCTTATACATCATCAACACTACACATCAGCTGAAGGTGAGAAACACACTCCGGCTAACTGTGCCGCAATACAAAAGATACGTGAGAAAGCGAGGTACTAAACATTACAGAAGACAAAAATCAGAAGACAAGTAATATAATGTTAAGTGTCGTAGTATCCATGCAGTGTGAGGTCCTGGTTGGAGGGGGAGGTACGAAGAAACTCGAAACATAAACGCAACTGTGGTCAGTAACTAGCGATGTCAACAACTGTACCGAACCAAACGTGTTCATCGTCTTTCGGACCCCAACCAGGGAGCCGAGAGGCTACAATTGAGGCCAACTTCAAAGAGACAGTCTTCACTCCTCTTGACCAAATCATCGCTTGGTCTACTCTTATCTTCTTCCATGCACAATAGCACCGCACAAACAACGCATGTTTCGGGAGTCGGTGTCATGCCCAACATGTAGCCCAGCCACCGGAGCCTGGTGCGTGATATGACGGTACCGAGCGATTCGCTCGTTCTTCCTGCTCCAAATATACGACGCCGAACACTCTCATTGCTCACGCTGTGTTGCGACCAGGCATGAGCTAAACTGCGAAGGCACCAATAGTCGAAGGTAACAAGCTTCATTAGGTCTGTCAATCTGATAGGCCAGGTATCCCAACCGTACGGAAGGGCTGAATGAAGGACTGTGTCATAAATTCTGTCCTTCAAAGAGTAAACAATGTCGCGCCGATGCCACGGCTAGCGGAAATTGGCAAAAGCACCTCGCGCGACACGAATGTCGGTGGCTCGCAGCGTCTGTTAAGCTATGCTGCTGCCTGAAAATGGTTGGTCAGTAAATGGAATCGTCAAAATAACTGCTTCAACATCATGAAGGTCATAATCGCGGATAAGATGAGTGTGCATGGCAAATGAAGTGTGCCCAAATCAAAGAATGAAACCTACTCATCAGAAGCATGCCGTTCGAAGTCAGAATCCAGCTCTATATCAGCATTTTTAGCTGCGTGCGCGAACCAATCCTCGTTGGCAGCCCGACGATTGACTGAGTGTTCGATATGGTCCAATTGTCTGGCCATTGTGACGATGCGGTCGGAAGCAACGAGTTCAAAGTAAGAGGGTACAACGGGGAGATCAGGCAAATCCATTTCTGTGGATGCAGAAGGAGAAATAAGAGAACAAAATTGCAGATGGAGTCAATGAGTGGTCTGCTGGAGTCAAAGGATGCACGACTTTAAAACAATGTTGGACACGATGCTTTACACAAGCAGGAGCAGAAAATACGATGAATGACATTGTCACGGGTGGATAGTTCGGTCGAATAAGCATAGGTCGCAGTACAAATTAAAAGAATAAAAAAGTAAAGGCCAAAAATAAATCGCTCAGTTTGTCAGACGAATGAGGCATAGAGCAGCCTGTGTCATATTTTAAAGAGCTTCAAGCCACCGACGAAGTCCATCCGCGACTCGATCCATGCCATCGATCCTTTACATTGGAGGTGCAAGTTTGAAGCCGACGTTAGACTATGACAGGCAATCTCAGTCAAGACCGCCATTCTCTTTGTGGCAAAGATCGGAAAACTCGTTCACTGCGACCACATCTGAAACAGATATGGATCAAGTGTCGTCCGCCGCTACTTGGTGGTTCTGGATGACATCACAAAGGTCCCAGGTTCTAGTTGCAGTCCTGCTAACTCTACCTGTCGAGTGCAGATAAGTTGGCAACGGGTGCTGCGAACGGGCAACACCTAGCATTAACCTGTCGGCTTTTATGCACTGCGGTCTCAGCAACATGGCAAAGAATCGATATACAATGAATTAAGACAGAATATAGATGTAAAGGAGTGCAAAAGAATCTCAACGATACATTTGAGTGTGGATTCTAGATAGCTTTTTTCTCGAAATCAGGCAGTCGAGCATGGAGGGCGGAGGCGATATGAAGGTGCTGATTAGCAGTAATAAGAAGTTGGCTAGAAAAAATGCGAGTACGACCGGCCGGAACAGGCACGGAGTATAATGAGTTCCCAGACACTAATCAGTAAAGTGAGTGGCAGTAAAAGAAGTGCCACCAAGAGTAATTGTATTGTCCCAGACATAATGTGAATCATCGCGGCTGGCAAATTGCGAAGTGATGGTACTCAGCTGACGGTCGCAAACAAAAAAGAAGACGGAAAACTACCCCACTAAACTGCCTGACTTTTCGAAATGAGGTTATAAATTACAGTCATCATATCTTACGTGAAACAGAAAGACAACGGTAGTAGCTTTTAGGAACCAAAACAAATCGCAAATGCGGAATATACAACTAAATTCGGTGATGCATCTAGGTTAAGTCATTGTAGCCAACATCAAATCGGTTGACAAAATAAAAAGATTACAAACAGGCAACCAACGACTGCTATGAGGTCAGCAAGAGGTCAATAAGGAGCCAAATATGAAGTGGCGCAGCACAAAGCAGACATTAACATTTGCTAGCTCGCAGGATAGACCCAAAGGTGCTAACCCCACAATGCTAGGGACAGATCGGTGGCGAAGAGAAACATGCAAAATACACCAATAACGAGCATGTTAACGAGCTCACCGGTTCGTTTGAGGCTGAAAGCAACGCGCTTCCACAAAGAGAATTCGTTGGGACACTCAAACAGCACACTGGTCCCAGCGCGATGAGCACGGGCAGTGCGACCGCTTCGATGAACGTAAACCTCTGCGGTGCGGGGAACATCGAAATGGACAACCCAAGCGACACCGCCACAAGAAGCATCCACGGCAGCCAAATCAAGGCCACGCGATGCGACATCACTCGCAATGAGAATGCTGTTAGAGTCAGCTGAAAAGAGGAATACCCGAGACATGCAGCTGATAAAGCAAGTCCTGAGCCGTGCATCCACCAGTTAGTGGAACACAAATGAGAAGTTTGCAAAAATATGACGCATGTAAATCCAGGAATAAAGGCAATAAGATAGATTGACAATAAAAGTGCCTGGGAGCAATCAGTATGGGGCCGCGACGAGGAGTGCAGTGTTAGTGACAGACGGTAACGGCAAAAAAGAAATGCTTAGGTACGTGTCGCAAGGGGTTCTTGAGGTGAGCTTTTACAACCTAGTGACAACGAACAAACAACAGTACAAGTCAGTTGAACTGATGCTTCGCTGCTACACAACCATGATGAACTACGGAATAAAGAACAATAAAAGGGAGAGAAGGGGATTTACCAGAAAACCTTAGCGCCCTGAGCAAACATTCAAGGCCAAGACGCCTAGACGTTGTGTTAACGACATATCGTCAAAAAAAGCTGGCGGCATCCGCGAGACAGCTTCCTTACAGCTTTCACTGCTGCGCGTCATAATCAGCCAATAGCCAGCAGATAACTCAACACCAAACACACACTAAACAGGCAGTTCGAGTAGGAGACGGCAGCAGACGCGCCACTGGTGTCGATTGCGAGCCATGTCCTGTAAAGTCGCGAACAAATCACAAGGCGGGTCACCTGGATTCGAACTAGGAAGGCGGGTGGACCGATGGCACCACTTGTGGTTATCAGGGTTCATTTCATGCTACCAAATCAAATTTTCCCTACCTCGAGAATCGCGTTACCTATATCTGGCAGATTAAACAAGATCCTCCTAGGTAAGCGGTGACCGGGCATACATAGCACGTATCCTAGTCAACGCAACTTATTCAGTGCTATCTGTTGCTCCAAGGAACTAGCTTGGTTATCACTGCCTAGTACTCTCCTACGCACATCATCGTTGCAGACACGCAGGGGCCATCCGACACCAACAATGCTACACACACAACGATAATGAAAAACTTGAAGGCGTCTCAAATCCTTAGACGGAAGAGGCCAAGTCTCACTCCCACAGAGCAGAACGGCCCTCACTGTGGTCTTGTATACAGGGCCTTCCAGACGGAAGCTCCCTCCTGTCGCCAAAGATGCCGCAGGTTCAAGAAGGCAGTTCTGGCTTTTGTAATGCGTGAACTGACTTCAGTTTCTGTGCGCCCATCGTTGTTGATGCAGCTGCCAAGGTAAGTGAATCGATGAAAAAACTCGAGTTCCTCGTTATCAAGGATCTAAGGGTCACCAATTGGCTGGTGGTCCTGCAGCAACTCTGCATTTTAAGGATGCGAAGCGCATACCAAATGATGGGACCAGTCTAGACAGATTATTCAGTTGATTGTGTTGCACAACAACGTTAAAAAGCAAGAAGATATCGTACGCAAAATCAAGATAACCAATCTTTCACCAGGCAGTACTGGAAGGCCTACATCGCGAGATTCCGTAAGCGTACACTCCATGATGGAGTTCACGACGAAATTGAAATAAACGGGGAAATCGAACAAAGCTGAGAAACGCCACTTGTTGTCGGAAAGACATCCGACAGGTCACCGTAGATTCTGACGCGGCCTGTAGTGGGAACACTATTCCAAGCAAGTATTTCGAACAGAATGCATCGATCGACTGAATCGAACGCACACGTGAAATCGAGGAACACAGCTATTGTCGGTCTGCAGTATGCGTGGCGCTGCTCTAGCACCTGCCGCAGAGTGAACATATGGTCTATCCAGCCACGTCTTGGGCGGCAACCTGCCTGCTCTCCCCTAATCCGGGAATCCCGTTCCACAGTGAGGCGACGAACGAGAATTGAGACCAGTAATTTTGTCACAAGTGGCGTTACGCTAATACCCCTGTGATTAGAACAGTCTGTGCGACTGCCCTTCTTGTACATTGTCACTATAATCAATCCACTCCAGTTAGCCGGGACACTCGCTTCCTTCCAGATATATTCGAATAGCGAGGTCAGTGCTTTGCAGAGGACGTCACTTCCCCCATTAAATATTGTAAGTGGGAGGGAATCCGGGCCAGCGACACGAAAACGATCGAAGGCCGCGATCCCGTCTCGGACCTCAGCCTCCGACAGGGGCTCTAACCTAACCGTCCATGGCACGTCCTGCATTACCTGAATAGGAAGAGGTGCATGACCAGGGGTCAACTGAACTGATCTTGAAAGTATTCCGCCAAACGATCCACACGGCGCTCCTTATTGTGTATCCCTGCACCCGCACTGTCTCTGATTGTCTCACTGACGCCTGGTTTCCTGGGACTAGTGGTGCGGGTCAGCTGAAAGAGCCTGCGATAACTGCCTACTGCTCCTGCCTTCTCTATTAATTGAGCCCGACTGGTCCACCAGACTTCCTGGTCAGCACGCAGACTCCGCTTTAGTTCGCGCCTACTAGTCCGTCTGGTCACATTGTGCTCAGAGCCAACCGGGAGTTTTCTACTGAATTCCAAGAGGCTCACCGACTTCTCGGATATCCAGTGATTGGTGAGGTGACGATTGATATTGCCACTAGCAGAGGCTCCTTCGTCGTGCATGGCGGCCGAGATCCTATTCCATTGAAGCGCAGTCATTAGGACAAGAGAACGAAAGTTCGGTACGCAGTGCGTCTTGATAGGTTTGCCTGACTGAGGGCTGAGACAAACTTTCAGTTACTAATGAGTAGAGGGATTTGGGTATGATTCGGTTTGGTTCATCGCAATTAGATTCCAAGCCGCATAGGTAAGCTACCAATCGAGAAAAGCAGCAGACGCGGGTTTCGCCCTATTAGGGCTCGTCAGTGGTGCACATCTATCGGTCCCCTACTGGGGATCGAACCCATGACCGCCAATCAGGGGAAAGGTTTGGTGCGCCTCCCGGTAGAGTACATGGAGAAACAATAACGTACAAAAGCATAATCAGAATCAATGTAAGTATTCCAAAACGAGCGCTAGGGAAGTTTGCATCACCGTACTTTCTTCCTACGGACCGATATCGAGCCGCTAGCTGGATATCTTAGCAAAACTTATGAGTGTAAAGAAATCGACATAAGCTGTACTATAGAAGGCAATGGATTTAATGGTAGAGGTAATGCAATAGGCAACCTGGCGGTGCTAACTGTGACGACCATGGGCAAATCTAAATAGGTGGTGTTGAATAAGTAGCGCAAAGCGGATTGAAGAGACAAAACGCAGTAAGAGAAGAAAACCCGGGAGTAAAACCCAGATATCAACTCGTGAGCCATCTCACTGTCTATTTCAGAATATGTGGCTGGATTACGAACATGACCCGAACGTATGCGATCAGTGGCGCGTATTCAAAAACGGTAAGCTCTAATTGCGTATGCTCCAAATCCATTTGCTTAGACTAAGGATGCCGGTTTTGTTTAGTGTTCGCACAACATTGATATTTCTGGAACTCCTAGTTTTATATTCGTTTCCAAATTAGACAGTTCGTGCTTTTGCACGCTAAATTTTGTCACAGGATCAAGCTCGCCTTTAGAGAATGAGTTTCTTAAATATCAACACGAACTGCAATAAGTTAGTATGACTCCAAAAAGACCTACCCGCATTTGAAAAGCGAAGAGTAACTTAAGTGGAAATAATGCACAGAACAGAAAGGACATTGGGCTCACAAGTTGCCATCTTAAAGACAACAGTAGCTCATTCGAACAGAGACTAACGGAAATGGAACAAACAGTTTCCGACATGAACATTGATAGATCATTTGGTACATTTAGAATACATTACAAACCAATCAGGGAAATTGGATCCGGTTCAAATGAAGAGCATGACGACTTATTACTTGTGTGGCGCTATCACCAATATTCCTGATAAATTTAATTTGGATAAAGTAAAGGCTACATGATTGAGCGCTTGCGACATGTTCGAGGTCGAATGTAAATGTCTGCGGCCGAGAAAGAAAGCATCAACGCAGTGTCGCCCGCTTATATTCAGATTTTCTAGTCAAGAATCCGCACATGGTTTATAGACAATGATGGCTCGCCATAGCCAAGGGCAGACATATTGAGTAAACCTGATCGGATACCTCTGCAAATATCCCTTCTTGAGTATACGGCAAGAACGCCGAAAGCAGAGCAAAAACACAATCCGACACCCCAATCAGTGATAGGGGGAGTTACATTAAATTAGACCTCAATAGCATATAGCTCGAGGTGACAACATCAAGTACTTTTGCTTCCAATGCCAGCACAACGTCTTATAACAGAACTCGGTCTTTTAGAAACAGATGATTTATTCAGTAGAGCAATCCTCGCGAAACCGACAGCCCAACTTGACTGTAGAAAGCCTCGATGGATGTACTTAGGCCGCTTCCATGACGAACGAGGTAACTGCATTCATGAGATTCGTCCTTTCCTTCGGTCGACTAATCTTACTCCAGTGCAACCAACTATGAACAAGTCTAGATGCGGAGACCTGTAGAAGTCAATTGCCCTGTTCGTTTGCGGCAATCTAGCTGTTTGCTTCGTCACGTAAAACCGCTTCGCCCATCTGATGTACAGTCCCATCACAGCCCCCATCAAACCAGTGAACAAAGGGCATCAAACTAAGGCGTCAGCATGAGGAAAAGTAAGCAAGAGCCCAAATAACAGGCCAATGGTCGTAACAGTCAAGGCAAGTCCCCACCGATAATTGAAAACACGATACTTTCACCTACGGGCAACTCGTTTGAAGTAAAGACTGGTGGCTGCAAAGAATCTCTAACTTCACAAACATCTAATGCATTTTATACTTCTAGTAAAGCACCATCTCAACCCAACAACACTACATACGTCCCCAAACCGATCGAAAACGGGAAAAATCACATTCTGGATAATGTTGCTTACCGTCTTTTAGCTATTATCAAAAATTAGTCGAGGAAATGCTAGCCGCAAAAAAATACTGGACAATCCTGCCCCCGTCCCTCCTCTTATACTTAGAAGGCCGCAGTTTCCTACGGCCATTTTAAGGGAAGCGCGGTGAGTCCCAATAATGGTACATCCGACAGAAGCCAACTACATGGTCCCAGTGTTACTACAATTTATCAGACCAACGTGGACCCAGTCGTGATTTGCACCACACGCCTCAACATCTTCCTTGCTTTCAGGTCTACCAGAGATCACAAGAGATACACTGTCCATACCCCAGCAGACAAGACAGAGTCACACCTATAATCACCTTCCCTGCCTATAGATTACCGTCCTAGTACTTCTGATAACCCGACACAATTACCGAGCACCTGACCACTAATGCAGCTTAAAGATCTGCACCACTGTTTCAACAGGCACGAGAATAGTCTAACTAATGACAATCTAGGCATATCGTACTGTGTGAAGATGCTAGCTTATAACGCGCAAGCACTCACTATAGACAAAGCACCGGCCGTAAAATAACGTGGAGTCTTGGTGCAGTGAGAGGAAGGGTGGCCAACCGATGGTTGGTGCAGAGGAACAAAGGCCTTCGCTACACCCATAGCTTGTGTTAGTTCCAGAGTTTGTGAGGGAAAGGTGATTATCACGTTTACTTGTATACATTTGTCTGCACATCGACGAGGCGATTTTAATAACGATGGTATTGTGAGGTTCCTTGTCCTTCACACTCCAACATAGCCCCCTCTCCAACCACGGTCGTACTGCTGATGCGCAATAGGCACAGTAGTATTTGTATTGTTTCTGTCTTTGTCCCGGTTCATTTTACGACTATTGAGTCGCGGCACATGATCGATACACTTTTTGGCCTGCACCCCACTTATGTTGATTACTATCGTTCCTTTCACTGCTTCCGGGACCGCACTGCGTTACAAAATGTTGATGAAATTATTATCATCAGTGCACGGTGCATTTTCGTAGAAGTATCCGGTTGGTGTCTGGAGCAAATGGAACGAAATTTCTCGCTATTAGAAAACGCAGCGTACAGTGCTGAAAGAAAACCGTACATAATGATCGGACCAAGTTCGCTGGATCGTGTCTCGCTTTAAATATATATTATTATTGTTATCATTATGACGTCGTTGAATGCCAGACGTAACGTATCCACAAAAGTGCCAATAATTTGTGACACTTCCCTCACTTCTGGGCTGGCCTCGGTTGGAGCGTCTCGGCTCCCTGGTTGCGGTCCGAAAGAGGATGAACACGTTTGGTTTGACACACTTGCTGATATAGCTAGGAGCCGACCTCAGTGGCGTTCATGCTGTGAGTTTCTTTGTCCCACCCCATCCCTTTTAGCCTCCCCCTCCAACCACGATCTCATTATTTAACCTTATATAATTTTGTATAGTAATTTTTTGATGCATAGTAGCCGGCTGGTAGCTCACCGGAACGATGCCCATCCGTTACCGGTAGCTCAGTCGGCTTGCCCCAGTTGAATTCTTTTTTTCGCTCCCTTTTTCTGTGTATTGCGGCACAGTAGCTGAGGTGCTCCCCACCTCTAGCTAACGTGTATGATGATGATGACATCCGTTTCCGTAGTTTACGGCACGTATGAGCACTCACAGTAAGTCTGCGACCATACATAAACCGCGGACAACAGACGCACACACATACACACACGCACGAATGCAGTGTAAAGTTGGCGGTGGGGTGCATGCCATTGGGAGCCATGGTGCCCCGCATTCCTTCAACCCGCGGAGCACACATGGATGGATGATTCCACGTAAGTGCACCATGCGATCAAAAGAATGACCATAATTTGCGGACGCAACGCGTAGGCGTACTCACAAGTGTACGAATCTGGTTCGTGTGGGATCTGCACTTGCTACCCTCGGAGTGAAACAAAAGTAGGAGGAACGTGTATCATGGCCTTGGATGAGCAGCATTCAGTTCTATGATGGAACCACTCACAGGATCTAGTAAGGTCACGAAGACTGGACGTGCATTGAGTCCGACAACCATTAGCAGTTCCCGGAGTCTGTGGACAGGAAGAAAGTACCTCGACGTAAAATGAGGTTACAAGTGCCAGCAAACGAGCAATGGTAAAACAGGTAGGACAGGCCCAAAGACCGGTTAGCGACTTAGCTGGATACCTTGAAAACGATCCAGAGCTCGAAGACGTTGTTTCTGGAGCATATCGGAGTGTAGGACGTTAACAAAACGCACCGACGGATGACCAGATACGCTGAAGGTATCAGCCTTCAACAACTGACGCAACACACCCGCCAAACGACGCACACCAGACTTGCTGTTCAGGAAGATGAGACATCTCTGACTGTCCGTTGTGGGAATATTCTCTGAAACAGTATACCGTCCGAATGCAAGAAACCAAAAAAGACGGACATCCTTAGATGGTTGGTCAGGGCACATCAATCGATATTCGTGCAGACGACCAGGGAGAACAGGTACATCCGATAGAATCGAGATGGATGCATTGTCGGGAGTCTGGGCCAACGAGAGATCGAAAACCTTAGCTCGCTTGTTCAAGCCCAGCAATTTGCGCAATGCACCTAAAAGAGAAAGTAAGTGAGAAGTGCGTCAAGTTCCGTTGTACAAACGGCGAGGTAGCAAAACTGGAAGACAGGTACAGGACGGAAAAATAGCGCATGATCACACTAGTAATAGGCGCACTATTAAAAAACCCAGCAGTAGGGTACTCATTTCCATTCACTGTTGGACATAAAACAAGGGGCGAGACACCTGTTGTGCTATGATCATACAGACACTGGACTGATTATAATTTATTAGTATAAAAAGAAATCAGCGGTATTAGTGACAACTAAAAACGAAGCGGCAGTACGAGTTGGTGATCAAAAATATAGAAAGTGACCCATCGAGAGCACGTCAGCATCGTTAGATGCTATTCCGCTTATAGACAGAGGGATGAGTCATAAGCTTAAGGGATTAGGTGAAGAGGAGACAAAAAGAGGGTGTTAAGCATTCAGTGCCATGGCGTGATACCGAAGGCTGGCTTGCGGAACAACTACCTCGTGGCGCCAACTGGGTGGTTCGGGATTATCCCGTTCCAACGAATTGTTCGGCGGCAGTATTCTAGGACGCGGTGGGTTTTCGCCTGGCAAGCGTTCGCTCTATAAAAAGCCACATATGTCCGTTTAACAACACTGTGACGTGATGGTATGACTCACCACTAAATAAAGTCACTGCCCCTTGCCTCTTTCGGAGTGGCATTGTAATTCAAGGGTGTGTTGGGCCCCTGGTCCTATGCGGTCCTAAAGGAGTATGAACCACTTGTTTGGTCACCGGCTCCCAACGGGTTGAGATACCCTCATATCGCCCTGCTGCCTTGTAGGTTAGATCCTTGATTAAAGGCTCGGGGTGGGGCCCCTTAAGACAACCCCCTACTTCGGCCTGGGCAACCGGGTAGTATCTCGCCTACTAACGAACCATGGACTTACAAGCACAACCATTCACTCGCGTTCTTGCTACTACGATGCTATACACTCATGTTACCATGTCAACTTCACAAGCACACACCACCATTTTATCTACCCTTCCCTTGTACCATTTAAACCCATTTTTACCTGATTCCTCTTTGGCGATCAACCCCACCTACACCGATGAACCTGCACCAGTGACATCTGCCAACTCAACCACACAGGGCTCAACAGAGCTGCCAGTCCCAAAGTCGCGCATCTTCGCTCCTGCAACCCGGAACGCAGTTCAAACTTGCAGCCTTCAAAGTACGCACATTACTGCAGATTGGTCAGCAAGCTGGACTTGCACGCACGCTAGAGACCATTGGAATTGATATCGGCTGCCTGAATGAAACACGAATCTAGGACGCTGACTCCGCCTACCAGCTGGCGTCACCGCTCCACCGACGCACCCGCTCTCATCTCCGCTTCACTGGTTACGCCGAGTCTGCCGCATCTGGGCAAGCTGGTGTTGGAATCGCCCTGTGCTAGAGCCGTGACTGCTTTGATTGACTGGATTTCGAACAATGGTCGCCTTTGTGCGATGAGGCTCCATGGCCCATGTAAAGTTAGCAGACGTCAAGTTGAAAAGCGTGCTCTCTTTGTGATCTCTGCCTACGCGCCCACTGACTTTAGCTCGGACACAGTTAAAAACCAGTTCTACCAGAACCTTCATGAGCTGCTCCTAAGGGCTCCTAAATTAGACATCATTATTTTGGCAGGCAAGTTCAACGCGAGTGTCGGTCGTCTGCTGCCATGTGAGCGCCACCTCGGGGGACCGCATGGCTATGATGATGTTCGCGCAGACAACGGAGATGGACTGCTCAGTCTGTGTGCTGATTATTAGCTATTCCTCTCCAGCACCAGCTTTCGTCATCCTTGACGCCAGTACGCCACTTGGCACCCCCCATCATCCACCCAACAGTGTTCACAGATTGACTACATAGCTATAAGTCGCAGGTGGCGCGGCAGCGTACGAGACTGCCGGTCATTTTGGTCAATATGCGTCGATACCGATCATGCACTGGTATCTGCGACCGTTTGCATGCGTTTCGGTGGTTCGCCTAGGTCAAAACCACACCTGGCTGAACACGTACAAGTTGGAGGACCCAATGGTGAAGAAGGAGTATCAACAAAGACTTCGTGAAAATCTCGCTCTCACTCTAGATTTTGATCAACGCTGGTCAAGTCTGCAACAAGCCTTGCTGTCGGCCGGTTTGTCCAACTGTGGCCTCGATCGCCCAATGCCAAAACTTAGATCTCAAGATCCTCGAAATTGCTAGATCGCCGACGGGCAGTGCCTGCTGACGCAGAGTACAACGAACACCGCCGGTCTATTACGCAACGGTTGAAAGCAAGCCATTCGCTCTGATCGTGAACCTTGGTGGTCAAAACAAGCTGATGAGATGGAAACCGCTGCATCAGCTGGCAACTGCCTCCGTCTAGTTTGCATCATCAGGGCCACCGGTTGCAATTCCCACGCTATCAGCCAGAGGATTTGCGAATCAGACGGCACGAAGATCAGCAAACCTTCACAGACGATTGGGTCGCTGGACAGAGCATTTCGCTCTTCAATTCAACCACCCAACACAGCACCCTGTGGTACCTCCAACCCCAACGGATGATGCTTGGCCTGTCTCCACAGTCCCTCCAAATGAAGCGGAGATCCGAAATGCAATCCAATCTTTGAAACGCCACAAGACTCTGGGTCCCGACAGCCTACCACCGGCTCTATTCAAAGATGGCGGGAGTGTACTTGTCAGCGAAATCCTATCGCTGTTCGCAAAAGTTTGGACTAAGAAGTTTCCGAACTCATGGGGAGAATCGGTCATTGTTCTGATTCACAAAGACTCCCGCGACGATTGCTGCAACTACCGCGGAATCTCCCTAATCTCTGTCGCATCCAAAATCTTCGTGTCAATCCTACTTGGCAGGCTTTCAACGACTAGAGAGGAGTTTTCCCGAGAACAAGCCGGATTTCGTCCAGGCAGCGGCTGCATCAACCAAATCTTCACGCTTCGCCAACTTCTCGAACTCCGTCACATCTACCGGCGGCCAAAAATCGTAGTGCTTACGGACATCCGAGCGGCATTTGATTCAGTAGGTAGATCTGAGTAGTGGAACTGTTTACTTAAGGTGTGCCCGACAAGTTTGTAACCATCCTGAAAGAACTTTACAGTCAGACGTCGGGCAAAGCCAGGGCTTACGGCACGCTCTCCTCTTCATTTGCTGTGACCAGCGGTGTTCGCCAAGGTCGCCCTATTTCACCGTTCCTCTTCAATTTCGCCATCGAAGATGTCCAAAGAGCACTGGAAGGTGTCCAGAACTGCGGTGTTGAGCTCCGCACTGGAGATAGAGTCACGGACTTGGACTGCGCCGATGATATCACCTTGCTGGGGGACGACCCACAAACCGTCCAGAGCGCTATGGACCGCTTAGTGATGGAGGCGTCTAAGTACCTCTTATGGTTCCCCCCGGGAAAATGTAAAACGCTGCTCCAGGACTGGCAAGTGCCTGGACCCGTGCTCACCATTGCTGGACATGTTCTGGAGCAAGTCCCTTGCTTTACGTATCTAGGGAGTTGCATCACGGCTGGTGGCGGTGTTGGAGATGAAGTCTCACAAGGGATTGCAAAGGCCTACCTTGCATTCATTAAATTGAGACACCTATGGCGTTGTCGTGATGTCAATCTCAAGCTCAAGGGCAGGGTGTACAATGCTTCGGTCCGTGGAGTACTCCTGTACGGCTGTGAGACGGCCTATTCGCTCGGAAGACATGAAGCGGCTGTCAATCTTTGACAATCGCTGGCTACGAAGGATTGCTCGGGTGTAGTGGCAACACCATGTAAGCAAGGCAGAGGTGCGAGACCGAGTGCTTGGAACGAGTAGTGCCAATCTTCAGAACGTTATTCTCCGACATCGCATGCATTGGCTCGGGCATGTTTTGCGCATGCCAGCCTATCGCCTTCCACGTCGAGAGCTATTTGCACTCCCAGGGAGCGAATGGGAAAGTGCCGCGGTAGACAGCCAATGACGTGGAGGAGCATGAAGAAGGCAACTTCAAGTTTGGCGGCAGTCGGACCAATCTGTCTCCTAGGTTGGGGACCAGGAGGTGCTGAATCTCAGTGGTTGGAAACATTGGATGTGATGGCCCGTAAAAGACATCAGTGGCATCAATGTGATTCTGCCATTTTATCCACCCTTTAATAAATACAAAAACAAAAAAAAGCAAAATGGCGTATGTAAAAACAAAAAATCGCCTCCCCTTTTTTAATCGCAGTTCGTGTTTCTATCTTCTCCACTTTTTTCCTCCCATGGTTCTGATGGCACAGTGTCTGTTAACATACTGTGAATATATATATATATATATATATATATATATATATATATACGTGATACCGAACGGCCGGGTTATCTCTGTTCACCCAATCAAGTAGGAAGAAGAGTAGCAAACACAGGATAAAAGTGGTACGAAATTTATAAGAGGCAAATGAAAAACGAGTAGCTTTCGAGCCTAATTCGCACCAACAGACAGGGTGCTCAAGGCGGGAAGAGAGGCCTCGCAGTACGACCGCGTTTGCGTAATTGAAATACGGTGCGGATTCACTTTACTTAAGTGAGATGAAACGAGTAGTAAATTGCATTGCGTCCGTGTTGTAACGCAGCTTTTCCACAGCTCTCTGTTACGCCAACCCAGCCGAGGAAAAAACAGAAGACCGAAACCTCGTAGATCGAAGCGTAATATGCACAGAACACGGTGCATTTTGTAGGTCACAATCTATCATCTCCTGTTGTAAGTTCCTGAGCTGACTCAAGCCACTTGCCCTGGACAGATTACAAACCTGCTTGCTCCCTGTCACGTAGTAACGTGCTTCATTCTGACGGTCTGATTTCATCAGCTTTCCGCGTGACTTAGCCGTGTTACCGCCGCTCGGGTAGTAATCTGCGTGATGATGACGAACTGATTTCATCAGCTTTTGGCGTGACTCAGTCCTGGTACCGCTGGTTGGGCAGCAACCCGTGTCCCGATGACAGGCGTCTCGAAACCGTGTCACGTTCTTATGCTGGAGCCATCGATTAGTCCGCATGATGAAAACAAAACAACAGGAACTCATTCTGTCTGGTGCACGCTGGAAACGCACATGTAAAGCAAGAGAGAACACAATAAATCAAAATGGTTATTCGCGGCGGTAAACGTCAGCACTAGTCACCCAGATGATGTAGTCAATGATTCGAAAGACGATTACGGTTTTCAAGCCTCCCTCCACCAGTATAGATGGTAAGCGCACTGCTGACGAGTCCCAAAAGCACGGAAATGACGTTTGACGCACTTTCGGGTTTGCAGCAACAGCCTAACTGAGTCTGCATGCAATAAATGTGCTAGGACATTATACTGTCATTATATGAAAACTCTGCGCACTTCGCGCTGACTTCCGGATGTACTTAATCGAAGGTTTTGGCTGAGGACCCGAGTCGTTCTTCTATCCATGTGCGGACAACCTGGCACAACATGAGTGCAAGTCAAAACCATGACTCACACCAACACTGATAATCGCATGTAGCATGGGCTGTCGCGCAGTGGTACTAGGAAAAGGGTCGCTGCATGCGACAGGGTGGATAAACGAAAACATGTTGCAGCTGACGCCCCCCTTCTCCAGAAAATTCTCTCTCGGTTATCATATAACCTAATACACTACATCCCCCATACATGGTAATAGCACGAGTAATTGTCCGATGCAACCGTGCCTTTGCGCAAAACGTTTGATATCAGGTGCTGCAATGGGCGCACACTACTAGACCGGAGGAAGAAGAAGCGACCCGAGCAACGCACTGCGCTGGAACTCGTGTGCTACGGCATTGACATTGCCGTACTCAATGAGACTAGGTTCGCTGACCAAGACAAGATGCATGTGGCTGATATTGGTTACAAATCCTACTGGGCGGAAAACGCCACCACAGCATCACGTGAACATGGGGTCGGATTTACACTATCCGACCACCTAAGTGGCCAGCTAGTTGCAGAGCCGATTGGCATCGGCCCAAGGTTTATGACTCTTCGCCTTCGAGTTGGAGAGGTAAATTGGCCAGTTTTACTAGCACGCATGCTCCCACTATGTGTTATTCTGATGACATGAGGGATCAGTCTTACACTCGGTTGTCCTCCGGGACACGATCGGTGCCGAAGAGCGACAGCGATAATGCGGTGTGAACAGACGTCGTCGGTCCGCAGGGTATAGGCACAACCAATGGGAACGGTGACCGACTGCTCGCACTGTGCGCCACTCACGGCTTGAGGATCACGAACACCCGGTTTGCACTGGGTGTGAGTGATACAGCTACCTGGACACACAAACGAAGTGGTTAAGCTCAGATGCTCGACTATGTCACCGTACAACAGAGTGACAAGCATGAAGTGCGCATGATACTTGTACTGTCGCTCTGAGGACGCAGGCGTGCTGTGCTTTTTCACTCTCACAATAACAAACAAATCCCTAAATGGAAGCTGTCGTCTATCTATTCCGGCTGCGCGCGGAGCACACTTATCTTGTAATCCGGAAATCGCGTGTTTGAGTTTGGGTAGGGGACCGGGCGACGGTCGTACATGCCACTGGTGGTGGTTACGTGGCACCAAAGCGTCGGTATGGCGTATAGCTGGCGTTTTGTCTCTTTCTTGACCCTATTACTAACATTTTTGTTGTACGCAAACAAATTCAGTAGTTGAAAACTGCATTAGTATGCAACACTTGATCAATATACAATTGGCAGTGCCACAACACATAGTTAACAACAGCAAAAAGGGGGAAAACAGGTAGTGGAAGAGTTTGGAAGGTTAATGTGTTGTGTGAGCAGAGATCTTTCCGGTTGCACAGGTCGAGAAAGTGAGTTGACTTAAGCGACGGCACCCCGAGCGTTTGACCTAAAGAGCTGACCCGCAAGGCAGCGGGGCGATTAACGAAGACCGTTGACATCCGGGTAGCTCATTCGCCTTCTTTGTGTTTAGTTGCAGTCCACAGAGAAGCCGGTGGCCAACAAGGTTGTTCATCCGCCCTCCGTTAGGTACTCACTTCTGGTTACAGAAGTGAGTGGTCAGTGACACTAAAACCGGTCACATTGGCTTTGACACAGCGCCGTAGGAGCTCTTGTGGTATTTGGTGAAGAACCAAGTGACCAACCCTGTACTCCACACACTGAGACGTTGCCGCTGATTGTCCGCGACAGTTTATTGATCTCGCCGACAGGGCAAACGAGATTTATTCGCAGTTACCTCCACAAGGAAGGCATCCCCCAATGCGCAACCTGGGGACGCGCCCGATAGCGTACAGATCCACCACTGCATTGCCGTCCTACGGGCGCTATACGTCCATCTCTCAAACAGGGTGTGGTTCGGCGTTAAGCGCTCCACCTTCGCTGTCGCTAGTAGTGCACAATGGGCTCGTCTTATTCCTCCGCTCATGTGTGGTATCGCGATTGTGGACACCTTCTTGCGAGTGCTAGTAGTATCTCACCATTATGAAGTGTACCTACTGGGTAGTCAGGCAACACGCTTACATGTCGCTGATTATATCACTTTATTCAGTGGAAAACCCCAGTGTATGCAGACCATACTTTATCAATGTCGCATCTATGTACGGTATATCTTTAGCCCCACTGAAAGTGCAAGTGGCTGGGTGGTTCGAGATTATCCCGTTCCAACGAATAGTTCGGCGGCAGTGTTCCAAGACGTGGTGGGTTGTCGCCTGGTAAGTGTTCGCTCTATAAAAAGCCACATATGTCTGTTTAACAACACTGTGACGTGGCAGATGTGACTCGCCACTAAAAGATGTCGTTGTCCCTTGCATCTCTCTGAGCAGAATTGTAACTCAAGGGTGTGTTGGACCCCTTATCCCTTGTGGTCGTAAAGGTGTACGATCTACTTGTTTAGTCACCAGCTCCCAACGGGTTACGATACTCTTATATCGCCCTGCTGCCTTGTAGGTTAGATCCTTGATCAAAGGCTCAGGGTAGGGCCCCCTAAGACAATCCTCTACTTCGGCCGGGGAAACCGGGTAGTATCTCGCCCACTGACGAACCATGGATAGGTCATGATTGCGGTTAATGGGTCGTCGAGCCGTCAGAACAGACTTTCACCGCACCGGACAGTGTAGTGACCAGGGTTCAAGCCACATGAAACAGACAAGACAGCCGACAATAGAGATTAAGTTGAGTGTGTCAGACAGGCGGCGGCCTGATGCATATGAACCACAGTATACCAGCCGGTGAGAGTGGAGTTCACGGTCAGATGTGTGGGACGACATTTTACTTTGGAGGCACCGGATCACCTGGCGTAACATCTCCCTTCTGAACACACGTTCTCCAGACTCATACGGCTGAAACGCTGGGTTCAGCTGTAAACGTCGGATCGGTTTAGTGGTCCGCAAAGGTCTCCGAGTGACTCTGTGGCATGGCTCTATGCATGTTTCCGTCGGCTCACTAAGACCCATAGTTTTTGGTAGGTGTCCAGCAGTACATCAAACGACAACTCGAAAGTAGAAGTGACGGCGTGTTCGATCCGTCTTTTGTGTAACTGATTAACGTGCCGTACGAGAGACAACGGTCTGGTAGACACCTCGTACAGCACTGTGACTTTCCATTTTCGTGCCACTTCAGGTTGCCAAGTTTGGTGGTTCGGTTATATATTTAACGCGTCCATTGGTTCCCCTGGTAAAAAACTTATGCTCACGCCTGACGTAAGTGGCCGTTGCGTAACATTAGGGCGTATTGCATCAATTGGAAGAGGTATCTCACGCCCGAACATGGCCTCCGCTGGGGATCTGCCGCCTGGTACAGAAGGATTAGGCGTAGCCCAATAAGTTAACAGGAACGGCTGTATGATCTCCTCTCTAGGTCCTTCCCGCCGCGGTTTTAGTAGTGAACGTTTGAAGGTATCTACAAATATTTCTGCTTGCCCGCTGGACTGGAAATGCCCAGGAGGTGACCGGCAGTGCTTGCTACCATTACGCTGACAGAAAGCACCAAATTCATCGGAGGTAAATTATATACTGCTCTCTGAAGTCAAAGTGTTTGGTGAACCGAAATGTGCAAATAAATGTTGTCGTTTTTCTACTGTTGTCGCTGTGGTAGTTGTGTTCATCAGGTATACGTCCGGCCACTTGGTATACGCATTAGCCACAATCAAAAAACACTGACCTTGCATTGGACCAGCGAAATCAACGTGAAGTCTCTCCAAAGGCTTAGAGGCTGGCATCCAGGGTTAGATGATTTTGCCTGGAAGTTTCGCTGCTGATGCACAATTGCTACATGTGGCGATACAATCATGGATAGCGTTGTCAACAAAAGGCCAGTATATGTAACTTCTAGATAAAGCTTTTGTCCGTGATATGCCGGGGTGATGTAGGTGCAAGTATTTTAATAACCCTGCCTGCAGGGACTTCGGAACAACCACGCGCTCACCGAACATAACACAATCATCAACCAGTGCTAACGAGTCACGTCGACAATAAAATTGTTTAAGGTGTGTCAGTAATCTGGTCTGGCCACTTTGTGTTTAAAAAACAAATAACATTTTGCAAAAGAGGATCAAATTTAATGTGCTCCTGAATGTCCACAGAAGTAATCGGGAGAGCTCTGATTGAAGTATACAGAAGCTGTTTCACGTCCGATTCAAGCGCAACTGACGCGATCATCTAGTCTTCTTCAACGCTCGACTGTTTTGCGATAAGTCAAGACAGCGGATCGGCGCAGCCGAAATCTGCCGTGCGCACATAAGCTACTGTAAAAGTATATCCGAGCAACAGTGTCGCCCAGGGTTGGAGGCGATTCGCGCTGTACACAGGTATACTCTTCTTTGGACCGAAAATGGCTAATAATGGTTTATGGTCAGTCGCCAATACGAATTCTCTGCCCTGCGACATCCGATGAAACTTTGTGAGGGCAAAAGTTAAAGCTAGTGCCGCTTTCCCGATCTGTGATTAGTTTCTTTCAAACTCCATTAAAGCACGTGATGCGTAGGGAACCGATCTCATAATGCTAGAGTCGAACCGCTGACGGAGAACTGCCCCAACACCATAACTAGAGGCATCTGCGGAGACAAAGACACCTGCTTTTGGGTCATAATGTACCCGTAGTAAGTCAGATACAAGAGCTTTCTTAATGAGCCTAAACACTTCCTCACATTTGGATGACCAAACCCAGGGTCGGTTTTTACCCAGCAACTCAATCATTGGCCCATGAAGTCCATGCATATTAAGAGTAAATGCACTGTAATAACGTACCATGCCCAGGAACGATTGCAGAGTAGATATATCGAGTGGTGCACGCAATTCCGCTGACGCGTATTTTTGCAATATCAGGTCTTCGCCTGTCACGATCGACAATAAAACCAACGTATTTCAGTTGAGACATAAACTAATAACATTTATCAGCACTTAGTCAAACTATATCCCCGTAGGCGTTCGAATACCTGTAAGACGTGGCAGCTATGATGGGTTCTGTCTATTGATGCGACGATAATAGCATCTAAGTATGCACAAGCCGATGGTATGTCCGCTAGCATAGTATCCAACAGTTGTTGAAAGAGTCCCGGAGCAGCGTTCACTACGAACGGTAGTCGACTGTACGACTGTACTGATACAGACCACGGTGAGTGTTTATTGTAAGAAGGCGCCGTGCGTCATCATTGATTATCACTTGAAGATAAGCATCCGAGAGATCAATCTTTGAGAAAATGCGACTGCCGTTGTGTTTGGCGAAAAGATCCTCCGGTAGCGGCAGTGGGTATTGATGGAGATATAGTGCTGCGTTCAGGCCGGTTGAATAATCTCCACATAGGCGAATGGTTCCGTTTGTCATTTTAAATATCACTATGGGCGCTGCCCAGTCTGAGTATTCCACTTTAGAGATCATCCCTGATTGCTCCAAACGATCCAATTCATTGTCAACTAACTTAAGACGTATACGGCATCGGTCTTTTGGGTCGAAATACAGGCTTTGCATCATCTTTTAGATACAGAGATGCTGTGAACTTGATGCAACAGCCAAGTATGGGGTTGAAGACTTCTAGGAATTGCTTCTCCATATCGCCAGGGATTGCGGAATCCTGCGTTGCGTAGCAAAGTGATGATATGTCCGGACCGGATAGACTTTCCTCGGTTTGATCGCACCCAGAGTCAAGAGGAACGCTCCACAGATTCAATGCGGTTATCCAGTCAATACCAAGTATGTGTAATCCCGGGTTATCAGAAAGGTGACAGACGTTAGTTCGCTTATCGTTTCTTTAAACACATTCACAGGAAAATGTATCATGTGACTGCAGGGTACTGCTCGATGCACGCCTTGCGGTATTTTCCGCATTGCATAGTATCGGTCAACCGATAACCAAACATGTCCTGTTGGAGATGATGGTAATGTCAGATGCGGTATCCAGCTGTAGGCGCAATAAGTAACCAATAAAAGTGACAATGAGGAAGTTAGGAAGCGAAAGAAATCCTTCCTGTAGAGTTGCATAAACCACATTAAACTCCCATCTGATTCCGCGTTGTTGAAATTTTCTTCGTCCTTCGCTATCTATAGCGGTGTATGACAGGGCTCTCCTATGTCCCCGTGCTTCCTCAAGTTTGCGATTGAAGATGTTATTCCGAGAGATCTGGAGGGCTACCAGTATTTTGATCTGCAACTACTACCGGGCACGCAAGCAACCGACATCGCACTACATGGTGATGACTTGCAGAGTATTCAAAGCATTCTAAACCGTTTGGCGATTGAGGGATCTACGACGGCAGAACAAGTGCATATAATCTGGCAAGAAAAATGTTAAATGTTATCCATTCTGAACATTGTTCAGTGATTTCAGTTCATTAAACCCTATATCAGAAACCCAGCACAGCTCACAAGTCATAAGAGTCGCCATACTCTGATTAACTACGGAACTCAGTCGATGTTGCTGGACGACGATGATTTTCCATGACTACAAAGGGGGTTTAAGAAGGACCATAGTGTCGAGCGATTGCGTGATACCTTTGGTGATGATGCGCCTTCAAGAACCCCCGTGTCTCTGTGGATTGCGGAATTTAAGCGTGGCAGGCGGTTCCTGGATGATGAGGTAAGGTGTGATCGACCTGTGGTGGCCACCACCGCAGACATTGATTCTGTGCAACCGACGCCGGAGGAGGACGCGCGGAGGGCTGTGGTACAGCTGGGGTAAGCAATCGGTATCAATCCGCACCATCATACATGAGAACCTCGGCCAAAGGAAGGTTTGCGCACACTGGGTACCCCATGAGCTCAGTGAGGAACAGAAAGCAGCTCGGGTGTATAGGTGCCGTACCATGCTTGCTAGGTTTGATGGTGGATGTTCCAATGCTGTTTGGGAGATCCTCAGTGGTAATGAGAAGTGGGTGCACCGTTTCGACCGGGATACCAAGCAGTAATCGGCTCAGTGGACGGCCATTGGTAGGGCGCCGCCTCAGAAATTCCGGCGTGAGAGCAGTGTGACCAAATAGACAGTGGCTGCGTTCGTTGGCCAAGACCGGTTATGTGGCCACGGTACCGCTCGTCAGGCAACCCACAGTCACCAGAGACAGGTATGCAACCTAACGTCCGCCACAAATGTTGGAAGATGCAGACAGGCGTCGTCCTGTTATGACCAGCACTTCACTCCAATTGGCTGTGCGAACCGTTGCCCTGTACGATGCTATAGTAACGGCTTCACTCCGATTAGCTGTTCGACCCCGGCCCCGGATCGGCTGAAAAGACAACAATGGCTGACCTCTCGTATCGTGTAGTTGCCGAACGACAAGACAAAATGTACAGCATACGAGTCACAGTTATAGGTATTGGGCGGCATTCTTGAATGTTCTTCGTTCCTTTTCTTCCTTACTTGCCACTAACAGTATCAGAATCTTCAGGAACATATTCTTCAATGATAAACGAGACTGTTTGAAGAAATCTTGGCAGAGTCCGTTGGTTATTTTCGAAAACAAGCGTCACCGGTTTTCGGACACATTCCCAATTCATCCTTGAACACCAGCACATACTTTGTTTGCAGAGTTTCCTTCCAGTTCACAGTCAAACTGTGTAGTTCCTTACATACACAGTTCAAGGGAGCATCCAGTAACTTCAGCTATACAAGCCAGTCGAAGCCATGTAAGTTAAGATTGGGATGTTCTGTCACGTAACAGGTGCTTTCAAAATGAGAGTCTTTGAAGGACACAGAACAGGTAATCTCACCAACTAGTTTCAACACTCCTCCTGATGCGTTGGTTGCAACACGAGATGTGCTCTGGATACATGGCTCCCCGATTTTCTTCCAGGTTTCCTCTGACATGACCGTGATATCCGAGGCAGTATCAACTCGGAGACGCACAGGAAATGGATTAACGTACACTGTGAAAACCTTCTATGTTTACGGCCCCTTCAACGAAAGTAACAAAGGCAAGATAAAACTGAGACTCATGTTTTGTGAAGCATGTTGGTACAGACTTCCTAGGATAACTAGCGGTAACGTGGTTCTTGACAGAGCGACAGTGTTCTTCTTTATAGCCAAGCTTGCTGCATTTTTGAAAACGACACCTTTGAACGGAAAGAATCTGAGATGGTGTCATTCCACAGATTGCCAGCATGCGGATGGTGGCTTGCTTGACTTCATCAAGCTCGGACTCAACTTTAACTTCCATGCTGATTCGACACCGCCAGCACATCTGCGGGACCTGGTCTGGAACCTTCGGTAATCATTAAGAGATCGTGCTTAAATGTAGCATACTTTGGCACTCGGAAGTGATGGACATGAAGTTGATGGTCGGATCCTGCTCGATCTTGTTAAGCGGTCTTATACGTATTTCGAGATCCTCGGGTGCTTAAAGATCGCAAAGAAAAGTTAGTGTTTTAAACTAGTCGCCGCCATATCCCTACGTTTGAAACGCTTACAGTGACCATTGACGTGGCGAAATAGTCCGTCGCAGACTTAACGAGCCTCATACAGTTGATAGAAAGTGCAATCTTTGGGGCACTTTGGAAGAATGAAATTGAGAAACCCGTCGTGCTCCTTCGTCCTTAACTTTCGCAGAAGCAGTCCGTATTTCTATCTGTCAGTATCAACGGAAAATATTTTCGTACCTTCTGATACCAAGACTTGAAGATAACGCCGGCATCTGGGTCATATTGGAATTCGTTAATATTGTTCGACACGGCATCCCCTGAAACGGGCTGCTTTTTAGTGATCGGTCTTGTCACCTGCATAACCAGACGCTGAAGATTTTCGATCAACCTTGATTGATTTTCTTCAAAGTGCTTTTGCTAATGCTGGAGAATGGAAGTCAATTCTTCCATTGAAATCGACAGTATTGGGTTCTTCAATATAAAAACCTCTGCTGCCAGTTATTATGACCACCACTTCACTCCAATTGGCTGTGCGAACCGTTGCCCTGTACGATGCTACAGTAACGGCTTCACTCCGATTAACTGTTCGACCCCGAATCGGCTGAAAAGACAACCATAGCAGACCTCTCGTACCGTGTATTTGCCGAATGACAAGACAAGACGTAGAATAGGCGGAGCACAGTTATAGGTATTGGGCGACCTTCTTGGATGTTCTTCGTTCCTTTTTCTGCCTTAGTTGCCACTAATAGTATCAGAATGGTCAGGAACATTCTTTTGAATGATAAACGACTGTTTGAAGAAATCTTGGCAGAATCCGTTGGTTCTTGTCGAAAACAAACGCCACCGGTCGATTCGTTAGCAGGTGTCTCTGCTAACACGTCCAAGCACTCGAGCACGAAGAACCTTGCTGCACCAATACAAACGCACTTGTACACAGGCTGCATGTCGTCGTAGATTTTCCGGCTAGAGAATGCATCCTGGGGGTTGGTCACCCACCCTACTCTCCAGACCTGGTTCCGTATGACTTGGCTGTGTTCCCAAATGTCAAGCTCATGATGCGTGGGATCCGCTACAAGTCTCCAGAAGCTGTAGTAGAAGCCTTTGTTAAGCTTATTGAAAGGTTACCCGCTTCGGCATGGTCTAGCTGCTTTTTTAAATGGTTTGAGCGCATGGAACTGTGCATATGCGTTGGTGGAGAGTGCTCCGACAAAATGTAATGCTTATTTTGCTCTAAAAAATGTTTGTGCATGCGGAAACTTATTACTTTACCCCCGTAAGTACGGAATGTGCTCCACGCTGTCGAACTGCAAAGTGCTTCTCCAGGACTGGCACTCGCCCGTTCCCGTGCTCACTCTTGAAGTCACATAGCTTGAACACGTTGACAGCTTTGTATACCTGGGCAGCTGCGTGTCTGTTGGTGGCGTCTCTGAAAGGAAATCTCTCTATGCATCGCCAAAGCCCGGTCTGTGTTTGTCAGCCTGCAACACTTGTGGCGTCGTCGGGATGTCTGGTAAACAGTCGTGTCTACAACGTCACCGTTCTTGCAGTGTTGCTATATGGCTGTGAGTCATGGCCAGTTTGCGTAACTGACATGCGCTGGCTAACGGCCTTCGATAATGGGTGTTTGGCGGGAATCGCTCATATGGTGGCAACAACGTATCTGTAACGGGGAAGTCAGAAGTCGTGCCTTAGGCAATGCGAGTATTCCCATCAACAAGCTGGTTTTACTGTGCCAGTTAAGATGGCTCGACCAAGTCTTGCGTATGCTAGCACAGCGTTTACCCTATCGCGCTCTATTCGATCACGCAGAACTTGACTGGAAGAGAACACGCGACACCATGTGAAATCATTGATTCCACGTCTTGCCTCTGTTGGAGCCACACGCCTGCATCGAAAAGTGCCGATGGAAGGAAACAATTCAGAATATGGTTCGCCACCGAAACCAGTGGAAGGTCTGTGTAGATACGTGTTTGCATTCAGATACTTAACGCCTAACAGTTAAAAAATAAAAAAATAGCATTTGAACAAATAGCAAAAAAGTTTCCACTTGTCTTTATTGCGGGACAAAAGCTGAAGAGTGCTGCTCATCACTGACTAATGTGCTATAATGATGATGCTGCGGCGATTCTATCTGTCATCCGCTGAATTTCATGGTTTGGTTTGGCTCTATGTCTAGACCGCGGCAATCCTATGGAGTGGGTGTGTGCAATTGGGGTAGTGTTCCGCGGTCTGTGGGTGGACGGCTTATCTCGCGCTTTATGGCAGGCCAGTTGGCATCGTTCATTACTTTGTGCAGAGCATATGTTTCGTGTTTATTTTTAACAAATTCAGTGTCTTTTGAGATTCTGATTTTGTTTATTGTGTATTAGTTTCGTGTCCGTATTTCTTACTCTGTTATTCGCATCGCGTACTTATCTTGCGCTAGTGAACCATTAACAACTTTACCGTCACATCTGCTAAGTTATCAGCAATGACGAAGCTGACACCCTGTGGCACTTGTTGCAAAATAGTTGGGCATAGAGCCAATGCTGTTACATGCCTCATGTGTGGTGTGAATTCTCACATTTCGTGTATATGTTTGTCTCTAGATCATTTTAAACTACTGGGTGAAATCGAGCATGACTTTGTGCAAATATTGTGCAGGGAACGTCAAGCCATTGTGCAGTCACAAACAGCTGAGAAGCCGCTCGAGCCTACAAGACGGGAGAAACGTTCCATAGGGAGGAGCTCCGTGGGTTCATCCAAGCAAGCGGGAACCCAGCCACCTCTATGTTCGAACGAGCCCACCTGCACACCGGCTGCAGGCCCCGCTTCCTGTTTATGGGTGATTACAGCTCCTTTGCAATACGGTGACCTGCGGTTCAACTTTTCCCCGTGCACTGTGAAATCGAGGCACAGTTTGCGGAGATGGTATTTGAAACTGGGGCAGCACAACATATCTGCCAACCGACGCGCGTTAAACCGCATTCCGCAATATCGCAAATGGACCTACCACTAACGAGTTGCGAGCAACATGTACATGAAATTCAGGTCCTGGAGCCTCTAGCATCTAGTGACCATTCGATGGTGTTAGCCAGTCTAGAGCTGCCGCTGCCCTACTCGAGTCTGCGGAAGCCGTCCTATGATTATTGGAAGACCCAATTCAATGGTCTAAATCGAGCCGCCAGTGAAGTGGACTGGTTGCTCCGACAGGATACATCTGCTGAAGCCTGTTAGTCTGTTATAAAAAAGGGCGTGCAATCGTTGTGCGCTCGTTTCGTACCCCCGCCTCCCGCACAAGTATCAGAAAGCTGGACCAGTTCGACAGACAGTATAATCAATTGGCTCGACGGCGAGCATTTGCTACACGGTTTGCGACCTCTTCGATTCCATGGGCGCTGGTACAACTAACCAGGTAAATGAACCTTTGAATGACTTCTAGTTGATCCCCACCAAGGGTCAGCGAAGGAGATGGTCCTTGCCAATCATGGAGGAAAGCTTCGCACTTCGAAGGTGCAAAGCAAAGCCAAAAATGATTGACAGCCAGTGCTAATCGGTCCAGTGTAACTTTATACATCTGGGAGTTTTCAGATTTGGGCAATATCGTCTGCATACTCCAAGTCAAGAAGTCGTTCTCCTGGGAGCAACTCAACATCTTCTAAGTTGTGTCCTGTGAATGCAATCTCCATGACTTCGTCAGTAGAGAAGTGGAAGAGGAAAGTTGACAACGGACATCCTTGTCTCACACCGCTGAATATATTAAAAGGCGGCGATAGCATGCCGTAAGCCCTCACTCTGCCCGTGCTACGCGCGTAGAATGCGTGCGTATAATGCTCGGAGAATATTTACATATTTATTCGGCACACCATTACTTATCAGACAGTTCCATAAGGCACGTCGATCCACCGAATCGAAGGCTCCTTTGATGTCGAGGAACATGACAACGGTGCCATAACAGTTGACGCAAATTAATGTTGTGGTCGATGCAGCCACGACCGGGAGGAAACCCGGCTTACTCCTCACAAATCTGTCTTTCACGAGCGCCAGTCAGTCTGTGAAAGATTACAGAGGTAAGCAATTTGGAGGGGATGGGGACCGGACTGATTCCTCCATGGTTGTTGCATTCCGAACGCGAGCCTCCGTTGAAGATCGGGACAATAACGGAGCGGCTCCAGTCGATTGGGACAGCTTCCTGCTCCCAGTTGCACTCATAGAGTAGAGTGGGGTAAAACGCCCACTGCGGGTAAGAAGCCTACCCATATATTTTCCTATTGCGTTCCATATTCCACTCGAGATGGTAGCGTCAACAAGTTCGTATACCCCTCCCTTGCTTCATACATAAAAAGCAGCTATCGAATGCCCTTCTTATTGGTAAATTGACCCACTGACATATTCTACCAACCTTCTCGCATAATTTTTGGCATGTCGTTTAAGCGTATTTAAACCCGAAGGTGTATAACAAGTACTTTGTCATTATATCGTAAAAATTCGCATTCAATTATAGATGGAGTGAGCTGCTGTATCAGGATCTATTGGCACATAGCAGGCAATAAAAATAATTATTTTGAGTTGCACCTACTGCGGGTAAAACGCCCATGGGCATCTTAATGATAACTATTTCAGAATGATCCGAGATTATGTGTGGAAGAATAAGAGAGGGGAATATGGAGTATAAAACCTGCAGTTAACACTGGGGGACTTGAAAATGGATTTCCTTGAAAAAACTAAGAAGTTCAACATTGACAGGGGAACTTAAAGACGACACGAAGACAATGAGGTAATAGCATATTCCACTGTTATTTTCTGTTTTCCAGGTCTTTGCACCTGGGTATGTATTTCTGGGTCGCTTCAGAACAGGGCTTCAGCCGCAGTTGGAAGAGGCAATTAGTCAAAAGATAAAGACTATGGAAGTACCGCTGTTTGGTTTGAAGTCCATAGACATTCGAGATCTGAGGTAAGATCTCGATTCAACAAAAAAAAACTAAAGCTGCAGGCCGAAGTTAGTTAGAGGGAATTCTAATACGAAATCCTTTCTCACGCAAGTGGATTCAACAAAGCAAAAGTACACCAATTTTAGGACTGCTTGTGTTGAGATCTCACTCATTTACAGGAAGTATGGTGTGAACTAATAGATGGGATTGGTTTTCCGTGTGTTTAAAAATCAGCAAAAATTTTGGCTCAGGAAAGAAAACACACCTTAGGAAACATGGCAAGTTCCAAAAGGAGAAAAATATGACTGTCATTTGTGCGTTTAATGCGATGGGCGCATATATACGGCCAATGTTCATACTCCCAAGGAAACTGTGGGATCCAAATCTGTTGAAGGGAGTACCTGCTGAATCAATTGGCTCTTCCTCGGATAATGGATAAACCGACGCTGAGCAATTCATAAAATGGCTCAAACATTTCATTGCTAACGTTAAACCTTCGATGACAGTACCTGCTTTGTTAATATTCGATGATCACCAAAGTCATAAGACTATTGTTGCGGTAAAACTGGCGTCGGTTAGTAATGTTAGCATGTAGACATTGCCTCCACCTTGTATACAACGTCTCAAGCTTTGCCATCGCACGTTTCTCACGCCCTTAAAGTCATCATTCAATTCCGTGGGTGATCAATGGGTGTTAAATCATCCACGTCAACGAATTGCGTTTCCTGAGCTAGCCTCAATTTTTGCGCAATATTTCAACAAATCAGCAATCGTTTTCAATGCTACAAAAGGCTTTGCGTTCTGTGGGATTTGGTTGTATAATCCCTTTGTTCTTAAGGAGAATGATTTAGTTCCTTCTCAGTTTAATGAGCGACAAGATAGTTGTGCAGATCAAGTCATCCTTGTCCCCTTGCCATCAATTACATCCTAAGTGAATGTAGTATTATCATTCCAACTACAGTATCTATAGATCATGACCACACGCCTTCATCTTAAGCCATGATCTCATCTGCTTACGGTAGGTCTGCTCCTGCAACGTCAGTTGACGTACAGAACGTCAAGTATACAACGCGCTCAGAAGTAACTGAAATTCAGGGCATCGAAGACTTGTGTGTCACTCGGAAAGCAGTTATCCTAAGAAAGCAAAAAGGATGGCACAAAGGTGAAGATGCCGAAGTATTAACAGAGTCACAATGTATAAGTTCACTACAACAAAATGAAAAGCAGCAGCAGCAAGGAGGCAAGAAGAAGGCCAGTAATGTAAAGAAGTCAAAACCGCCTTCTTCACTGTAGGAGTCCGATAAAGGCCCTGCTTGGTCTGTGGAAAATTTGCTCGCAGTCGACCTGATGACAAGTGGGTCGCCTGCGCTAAATGTCAAATGTAGACCCACGAGGATTGCACTCCAAGAATTCCAAAAGTCTATGTGTGTCACACTTCTGAAACAGAGGATGGTCAGTAAATTTTAGTTTTATTTAACACATCTGAGCATTTCCAAACTACAAATTTGGTGCCTTTCAAATTTAAAATTGCTCCACATTTTATTGTTAAGTGATGATCTGGCTACCCCCTTATTTTTATGCCATAATTGTGTTACAAGAGGCTATAGACCTATCCTCGATAGTTTTCTACATATCTGTGCGCCTGCTTAAGCAGTTATGGACGGGGTGGGGTAAGATGCCCACAGGTGGGCAGCTTACGCCACATGGGTGGGCGTTTACCCAAGTGTATGGTAAGATGTGCAACCCAAAGGAAAACCATATTTATAAAAACCGTTGCAAATGCTACAGATAGTGCCCACAGTGAATAAGTATGGTGAGCTAACGGTGTGGCAGACAGAGAAAGGTAGGAATTTCCCAAAGGTTGCAAATGAAGCCAAACACAATTGCGTAGACCCTAAAGGGGGTGTGCCATACACCCTTTTCCCCTAACTCGTGTAAATCATCAACAAGAGCAGTGCCCCTGAATTTAAAGAGGGCTAGATGAAGATCATCTGGTCCCGCAGCTTTGTTCAACTTCAATAGTCCGATCTCACGTTCGACTTCTGAGCGAGAGGGCGGATCCAAAGGGACAGCCCAGGGAGCAGGGCAATCACTGGCGGGTGAGGAAGTTAACAATTCCGGCCGATTAAACTGCCTTTCGAAGTACTCAGTCCAACGCTTCAAAGATTTTGACATGTTGTTGATAGGTTGTACACTCTCGTCACATACGGTTTCACTAGCACCAGGTCTCCTGTAGTCCGTTTCGCGTATCGGACGGAATAACTTCCGATGGTTACCAAGGGCAGCGGCCATTGTATCCATGGCGCACGATGACACAACCAGGATGCGCGGTCTTTCTTCAGGCTAACACAAAGTTTTTCCAGGAGCTTTTTGCGAGTCTCGTTGTGCTCGCTTCCAGCCGAAATGTGCCGGGGATCATAAATAAATTCCAGAGACTGTAAACAGACCCAATATCTATTCTGGATAGTGGATTTACCACAAGAGGATTTACCTGCTGCTAGTAGCGCCTGGTGAACATGTGACCAGTCACCTTCTAGCGTATTCAATGAGCGCTAGCTCAACCCGAACGCCAGCGTACTTCGATACGCATTCAGAACATCTGGCTTCGCCAGTTCGCCGGTGTCTATCCGCACACAGGATCGTCGAGAGCGACCGCGCAAAAACGTACCGCAAGTCAGCACATACAAGTGCATGGGCGGTGACCACACATGCGCTCCAAATGTAGCGGCAGCTTTGGACGCAGCCACTCCAGCGGTAAGTTATAGTAATGTGATCTACTTGCGTCCATGGCTGATTCGAGGCTGGTGGACGTCATGTCACCTTCCGACAGGTGTTGTGTCGGAAGTTAGTGCTCGCAAAAAATAAGCGGGAATTTTCACACAAATGAAGTAACCGCGCACCGTTATCGTTACGGGAGCCTGCACCATGTTGGCCGCCCAGATGCAGCTCATTAGTGGATACTTTTCCTACTTGAGCGTTCAGATCCCCCGCCAACACAAGTGTCCGTGCCTCTTCTGTGGCGAAGGAGCTGGTTGACGGAGTTCGTGAGGACGTAGACAGCAACGACAGACACCTAGTAGTCCCGCACGACTTCGAAGCTTTGAACGAGTCACCCAATCGGACCGCACACATCCGGCTACGGATTGGGATCCAAACAGCCGCAGCAGCGTCAACCCGGGGACTCAGGGCAATTTTAAAACCAGCTTAGCCAGTGCTCGAAGCTGCATCATCACCGGACAGGTGCAATGAGAAAATACTGCTGGTGTCACCTGTAGGGGATCGCAGAGTGAGAACAGAGCTCGGGTCATGTAGGCGGGTTTCCGGTAGGCAGCAGATAACGATGGAGAGAGTCTCTAATATTTGGGCACGTGCTGCCTGTTGACCGAGCTGAAACAATGTGCGTACATTAAGGCATACCAATCCGAAGGAGGATCAAGGGGTCCAAATGGAAGCCGATGAACTGAGCTGGACGCTAGGTTAGACATGAGCTAGGCGACAGGAGAGAAGTGACGCACCGTGTTTGCACGTGAGTTGAAACTAGAAGTTAGACGCCTAGCAAAGCATGTTAGCGGATGATCAAGAATCGGGGGGTTGAAAACAGGGGGGAGAAAAGTGGAGTTGGAACGGGACGATAAGGATGAAAAAGCGTAGGAGAGGGAATGAGTAGAAGGAAGGGCTTGAGCAGTAGCATCCAAAACACTATCAACCCTGCTCGATGCAACAGATAGGGCGCCGTTGATTATCCTCTGCGATGGTCAAAGCATCAAAAAGCTATTTGAAGAGATATTCATTGTCAGGTTGACCAGGCGTAGACAGGATAACGATTGAGGTTCTCAACCAGACTTTGGTTCAAAAACCTTGCCGCAAGGCAGCGCGTTTGGCGGTGGGCCACAAAAAATTCGTTTTAAGGAATGAGGAGCCCCCCACATTCTAACCCCCAACCTGGAGGTCCAGGAGACTGAGCTTGTTTAGCCTCTAACCATTGACCAATCTGGTATGAGTGGTTCTGAAGGTGCAAAAAAGCATTACCCAGCACAACTCAGTAGATCGCTGAGGCATGCAACTCATCGCACCACGGCAAAGTCTAGCCTCATTGCCACTCGCTCAAATACCGCTGAAAGAGATTACCCAGATTACATGCAACCATGTGACGAGTCAATTATAACTAGGTCTTCTAGATTCTAATTAAGAACGACTCCGACTTCTGTGTACTTCTGATGTAAAACTCTATATCCAGTAACGTGGGTATCGACATGTAGGTTGTGCCATAATTGGTAGTCTACTTGGATCAGTTTTAGCGTATATTTGAGTTCCCTACTTTGAAAATCAAGTTAAGGAGGAAAGTTACCAATCCGTGCTGTTCGACCGACAGATGGATGACTTCATACTCATTTGTGACCAAAAAGAGCAGCTAACTCGATCGAGCACCAAACCAAATCGATACATCAGAGTGACAACAGGTCGGGAGCAGGTTGATAGTATGCCCTTCCTTGACATACTGGTGGAACGTAGCTATGGGGGAGCAATAGATAGATGGGTTTACTGTAACCCGGAGGTCACCGGTTCAAATCAGCTAAGCGCGGGTGACATCTTGGTATTCCCAGTCCACACCCCATTGGTGGTGGTCATGTGGCAGCGAAGCATCAGCACGATGTGCCGACATACTGCTGATGCCCTATTTTTACGCTAATCTTACGTGGAAACCGCGGTAGTTGAGATTCCATAGTTTTTTATTTAAGCGTCACAAACATGGATTGTTGCAGATTCCGTTTTACTGGAGGAGAAAGATCTGTACCATAGACAGGTTACAAGAGGAGGTGCGGTTCCTCACCAATACCCTATTTGGAGACGGATATCCAGCTTCCTTAATCGCTCCATTCAGTAGGAAAACATAGACAGAGGAAGTGTTCACCATGTCAACGCCTAAGGTTATACTGCAGCTGTCGTTTAAGGGAGACGACTTGAGGCAATTATTTCAATGGCGCGGTGGAATGCGTGTGCCCTGCTGCGTAACCGATACTGCTATGTACAACCACGAATTTTCACTTTCTTGGTTAAGTCACTACTACCTCCGCCCAGCCGTTC
This sequence comes from Dicrocoelium dendriticum, assembly GCA_944474145.2. Classification (NCBI taxonomy): domain Eukaryota; kingdom Metazoa; phylum Platyhelminthes; class Trematoda; order Plagiorchiida; family Dicrocoeliidae; genus Dicrocoelium; species Dicrocoelium dendriticum. The sequence goes on along the minus strand of OX104066.1, from coordinate 49,851,680 downwards.
ACACATCCCTTTGGAGTTTAAATCTAACTACAGGGCAATCTACATCGGCACAACAGAGTACCGGTTGTGGCTGGGAATTGTGGAGCATATACCAATGTGAGTTAGGAAACGCTTATCGCACAAAACTGCACCCACCGTCCCGGGAGCACAAGCGGTCTACCGTACAGTATACCACCGCCATCAATCGCCCGTATTCTGATGACAGCCGAACACACTGTGGGGATCACACGCGTAGGTTCCGTGTGCTCTACGCGCCACGTAATACTCAGAGTCTGTGATAGGCTGAAGTGATAGCGATCGGAAAATTTGACAACTGTATGCGCATGCAGAATGGACGCAAATCGATCATATTGCGATCAGTTATCGCTGGAGAGGCTGTGCGTCGATTTGGAGCACATGTGTGGACACCGACCATGCACTTGTATGTGCTGACACGCGGGTGCGTTTTGTCGAACGCCCACGAAGAGGCTGTAGCGCATTGACACCAGTCAACTAACGAAGCCAGCTGTTCCGAATGCGTATCGAAATACACTGACATGTCGGTTGTGCAAGCACATCTTGGAGACAATTGAAGGTCAATGGGCGCATGCCAGAATAAAACCCTATCAAAACCGATTTGTATTCAAACCTTCTGAAAGCAATGGGCGCATGTTCACCAGACCTTACTAGCAGCAGATAAATCCTCAGACGGCAAGTCTAATAACCAACATGGACATTGGATCTCTTTGCGCTCTCTGGAAGTTATCGATGCTCCCCGGCATATTCCGGCTGGAAGCGAACACAATGAAACCAGCAAAGAGCTCCGGGCAAAACTCTGTGTTAGTCTGAAGAGAAACCGCGAACCCTGGTGGTCTCTTCGTGCATAAGAGATGGAAATGGCTGCTGCCCTTGGTAAATATCGAAAGTCATTCCGTCTGATAAGGAAAACGGGCAGCATGAGACCTGGTGTAAGTGAAACACTTTATGACGAGAGTGGACAGCATATCAACATGTCAAAATGTTTGAAGCGTTAGGCTGAGCATTTTGAAAAGCAACGCAATCGACCGGAATTGTCTGATTCCTCAACGGCCAGTGATCGCTCTGCTCCCTGGGCTGTCCCTTTGGATCCGCCCTATCGATCAGAAGTCGAAGGTGAGTTGGAATTAATGAAACTGAACAAAGCCGCGGGACCAGATGGTCTACATTCAGCCCTCATAAAATTCCGGGGCCCTGCTCATGTTGATGATTTACACGAATAACTAATGAAACTGTAGGAGCAGGAAACTGTCCCTACAGACTGGAGCCGCTACGTTATTGTTCCGATCTTCAAAGGAGGCTCACGATCGGAATGAGGCAACCATAGAGGAATCAGTTTGCTCCCCATCGCCTCCAAATTACTAGCCTCTGTAATCGTTCACAGACTGACTGGCGCTCATGGAAGCCAGATTCGTGAGGAGCAAGGCGGGTTTAGGCGGGGTCACGACTGTATCAACCACAGTATTAATTTGCATCAAGTGTTGGAGCACCGTCACACATAGTGGCGGCCCACCGTTGTAGTGTTCCTCGACATCAAAGATGCCTTCGATTCGGTTGATCGATGTGCGCTTTGGGACTCTCTACTCAGGAAATGCGTGCCAGAAATATGTAATTATACGTGCACCATACGCGCGTAACTCGGGCAGACTGAAGGCTTACGGCCAGCTGTCGTCACCCTTCAATATCTCCAGCGGTTTGAGACAAGGATGTTCGCTGTCACGTTTCGTCTTCAGCTTCGCTATTGACGAAGTCATGGAAATAGCATTCACAGGACACGACTAATAAGGGGTGGCACTACTCCCAGGAGATGTTGAGTTTCTCCCAGGAGAACGACTTCTTGACTTGGAGTTTGCAGACGACATTGCCCAAATCTGGGAAAACTACCAGACGTACCAAGTTGCACTGGACAGATTAGCACTGGCTGTCAGTCGCTTCGGGCTTTGCTTTGCACCAACGAAGTGCAAAGCTTTCCTCCAAGATTGGCAGAGATCGCCTCCTGCGCTGACCCTTGGTAGGGATAAGTTAGAAGTCGTGCAGAAATTCAACTACCTGGGGAGTTGTATTAGTGCCCTTGGGATCGAAGATGAGATCACGAACCGTACAGTAAAAGCTCGATACACCTTTGCTAGCCTTCGCCACCTATGGCGCCGGCGTGACATCACTCCCGCCATGAAGGGTATAGTGCACAGTGCAACGATACGTTCGACCCTACTGTACGGTTGCGAAATCTGACCCCTAAGATCAGCCGACATAGTGGCTAGTTACATTCGAGCATCGGTGCCTTCGCAGTTTGGCTTACATCTGGTGGGTACAACGCGTGAGCAACCAGCGTGTTCGACGCCTTGTTGACGGTACAAGAAAAGGAACTGAACAGCTGAGCACCGTCATTTCACGCACCAGGCTCCGATGGCTAGGCCACGTGCTACGCATGTCAGCCGACCGGTTTCCGCGACGTGCGTTGTTTGCTCGCCGGGGGTGGGGATGGAAGAAGAGGAGAGGTGGCCAAGCGATGACTTGGTCGAGAGGAACGAAGGCCCTCACTTTGAAGCTGGCCTCGGTTGGAGCGTCACGGCTCGCTGGTTGGGGTCCAAAAGACGATGAACATGTTTGGCTAGATACATTTGCTGAGATGGCTGGGAGCGGACCTCAGTGGCGTTCCTGTTGTGAGTTTCTTTTTCCCTCCCCATCCATTTTAGCCTCACCCTACAACCACGATCTCATAAGGTAGCATAATATAATTTTACATATTTTCTGTTGCTTAGTAACTGGCTAGTAGCTTTCCGGAATGATGCCCATCCTTTACTCGTAGCTCAGCGGGCATGCAACTGTTGCATTTTTTTCTTCTTTTTCGTTTACCTATTGTGACGCAGTAACTGAGGTGTTTTACATCACTAGCTAACGTGTATAATAATAATGATGATGACGATTTATGGAGCACGGTGCAACGATCAAACCGAAGTAGAAGCCGAAACTAGAAAACATTGCTCAGTACAACGTTCCAAAGACAAGAAGTGCATACAATGATGAGGCACGGTAATAAAGTTCTTACACGAGGTGGAGTATTGCATAAACAAGATTTACCTAATTTGAGAGCTGGAGTCAACCTGTTGCGTCCATTGATAGCAAGCTTGCGCCCTTTCTTACCGAGACCAGGACACAGTGCATGGTGGTGCACAAATGTCAAAGTGGCCGAGAAGACGAGCGTCTGCCTGTTTTGTTTGATTTGCTTGGGATTCGAAACGCTTGTGACCTTATCAGGATCAGACGCTGTATTAATCCAACTGCAAAGCTGTCTCAGCTCTTCAAAGTGGTTGGCTTCTACTAATTTATCCGCCTCGTCCACAACAAGAAATCCGCAAGAGGGAATGCTACATAAATGTGGTTCCTGCTGAAAAGGTAAAGGACAGTTGGATGGCAAACGGGGTTCACAAATGTGAACAAATGATGTGCAAGGTAGTGAACCAGTGAGAAAGGGAACGGAAGAGTAGACAATTGAATTACATTGTGAACGATTAATGAGAGAAGTATCAATGCGAAGAAACACATGTAAGAGTTACCTGTTGAATAAGTTGCCACAAGCGGCCGGGTGTTGCCACTATGATATCAGGCCGATAACGCAACAATCGCTGTTGTTTCTGTATTGATAAGCCACCAACAATAGCTTCGACGGTTGGGCGCGGCTGCATGAACTCAGCCAGGGAGCGTAGGTGAGCCCGCACCTGTGGGAAGGTTGGAGACAGAGAACCGCGTAATTATCTAAGGAGACGTTAAACGGTCTCACACTGATCATCATAGTACTCGGGACAAAGGCTACGTCCCAAACACAAAATTAGGCACCACCATGGGCATCAATCGCAATGAGTCAAAATACTCGCAGTACCTTTGCATGCCTTGAGAGTGCTACTCCGGTCCGAAAGGATAAGTTAGGGGTTATCGACTGGCACTCACAAAAAGTAGTTTAACACACGAGTGATGATGTAACACGCTTAATAAACCGACGTCAATGCTTGCCACGAGTAGTTCCCCCGCAAAATCATAGCAATGTCATGACGATGCAAAGATTTGCACACCACTTATCCAATGTGGCTGCCAAAAATCGTATAAACCGGGCAGTATGGTAAGATGAATCCATCATGGGTCTCATCACATTCACCTTAGGCTTGTCGAAGCAGTGTTGTCCAGGATGTTGGAACAAAGCAGTTACGGCAACAACATATAGCAGAACGGAGAGTTACATTAAATAATCATCGACGGCCATACGCCGTCGGTTACCAAAATGTATACAACCGGAGCCACTGCAAATTTGTGCCACGAAAATAGATGTTTGACGGAAATGAGCCAGACAATCACCCGTCAGATTATAAGTTGACAAAATTTAGGAAACGAAAACAGCGTACGGCGAAACGAAGACAATATATTGTATCTTAGAACACGCTTGCAGGCCACTCACCTGTAATGCCAGCTCACGTGTAGGAACTAGCACCAAACCGTAAACATGAGAATCTGGGGTTGGTGAGCATTTTGTAGATTGCTTAGGCGCATGGGAAACATTTTCTTTGCCAGGACTGTGCAAACCACTATGGCCCAAAAGTGACTGAACACTGAGCACTTCACCAGTTTCGATATCCAGTTCTTCAACTAAGGCCAAATTCAAATAAGGGTCCTTCGAAACTTTATCCCTTTCAGTCTTACGACGTTTCGTTAGGGTGTGTAATGATGGGGTAAACTCTGATCTGTCAGGTGCAACTGCGGAAAACACATGGGCGCCCGTAGCTATGGTCCGGAGGTTGTCATTTATCTGAAGCTGTTGAAAAAGATGAAGATGAATGAATTAACGGACAGAAGCTGAAGTACAAATGGAGAATAACAAAAGACGAGATGAGAACATATGGAACAGATTTTCGGCATGTGGGAGGTGCTGCCGCAGCGTCACTCGTGCCACAGTCCGACTATGGCTGTGTTTCTCAAATATAGGGTGCGCGTCCGGCTCAGAGGATGTCTCCGCTATAGGCTAAGACACAGCCATAAAGGTGCTCTTAAAAATACATGGACATTCTGTGTCCCGGATCGTGCCAAAATTCGAAATGGGTTACCCGAGGCTTTAACGATAACAACTGGTGTACACAATGTTTCCCGTTTCTCCATTTTATAGCCTTAACCGGATTATTCATCATGTAGTTATCATTAGAAGGTCCCACAATAGAGCATAAGAAAAGTAAATTATGCAAATGATATCACAAGACAGCACAGTCAATCCAAGAAAAACTCTTCACAGTGGCTACAACATTTGGGATGCATACACTTTAAGACGGGTAAATGCCACTGAATGATCTCTAAAAACACGCCAGTTCTTCTGCGTTTGATGAGGAGAAATTGAAAGCAGTTGGACAATTTAGTCAATCTCGCAGACGAATAAGCAGAAGTGATCGGTTAGCTGCTGAAATTAACGCAAAAGCTACGGAGAGAAATGATTCCAGAAAAAAAAACCTAGGTTTGGGAAAAGATTTGTGATGATCATAAAACCTATTGCGCAGGATCACATCGACAGCCGTCCTAAGAAAAAGAGCGGAAAATTGTTTCCTCCGCTCTGAGAATCTCAGTTATCCTCGGAGCCTTGACCACCGTTAGACATGTAGAGCTGTGTGTGTTGTGCTCGTAGTGGGGTAATGAACAAACGAGAGTTGGGTGGTTGTGACCAGAGCAGCTCATTAGATCAACAGAAAAGTAGCACAAATCATTACAATCATTATTATCAATACACGTTAGCCAAGGGAGAAAAATCGACTCAGTTAAGGCGCCGCAATTAAAATTAGATATGACATTAGGCATTAGAGACTATAATGCTAAGCTAAGCTAAGAGCCACATCACCAATCCGCATGAGTCATTGAACTGACCATGTGCTAGACCTGCTGCCTTTCGGGTGTACATTTAATCCAAGGCTTTAGCTCAGGACCCGTGTCGCTCTCCTTTCAAGTGTAAGCGCCTTGCCAGTATCCCAGTCCAAAGCTAATCCTCTTCGGAGGTTAGGAAGTGGTCGATGGCCCTCTTCCCATAAAACCTAGCCACGGGAGACAACAGGTCCATGGTTTATAAGCTCACCACTCAATTGGCGTACAGCACGAGCGCCGCGCATTGTCTTTGAAGGTGGAAGGGCACCTCCAGGGGCTCAATAGTCTGTTACTTCCCGCCTCAAACCAGGCAACCCCGGTCAAATGGGTGCAAACCCGCCAAAATCCTTCTGCCTCTGGCCACGGATGCAAAACACAAATGAACTGTTTCAGTACCTCAAAGGCAGCGTGTGACGGACCTCAAGCAGATCGCAAGCTGTCTCTGCAATTACATTTCCGAGCCAAATCTGCTCCCCACTAACATGTGGGTCAGAATATTCAGTCGAAGGTTCCGAGCGGACTCCCGCAAGCAAAAGTCTGAACCCCAAGCACCATCAGGCGCGCGATTTTCCACCGATGTAATCGTATGCCTGCGTGCAAAGCCCTCAACATCGGGTGCTAAAAGTGCGCACACTAGTGGACCGGAACTGGAGTGAACGCCCCGAGCGACGCACTGCACTGGCGGCGAAGGAAGTGGCGCGCTACAACACCGATATTGCGGCCATCAGTGAGACGGAGCACGTTAAAAAGGTAAGTTGCGTGAAGCAGGTGCTGGCAAAACGTGCTACTGGATGCGCAACGCCGTCGTAGCACCACGTGAATATAGGGTCAGGTTTGCACTATTTCACCACCAAAATCGCCAACTGGTGGGTGAACTAACTGACATCAGCGCGCGACTGATGACTGTTCGCCTAAGACTCGGGAATGGTAAGTATGCCACTTTTAGCAGCACGTAAGGTCCGACCATGTGTTATATAGATGACACGCGTGATCAATTCTACACTCAGCTATCCTCCGTGGTACGGTCTGTGCCGAGGAGCGACCGACTATTTTTGCTGAGTGATTTCAACGCGCGCGTTGGGCGTGATCCATCGGTGTGGGCAGTTGTCATGGGACCGCATGGCATTGATTCAGCGAATGCGAACGGTGGCAGGCTGCTCTCACTGTGTGCCACTCACGGTCTGACGATCACGAACACTCGGTTTGCACTGAGTGCGAGTGATATAGCAACCTGGACTCACCCACGGAGTTGTCACGCTCACCTGCTCGACTATGTCATCGTACGTCAGCGTGATATGCGTGAAGTGGGCATGACACGCGTTGAGCTGAGTGTGGCACTGATCACAAATTGGTGTGGACCGAACTGTACATATATTTTCGTAAATCCATGTATTGCACTACTACCGTGAATCGGCGTAAATTTAACATTCTCTCCCTCGGTACTGTGGTGAAACGAATTGAGCTGCAAAAGGCGATGGCTGCACGGCTGTGTGATGTGGAATGCATAGCCCCAGTATGCGACCTGTGACACCACATTCGCGACCAGATAACAGCTGTTGCCGAGTAGAACATCGGGGGCGCAAACTGTAAGCGGCCTGATTTTTTTGATGAGAACAATGCGACGATTGGCGCATTGGTGTTGGAGAAGAATGCAGCATTTCCTGCATATGTCGCAGACCCCAGTGATTTGGGGAATAAGAGTGAGTTGCGACGACAACGGACTCGAAGGCTATATCGCATTAAAAATGCATGACTAAATATATATATATATATATATATATATATATATATATATATATACGGTTGGCGGCATACGGTTTCGGATCTGCCTGTCACTGTGGCCAGCCACAGGACGCCTGCGCCTACATAGAGACCACGGATGGCTTGCGCTACATCACCCACAGATCCAACAACACACCCCATATCCAGTGTAAACCCGAAGGAATAAGACAGGGAGGCATGTGGATGGGAGCCACGTTTCATCAACGGAGGCGGCCCACACTCCTTCACAGGCAAACACAAGCACGCTGTATTTGGGGAATCAAGCGCACACACAAGGCGGTGGCTGGAAGGTAGTCCGCTCCACACTGAGTGCATGGAACCACTCTTTGATCTTAACACCGCCACAAGAAACGTGCGCCCCGTCCCCTCCAGCAACGACCAACTGTCTCCTAGAGCCAGTATGGACGAGGTAGTGGGTAATAGACAGGTAGGCACCTTGTCAACACGCACATCAAGCACAACCATACCGGGGATATCAAGCAACAGCCATTCTCTTGAGAGAAAGATAACAAAGAAAATAAATCGAGTAACGCATAAGGAAACGTGACAAAAGTTTTAAATTGAAGAGCATATGAAATAAGTTGTTTACAAACGAATCCGAGATAAGTTCACGAGGTCAGAAAGTATATTTTACGGAAATGCCGCAAACACGAAAATGTTATCAAAATTAACTACAATTAGCTTAAGCGACGTGTGCAAGTTTATAGAAGAGCGTGCAGGTAGACATTTATATGAGAAAGAAAAGCATTAGGATAAAATTGAAAACCCACCACTTGAAATAAAGAGACTTAGCATGCAAGCATGTGGTTAGTAAATCGAATGCAGCCTACCTACAAACGCTGCGCCCGTTCTGCCTACGTTCTCTGCAGGGCCCGTCGTCGCTTCGGTAGTGGTCCCAAGTGTCCTCGCTCATGGCTCACTAAGCCTGCCTGACTCAGGCATCCACGACCGCATGTGTTACAGCACCATGCGCTTGATATCAATGGAGTACAACCCATCGTTGCTTGCCGCTTCCGCACTTGTCGCTTCTTCTCTGCATGTATGAGGTCTTTCTCCCGCACTTCGGCAACTGCATTCGTGATCAGATCGCGCCATGCACGCTGATCAACCGCCTTCGATTCCCATGACCTGCAATCAAGATTAGAACGTGAGAGGCTCACTTTGATCATGTCCTGGTAACGTAACTTTGGTTTCCCCACATGCCGCTTCCCAATACTCCGCTGACCGTATAAGAGTTGTTTCGGTATCCGCGTTGAATTCATACGGCTCACATGATCGAGCCACCTCATGTGTCTCAGCAAAACTATGCAGTCCACTGCATACATTCCACTACGGTGCAACACTTCCGTGTCTGCAACTCTGTCGCCCCAACCGATGCGCAGAATACGTCGCAAACACTGCTTATGGAACCGCTCGAGATATCGCACATCTCGCCGGTATATCGTCCACGTTTCACTGCCGCATAGAAGAACGGACAGCACCATGGATTTGTACACCATCAGCTTCGTGCCAATGGTAAGTTGATGGTTGTTCCACACTCGGTACTCAAATTTCCCGAATGCCGCCGCTGCCTTCGACACGCGGATACGCAGCTCACTGTGTAGCTGCTGATGAGTCGAAATCACACTCCCAAGGTAGTAGAAATGGGAGGTGGTTTCCAATACTTCAGCACCAATGCTGATTCGCGGCAATATTGAAGATTGCACCTCCGGTGAAGGCTGAAAGAGACAGACAGTTTTGCTTGTGTTGATGGTGAGCCCGAATTTGGCCGCTGTCGAAGCCAGAACACTAGTCATATGCTGCAACTCATCCGCCCTGTATGAAAACAACGCAAAGTTGTCAGCAAACAGCAACATAAGGATAGTTGTCTCACAGACTAGAGTTCTCGCACCGAAACGACGGATGTTCAGCAACCCACCATCAATACGGTGCTCCACGTGAACACCGTAAGCAAAAGCGGCATCAAAAGCACAAGACATCATTGCATGAAGATATATATTAAACCGGGCAGGAGCCAAGGCACAGCCTTGCTTCACACCAGAGACAACTGCAAAGTCATCCGAGGTCTCTCCACTCAGCTGCACCCTCGCTCGCATACCATTGTGCAGACATTCAATTAAACTTACAAATTTACGACTGCAACCAAACTTACCCAACACCAGCCACAATGCCTCGCGGTTCACCGTATCAAATACATTGGTGAAATCAACAAAAAGCGAGTACAAAGGCTGGTGTCGTTCTCTTCACTTCTCCTGCAACTGACGAGTCGCAAACACCATAGCTATAGTGCTGCGATCCGAACGGAATCCACATTGCTCTTCCGCCACATTCGGTTCCACAACCTGACTGACGAGGCGGTTGAGCAGGATTCGGGCAATCACGTTGCCCACACAACTCAGCAAGTTGATGCCACGATAATTCGTGCAACATTGCTTGCTCCCTTTACCCTTGTACAGTGGTAGCACAAGTGCATCCTTCAGCTCCGAAGGCGCTTCCTCCTTAATCTATACACGTTGCACGAAGTGGTGCAGCGCAGTCACTAACGCGGCTCCGCCGTGTTTCAATACTTCAGGCGGGATCCCGTCGGCTCCGGCACACTTGCCGTTTTGCAGCTGAGCAAGTGCTCTCTGCGTCTCATCCAGTGTCGGCGTGTCCGCCAGATTTGTCTTCACATCGTGCTGCTTCAGGAAGTTCAAAGTAGGCCAGTCGATCTCTGAACGATTGTTCAAGAGACAGTCAAAGTGTTTCCACCAGGTCTGCATTATGTCTGCAGTCTGTGTGCAGGGAGCGCCTAAACTACCATCGATCAGTGTCCTCAGCGGCTCCAATCTCGGTCCATACACCGCCTTCAAGGAGTCAAAGAATTCCTTGTGTTGGCGGCGTTCGGCGTAGCATTCCATCTGCTTCGCCTTCTCCGTCTATCATGCATTTTTAATGCGACGGAACTCTCGGGTCAGTCGCCGTCGAAGTTTGCGAAACTGAATACTCTTTCCCAAGTTAGTTGGGTATGCGACATGTGCAGCAAATGCTGCATTCTTCTCCAACACCAATGCGCCAATCGTCGCATTGTTCTCATCAAAAAAATCAGGCCGCTTACAGTTTGCGCCCCCGATGTTCTACTCGGCAACAGCTGTTACCTGGTCGCGAATGTGGTGTCACAGGTCGCATACTGGGGCTATGCATTCCACATCACACAGCCGTGCAGCCATCGCCTTTTGCAGCTCAATTCGTTTCACCACAGTACCGAGGGAGAGAATGTTAAATTTACGCCGATTCACGGTAGTAGTGCAATACATGGATTTACGAAAATATATGTACAGTTCGGTCCACGCCAATTTGTGATCAGTGCCACACTCAGCTCAACGCGTGTCATGCCCACTTCACGCATATCACGCTGACGTACGATGACATAGTCGAGCAGGTGAGCGTGACAACTCCGTGGGTGAGTCCAGGTTGCTATATCACTCGCACTCAGTGCAAACCGAGTGTTCGTGATCGTCAGACCGTGAGTGGCACACAGTGAGAGCAGCCCGCCACCGTTCGCATTCGCTGAAGCAATGCCATGCAGACCGATAACATCTATCCAAACGAATGCATCACGCCCAACGCGCGCGTTGAAATCACTCAGCAAAAATAGTCGGTCGCTCCTCGGCACAGACCGTACCACGGAGGATAGCTGAGTGTAGAATTGATCACACGTGTCATCAGGATAACACATGGTCGGACCGTGAGTGCTTATAAAAGTAGCAAACTTACCATTCCCGAGTCTTAGGCGAACAGTCATCAGTCGCGCGCTGATGTCAGTTGGTACACCCACTACTTGGCCATGGAGGCGATCGGATATTGCAAATCCGACCCCATGATCACGTAATGCTGAGGCAGCGTTGCCCACCCAGTAGAATGTGTAGCCAGCACCTACTTCATGCAACTTACCTTTGTTAACGTGCTCGGTCTCACTGATGGCCGCAATATCGATGTGGTAGCGCGCCAGTTCCATCGCAACCAGTGCAGTGCGTCGCTCCGGGCGCTCGCTGGAGTTCCGGTCCAGTAGTGTGCGCACTTTCCAGCACCCCATGCTGAGTGCTTTGCGCGCAGGCATACGATTGCATTGGTGGGCAATCGAACGCGAGGTGGTCGTTGTGCTTCGGAAGTTTGCTTGAGGGACTCCACCCGGAGCCTTTGGCTCAACAGCCTGACCCACAAGGCAGTGGGTGATTTGGAGGTTTGCTTGAGGAACTCCGACCGGAGTCTTTGGCTCAATAGCCTGATCCACAAGGCAGTGGGGAGCAGATCCAGCTGGGAATGTAATTGCAGAGACAGATTGGGACGAAACTTACGTCACTCACAAACATCCTTCAAATAATCTACCATCGCCCTTTGGACTTCGGATGGACAGTTACTTCGGTCCACTGGGAAGTGACGAGTGAGTGAGCCGATCTGCAACACCAGGACAGTTACTATGAGCTCATTGGCAATACGTCGCGCACTAAGCAGAAGTCACGTGTTAAATTCCGCACCTAATCGTCAGCCCTCGGTAGCTCCGTGGTAGAGCAGCGGACCGGAAATTCGTGGACCGGGGTTCGATTCCCCGTCGAGGCAGATTTTCGTGTGCAGTTTAATCGTGACTTCTACCTTCTACGAAGATTGGGATCTGCTTGACGAAAGTCGCACGCAGCCTTGGAGGTACTGGAACGATTCTTATATGATTTGCGACCGTAGTAGAATACACACCTGCGACCACAGCCAGACGCAGGTGGGTTTTGGCGGGTTTGCACCAATGTGACTAGGGGCTGCCTGGCTTGAGGCGGGCAGTAGCAAACCATTGAACACTCGGAGGTGTCCACCCACCGTCAGAGACAATGCGTGGCGCTCGTGCTCTACGTCAATCGAGCTGTGAGCTTATAACCCGTAGACCTGTTGTCTTCCATTGCTAGGTTTTACGGGAGCAGGGCTATCGACTACTTCCTAACCTCCGAAGAGGATGGACTAGGATAATTGCAGGGCGCGCACATCTGACAGGAAAACGACTCGGGTCCTCAGCCAAAGCCTTGGATTAAATGTACACCCGAAAGGCAGCGGGTCTAGCACATGGTCATTACACTGACTGATGCGGATTGGTGTCATGGATCTTAGCAGGGAGAAGGGCGAAACCCAACTCCCACCCAGCGGTCGCCACGTGGAGGCGTCCAGGACATGAGACAATGGCGCAACAGTAGCAGCAGTGGGTACAACATCTGTCAGGATTTAGCCACCACCAGCCTCAGCGCACCGTAGGCTCTCCCGCCGCCCCTGTACATTATATATATATATATATATATATATATATATATATATATATATATATATATATCGCAAGCTAAGGCGGTCACGCGATCGCCAGGAAGAAGCTCAATACCCAGCTTATGGGAACCTTCCAGAGATCTCAACAGGACTTCTCAATCGCCAAGTTAAAGAGGAATGGAGACAAAGGGCATCCCTGTCGCACACCACTAGTGATAGCGAAGGGTGAGGAAAGATTGCCGTAGACCCACAATCTACTTGACACTTGGAAGTCAAACGCAGGAATGATGGAAGTGATCTTTTCGGGGACACCATTTCTTAGCAAACAGTGCTATAAGTCAAGCCAATCGACCGAACCAAATGCCGCTCTAGTGTCCAGGAAAAGGAGAATGGTTAGCCTGTGGTAGAGATGGCGGTGTTCAAGGATTTGGCGTAGTGTGTAGATCTGGTTCATGCATCCTCGACCTGGGAGAAAACCGGTTTGTTCTTCGCGGTAAATCAATTTGCGGATCAGGGATAGTCTGCGGAGCATAACTGATACCAGCGGTTTGGAAGCAACAGAAATGAGACTGGCACCCTTGTGATTAGCACAGGATGTGCGAGCATCTTTCATGAAAATAGGGACATTTACTGATTCACTCCGGGAGGATAGAATTCTCTCTTCGTGCCATATCTTGGAAAACAACGATGTCAAATGCTTGACAAGTGCTGGGCCGCCAAACTTGAACATCTCCGGAGGAAGGTTGACAGAGTCGGGAGACGTGAGTCTCTTGAGGTGTCGAATCTCGACGAAAACGTCCGCTTCGTTGGTTGACTTCAATGAAATGACCCAAAGCATGCAATTGGGTGTACTCGGCATACAAGCGGACAATGGATATTGACTGAAGTTGAGGTGAAAATGTTCGGCCCCACACTTTACGCGTCTTTGCAGGTTACTGATTCGTGGTGCATGGGCATCACAGATAGTCTCGCTGACACCAGGCCTTCTGGGGTCGGTGAACCGAATGAGCCGAAAGAGCAGCGGTCACCATCTCCGAAGCGCGCTGAGACTATCAAGTCTCGCGGTCAGTACGCAAGCTTTGTTTGAGCTGCCGATTGTGTCTAGCGAATAGAATCGTGAGCTGACAGGTTGCAGATTTCGACGGCAGTCAGACAGTTCCAGTGAGCGAGCGGAGATCCAACTTGTCAAGGGGTGTTGGTTGAGAGCACAAAGAGATTGAGGAAACGAAAGTATCGCTTCCTGTAAACAAACCTAATATTGCTCAACATTCTGGTGTGGACTACAGGTGAGAGCATCCGATAGCGCAGCCTCATAGCTTAGTCGGACAGAGGGGTCAACTAGTCTGTTTGTGTGAATCTTACGGCGCAATTGTTTCCGACGCCCACTGAAGCGCATAAATAAGCTCGTGATTAAATTCGTGGCAAGTTGACCAGAATGACTTGCAATCTTGTATCTTAGTTCACCAATGGAAGCTGATTGCGATGTGGTCGATCTGGGACCAAAATTGTGTTGACGACGGAGAGCGCCAGGTAGCGGAACACCTGCTGTTATGTCGGAAATTGGTGTTGAAGAGAAAAAGGTGGTTGTTTTCGCACAATTTAAGAACTCGGTGTCCATTCTCTGAGCCTGTCTCGGTAAGCGCGTGTTGACCTGAGGTAGCGTTCATGTGAAAGAAGGCGACCGACCCGTGCATCAAAATTGCCAACAAGTATAACTAAATCCGACTTATCCACTTTAGTCAAAAGACGGTGAAGTTCGCGGCAAAAATCGTCCTTGACATGGTCGATAGTGCAGTCAGTTGGGGCGTAGGCGGAAACGACAAACAAGTTGCGGTTATTCTTGTAACGCCCGTTGACATGACATGATCCCTGAAGCCAAACTGCGCATGGCCGACTGCTAACTGGTAACCAGTCGAGCAAGTCAGTTTAGGCTTTCTTACTTAGTGCTATCCCAAAACGAGCCAAACCTGCTACAGCTGCTTTTGCGTCAGTGGATAGACGCAGTTGGTGTAGGGCTCCGCGATCAGAAGGGGATGTCAACCTGAGTACCCAGCTGGGACCATGCAACCGGGTTTCGGAAACGCAGCAAATGTCAATGGCAAGAGACTCCAGGGTACGCGCCAGGCCGGCTTGTTGACTAATTTGCATAAGCGTTCGTATGTTGGAGCAGGCCAATTGGAACTGAGATCGTGGTCGAAGTATGGCCGTCAATGGAGTTTTTCGGGTGTCGGCAAAACCGCGATCGAAATTAGAATCAACGGAGGTGGAATTGACAACAAATGAAGTGTTGGCGTGTGATGGAAGTTGGCGAACGAGAAAAACAGTAGTAAAGGAAGCGTGAAAGGAAGGTAAATCCATTGTTTTCCTCAGCGAGCATGATCCTATCCGGTTGCCCAGGCCGACGAAGACAGCTGACTAAGGGGAATCTCAACATCACCAATAAACGTTAGGTAAGGATGTGAAACACACCTTAGCTAATGTGACGCAATACAAAAAATACACTACAAAAAATTCGAAAGCAGGTAATATAATGTCGAATATTATATTATGTAATTCGTATGAGATCGGAACTGGAGGGCAATGGACAAAGAAACTCACAACACAAACGCCACTGGGGCCAGCTCTTCGTCATAGCACCAAGTGAGTAAAAGCAAACATGCCCATCGTCCTGTGGACCCAAGCCAGACAGTCGGGATGCACCAACCGACGCCAAGTTCGAAGTGACGGTTAACATTTTTCACAACCAAATCGCTTGGCCTTCCCTCCTCCTCCAACCGCACTCCCGGCGCGCAAGCAATGCACGTCACGGGAGTCTGTGTGCTGGCATGCGAAACACGTGGCCCAACCATCGGAGCCTGGTGCGTGATATAATGGTGCTGAGCGGTTCACTAGCTCCTCCTGCACCAAATACGCGACGTCGAACACGCTCATTGCTCACGCGGTGCTTCCACCAGACATGAGCCAAGCTGCGAAGTCAGCAATGGTCAAATGTGACTAATCTCTTTATGTCGAACGACCGGAAAGGCCAGGTTTCACAACTGTATAAGAGGGTTGAACGTACGGCCGCATTAAAAACTCTGCCCTTCAGGGCGAGAGTGATGTCGCGTCTGCGCCACAGGTGGCGGAGATTGGCAAAAACACCCAGCTTTTGCAATACGTTTCGTAATCTCATTTTCGATCCCAAGGGCTCTAATATAGCTGCCCAAGTACTTGAATTCCTGAACGACTTTTAGCTGATCACCACCAAAAGGTCAGCGCAGGGGTGGGTTCCTGCCAATCTTAGAAAAGTACTTTGCATTTCGATGGAGCAAAGCATAGCACAAAACGATTGACAATCAGTGCTAATCGGTCCAGTGCTGCTTGACATGTTTGGGAGCTGTACCAGATTACAGCGACATCGTCCACAAACTCCAAGTCCAAAAGCCATTCATCAGGAAGTAGCTCCACACCTTCTAGGTTGTGCCCAGCGAACGCTGTTTCCATGACTTCGTCAATAGCGAAGTTAAAGAGGAACGGTGACAGCGGGCAACCTTGTCTCACACTGCCGGAGATATTGAAGGGCGGCGACAGTTTGCCATAAACCCTCACTCTACCTGAGCTACGCGCGTAAAGCGCTCGCATAATATTTACATATTTCTCGCGTACACCATTACTTATCAGACAATTCCATAAGGCACGTCGGTCTACCGAATCGAATGTACTTTTGATGTCGAGGAACACGACAACGGTGGGGCGCCAATATGTGTGACGGTGCTCCAACAACTGACGTAAAGTGAAGTTGTAGTCGATGCAGCCACAACCCTGACGAAACCCGGCTTGCTCTTCCGAATTTAGCTTTCACGATCGCCAGTCATTCTGTGAAGAACGACAGACGCAAACAATTTAGAGGCAATTGAGAGCAGACTTATCGCTCTATGATGGCCGCATTCCGAACGGGAGCCTCCCTTGAAAATCGGGACTAAGACGGAGCGGCACCAGCCTGCCGAGACAGTTTCCTGCTCCTAAAGTTCCACTAGCAACTCAACAAGAGCAGGTCCCCCGAATTCGAAGAGGGCTGGGATAAATTCTGCCTGCCCATGGGGCCTTATGCAATTTCAACAATCTGATCTCACGTTAGACTACTGCGCGTGAGCGCGGATCTAAGGAGACGGCCAATGGAGAAGAGTACCCAATGCCCATAAAAGAAAGTGATAATTTAGATTGGTTGAACCGCCTTGCAAAATGTTCGGGCCAAGGCTTTAAGCTTTTTGACAGGCTGTGGATCGGCTGTCAACTCTCGTCGCGTATGGCCTCGCTAACACTATGTCTCCTGTTGCCTATTTCCCGTATCAGATGAAATAATTTACGATGATTACCAACGGTAGCGGCTGTTTCTATTTCGGATACACGATGAGACCACCAGGCTTCGCGGTCTCTCTTCAGGCTAGCACGTAGTTCTGCCCTGAGATTTTTGCGAGTTTCACTGTATTCGCTTCCAGCCGGAATACGTCGGCGAGCATCCATGAAATCCAGAGACTTTGCAGAGACGCAATGTCTAGGTTGGCAATTTGATTTGCTACATGAACATATGCCTTCTGATAGTAACGTTTGATGAATATGCAACCAGTGACCTTCGACAGTGTTCAGTGGGCGTTTACTCATCCCAGATGCCGGCGTACTTTGGTACGCATTCAGAACACCTGGCTTCGCCAGTTGACTGGTGTCAATGCGCTCAGAGCGACGTTGCAGATGTCCGCCGAAACGCAACCGTAGGTCGGCACACACGAGCGTGATCGGAGTCCACGCTGGAGCTTCAAATCGAGCGAGTTTTGGACACAACCTTTCCAGCGGTAACTAATCGCGATTTGCTCGATTCGAGTCAATGGCTGACTCGAGTCTGGCGGGCGCCAAGTCACTCTTCTGCGGGTGCTATGTCGAAAGTTAGTGCTCGCGAGAAAGACGCGCATCTTCACAGAAGTGTAGCAACCGCTCACTGTTATCGTTACGGGAGTCTACACTAAGTTGGCCGTCCTGATGAAGCTCAATCAGAGGACAACTTTCTGACTTGAGCGTTTAGATCACCAGCAAGCACCACAGTATCAGTGCTTCTTCTGTAACGAAGAAGGTCGTTAAGTTGGTGATAGAAATCATCTTTTACCGAATCATGGCTGTAGTTTGTGGAGGCGTAAGCCGCAATGACAAACAGGCACTGTTTGTCCCCGCGCGACTTCGAAGCCTGGAACGAGCCAGTAAATCTAACGGCGCATATCCGGCTGTTGATTGGGATCCAATCGATCAGGACAGCTTCAGTTCGAGAACTCAAGACAATGCCGAGGCCAGCTTGACCTGCATTTGAAGCTGCGTCATCGTCAGACACACGCAATGAGAATGTGCTGTCAGTGTCGCATGTGGGGGACCGCAGGGTAAGCACGCAGTCCGAATGTTGCAGGCATTTCCGAGAAACAGCAAACATCGATCGATAGGGTCTCGAGTGTATGGGTAAGTGGTGCCTATTGTCCAATCTGTAACAAAGTGTGTAAGCTGAGGCATGCCGGTCTTACCGAGGATCGAGAACTTTAAAAACGGATGAACTGACATTGTCCGCCTAGCTGAACATGGACTTATCGACCGGACTGGAGCGACACCCTGTGATTGTGAGTGAATTGAAACTAGAAGACAAGCGACTATTGAAGCAAGGTGAGGGAGAGCCAAGGATTGGGGAATAGGAAACGGGGGGATAAAATTGAAGTTAGTGCAGGACGCCAAAGATGAAAAACTGCATGAGGGGGATAAGAAAACTGGAAGGCCTGGGCAGCAGCATCCAAACCATTATTCACTCTGCTCGATGCAGCAGATAGAATGCCGTTTATTATCCTCTGCGACAGCCAGAGCATCGGGAGATTGTTAGAAGGAAAACTCATGGTGTACTACTTGGGCAGGATACTGTCACGTTGCCCAAGCCCACACGGGAGAACAATTAGGATTTACAACCAAAGGTGCAAAAACCTTACCGCAAGACAGCGGGGTTCTGGCATTGGACTACAGAGAGCCCGTTTTATTTAGTAAGGATAAAAGATATAAAAAATAACAATACTAATAACACATTGTTGGTTGTTGTTGAAAGAGGAAGCTAAAGGGAAGGGATAAAGAAACTCAAAACACAAATGCCACTGAGGTTCAGTCTTCGCCATGTCAACTAGTGTATCCAACCAAACATGTTCATCGTCCTTCCCACCCCAGCTGGGTAGTCTGGAAATACTAATCGACGTCAACTTCGAAGTGAGAGAATTTATTCCTCTCGACCAAGTCACTGCTTGGCCTCCCCTCTTTTCGTCCATCCACCCTCCGGATGCGCAAAAATCGCACGATGGGGGATCCGGTGTGCTGACATGCCCAACACGTTGCCTAGCCATCAGAGCCTAGTGCGTGATGTAATGGTGCTGGGTGGTTCACTAGCTCTTCGTGCACCAAACACGGGAAGCCGAACACGCTCATTGCTCACGCGTGGTTCCCACCAGGACTAAGCTGAGAAGGCAGTGATGGTCGGACGTAACAATCCACTTTATGTTTGTGTCATTAGTTTCTTTGTCTCTAGCCATCCCGCTTATCTTCCCCTAAGAAAAACGATCTCATCCTACATCGATAATATGAGGGCATTATATTGCTTGCCTTTTAATTTTCGTATTCTGCTATGTTTAATACTTTACTTTCGCATATATCTTTCGTACAGCGGCATAGTTAGCTGAAGTGTGTTTCTCGCCTTCATTTAATGTATAATGATGATGTACAAGATCGAGAAAAATGACAGGGAGGTAGTGCATCAAGTGTGGATGAATACAGACAGTCATGAATCTGTGACTTTAAGAGAGTGGTGATTAAGGCATTTGAGTCTTAAGGCCACAAAATGATGCTTTCCTTACTATATGGAGATTTTCTTTAGCATGTTTTGGCCAGGATAGATGTTGAGATAAAACTACTCCAAGGTTGTTAACATTGGAAGAACTGAGTATGGCGTGGGCGCTCACGACCATGATGATTAAATAAGATTTCGTCAGAGGAGCAATCGTAAAACAGGAACCGAGAAATAGGATTGCAGATTGATAGTCAGTACGGTGTTGATTCACTCTGCTCACTAGATTGTGATTAACGTGAAATATGCTAAGTTTAAGATGTTACAACAACAGCAAAGTAATGAGCATCAGCGATGTACCCATTGCCTTCTCCTGGCTATAATGCATGTGTGCCATTGCTAGCATTGAGAGCGCATATAGTTAGATAAAACATGGTTAGTCGTCGGGAGTTTATTTTGCTGATGCTACCAGCGATTTATGACCAAGTGGTGCACACACAGGGCGGATGCCTTAAACATTGGTCCTTTTCTAAGGCAGCCAGGAGATAGTTTAGGTCACCAACACCTCCTCAACGTTAAATTGAAAATTTTGAGCATGTCTTTTGGAGGATTACTTTCACAGGACGGTTTCGGAAGTGTTTACCAGAGTGTCGTGGAAAAAATAGGATTTTTGTCAAATTTCGCTTGATTCAAATAATTTTGGATCACTGTTTTCCCCGGATTAAGTCGTATCCATTCTTGCTTACTTATCAAACGTTGTCCATATTTTTACGGGTTCAGCCCCTGGCTATTTTTCAGGTACTTTGGTGTTTTGAAATCCGTTTTGCACCTGTAACTGTTTCTGTGGACTACCCTGCACGTAACAGCTCGTCGGTTTTACATTTTGATACTTATTCGCTGAAAGCATCATATCGGATATACCGGTGCTAATGTGTCTTCGGCTGCATTGATCAGTGAATCTAATGTTGTATGCAACATTTTGAGCTGCTCAAAGTCCGTGACGGACGAGTCTGGGGGTATGTAGTACTATGTATGCAACTGCTGGTACCATGAGACCTGTACCGAATTGAGCTCTGGTCAGTACGCAGTGCTCTCGACTAGCCATAGCATGCTGTTCCATTGCCTTGTATGCCGTAGCCGTTGGTCTACGTATATTGATGTCACAGAGGAGGCATCGAGCAACGTCGGGCTGGGTAATCAGCAGATGTGGTCTTTTCTCGCATCTCTTGGTCGTAAAGTAGAGTTGTTTATGAAAAAGGGAGTCACTATAAATATCGGCTCATTGGAGGTATCCACGCGGCCAATCCCATTTACTGTCGTTGAGAATCCGATAGAGGTGACGTCCACCGTGTCGTGTGCCCCAGCTAACCAGAATGCCCCTAACAAGACCTCTGATATCGTACTGGACGTCATTCAAGGCGAGACCGATATCATAGTCCCAGAGCCAGTTAAAAGCAAGAAGGCTGAGAAAGCCCGTAAGGCACCTGCAAAGCCTGAAGAAAGTAAACCCGTAACAACTTTGGAGGGGAGCATAAATTTCCGACCCTAACTATCCCAGCTGCATTGGCGAAGAAACGCGCCGTGTCACTTGTCAAACCGATCGAAACTGGGGTCGAGTCAAAGACTCGTGGAGTGAATATGCCTGGTTGAGATGATTCTTTCACTGATAGCAGCGTTACCTTCCGTAATGTTGCTGAATCCGCAGCAGCTCTTCTCAGGGAACGCATGCTGGATGACCTCGTGGTTCAAGCTCCGCGTCACCAAGATGCTCCCAACTGGTTTCCCTGATGTCACTATCAGAAAGCTAACCAGACTGGGGAAAGTTGTTGTCGATACACCAACTCCCCGACCCCGATTACTTCGTGCAGTCATCATAACTCAAGAGGAACGCAAAGCGTTAATGCGCTTTCCATTCGAACTCAAAGGTAAGAATAACAGCGTTCAGCCGGATCTCCCACTGCCATATCGAATAATTTAAAGGAAGCCATCAAGTCTCAAGAACAGGTGGGCGGCTGGTGAGCAAGGCTTCCGTCTGGTGGGTTTTAAGATGGTCAACCGAAAAAAATTTCTGCCCTACCAAAATCCCTCCTCGTAGCGTACGACCCAGGTCTGGTCATGCTGAGTTCCTTCGGGTAGTGTTTAGCAATGTGCATAGCCTTAGGGACAAGGTACACGAGGTGAGTCAACTTGTAGATAAATCTCGTCTCGACATACTCGCTTTCACTGAAAAGTAGTTGGCCCCGGATATCACAGATGGTGAGGTATGTTTACTTGGCTACGCGCTACTTAGATGAGATCGCTCCACTGACCGCCAAAGTGGGGGCGTCGCTCTTTATATGAGCTGGAAACTGGATGTGTTGTGGGTCTGTGTTTGCTAGTCGTCGGATCACACAGTTGAAGCCCTGTCGACTATTGTGTGCACTTTCTCTATCCAGTTTACATTTGAAGTGGTATATCGAAGTCCTGGAACTATCTCCAAGGTGGTTGTTGAGTTTATTCGTACTCAGGCTGCAAATAGGTGACTAGTACTGGAGGATTTCAATCTCGCTGAGGTGCGTTGGGCTGATCTATCTTGCAATTCGGCAATGGGCACCTTCGGTTCGGATCGCCTCGACTTAACGTTGCAAGTGTCTGCATTAGTTCGTGGACCTCCTGAACAACCAGCTTCCATCTACCTAGGACCTCATTATTGCGAATTCGCACGAGTTCGTAAGTCATATTACATAGGCTGTGCTCTAGGAGCCAGTGACTGCATATCCTTTCGATGCGCTCTCACTAAGTATCATCAGGTCACCGCTGGGGCATGTCCAAATATTTGGCGGGCAGAATTTAATGCCATGCGAGACAAAGTTTCAGTTCTGCGTTGTGCGATCTCCTTGGCCGACACTGTTGAGTCAGAATGGAAGAAAGATAAAGCATACCTCACCGAGATCTCTGCTCCCAACAACCCACTCATTAAGAAAAGGGAGACGGGCGCAGCCTCCTTGGATAGATTATACAGGTAAACGCCTGATCAGGAAGCGCTCTACGTACTGACGAACTTACCAAGCGGTTTCACAAATAGCACCTACGAAAGCTGTGGAGCGGTTAGAAATAAATGTAAGCAACATAGTAGGAGTGCTCATCTGTACGAGGATTCAGCTGACGCAACAGCAACAAATACAAAAAGTTCTATGTTTACGTAAAGAGGCGAAGCGGAACAAACTCGTTTATACCAGCGTTACCATGAGCGCACGGGACCCGTGCGCATACCAACTATGATAAGGCATGTACACCTAGCACACAGTATACTGGTGTCTTTGATCAAGAGAACTCTCCACCATAGGTGGAGCTGGTCACAAGAGTCCCGGAGGATTCTTGCCTAACTGAAATCAGCATAATGGAGACATAAGTCTTCAGGCTATTACAAGGGCAAATCCCTCCAAAACTTCTGGCCCTGATTCAATTCATCAAAAACTGATGCAAAAATTGGCTGCTGAGCTAAGTGACCCTCTCACATGTGTGTTGACAATATCGCTCGACAGCTGTGTCTTACCTACCGAATGGGAGGTAAAGATCTGTCCGATTTTTAAGAGCGGAGAGTGATCTGTCTGCGAATCACCTGACAGCTAGCTAGAAAAGTGTAGTAGTTAAGTTGTTTTAAAAACCAGCTGAGTAAATGTAACCTTCACAGTGCTGCAAAACACGGTTTCCCTAAGGGCTTTTCGCGTCTGACAAATTTACTTGTAGCTCGTGAAAGCTGGGGTGAGACAGTAGACGACAGTCAGGATATGGACGTGCTTTTGGTTGACTTCTCGAAAGCCATTGAAACTGTCCCACATCAACGACTCTCATTAAAGTTGAGATCGTGTGGGATATCTGGAGCCGCCCTTAAACGGATGTCTGCTTTTCTAGAGGGGAGAGAACAGTGCATACGGGTGGGGTGTAGGCTTTTGCTTAGACAAGCTGTTCTTGGTGGCTTTCCGTAGGTCTCGGTACTAGGGTCGTTGCTTTTCGCAATTTATATCAATGACCTACCCCAGAAGCTTGGAGTACCGTCGCTATTGTTTGCTGATGACCTCAAGCTCTGGAATATTGTGGATATCCCTGGTGGCTCTGAGGCACTTCAGAGTGCCTTGGATAGGTTCTGGGATTGGTCAAGCTTATGGTTGATGCCCATAAATCAGGCGAAATGTTCTGTCCTCCTCATTGGAGGTGCTAGTTCCCCCACGCGCTATGTAGTTAGTGGAAGTGAAATCCCTGTTATCACTCAGCAGATTGATCTAGGCATCGTCCACACCTCAGTGCTTCACTCTGGGGACAATTTGAGGAAGACTGCATGTAGAGGGTTCTGTATGATGTGGTTTACTCGCCGCTCATTCGGTGTTTTAATGGCCGATATCTTTGTAAAGCTTTCCTCAACTTTTGTGCGACCCCACTTAGAATACTGTATGCAGGCTTGTCCACCATGTCTGGTAAAAGGCAAAATGGAACGAGAGGATTTTGCGAGTGAGTACAAGGTTACTGCAAGGATTACGGGAACAAACGTATCCCGAACGTTTGCTTAGCTTGATTATGTACCCAATGCACTCCGGCAGAAGTAGAGGAGACTTGATCCTTACTTATCGTATCGTAACGGGTAAGATCGGTCGAGACTTGTTCTGGTAATTTAGTCCCGCCAAGCTGCCTAGTCTCCGATGTCACCCACCGAACCTACCCAAACTGCGTTCTGATCGGGTAAGGACGGAAACTCGCTTGTCGAGTCAGGTTATTGGATGTTGGAACTCGCTTCGGGAGCACGTCGTTAAGTAATCGAAGGTTTAGAGTTTCGAGCGTCAGTTAGATACTCTTGAGTGGCAATACCAAATCTTCCCCTTCTCCTAACTGACTAGCATCTTCAGATCTCTGCCCGCATTTTTCTAGTTCTTCAAATTTTTATTTCTTAGCTGACATTCCTCTTGTTTTATTAGTTTAGTCTTCACTCTTTCTTAGTACACATAAACCGGCCTGGCAGGGACTGCTGGGCAGGAAATGTGGGCATTAATTGGTTGAACAAGGTGCAACACGGTATTTGTTTTAGGCTTTACATCTCAAGCTAACCTATCAAATCCCGGTTCAAGGATACGCAAAAGAAGGAACATTCACGGGATTATCCTATCGTTCCGGTCCCAACTGAACTTGAACTTGTTCAGGAATGTGGTACTCTGTACGCAACCAGACGACTGGAACAAATCTGTCAGAGGATAAGTTAACAGGTGACACAATGAGTTAGATGCTGACTATAAGGAAAACAGTGAACTTAAGGGTGTGAGCCGAGATTATTGAAGGTTCAGCAGTGGTGTAGACATAATCAGCAGAATGAGGGAAGTAACTTACCGCATACTGTTTGCGGTCTCGGACGTGCATTAATAAAGGCACTCCATATGCCAGAGTTTTTCCACTACCCTAAACAAGTGAAACAGAATGGATGCAAACTTACAGTCGGCGCCGCACCGAGAATATCCTGACGGTCCCGAATAGCACAAGGAAGGGTACATGACTGGATAGCCGTTGGCTCGTGAAAAGAAGCCTTTTCCAGAGCGCGAATGATGTCTTCTGAAACGAACAGCTGGCGCCAAACATCCATTGCAAAGGCTATTGCAGTAATTTCGGTAGTAAAAGAGTAGTGTATATGCCTATAGAGAACATTGCATTGAAGCGTGATAGTGGAGATGAATAAATAAATGTTCGCAAGCCTGATGGTGAAAAAAGACGAAAAAGGAACATTACTATCCAGGTAGTAGATAACTTCAGAGTCATGAAACTGCTAAGTCCAGTCCAAATTTTTAATAATGGCGCAAGTAAACAAATGAAGGCGAGGCGACCGATGTATATCATGTCACCATGAGAAAGAAACGTAAACAGAAAAGCTCCAAGAATTGGAATCAGTAAAGTGAAGGTATCAGTCACGATGCGATGTAATCACGAAGGAGTATTTCCAGTGACCAACGAAGCTACTCTGAGCAGCGCTCTACTGGCACCCAAGAAAAATCACACAATATCCTGGTGTTGAGCTTCTTCTGGTAATCGCGTGACCGACTTAGATTATGCTGATGACAGCTCTGGTTAGTGAAGATTCACAGAGTATACAGGTTATTTTGAACCGTCTGACGAGTAGAGTGTGTAAGTGTGATATGCGCTTTTCTCCCTTGAAGTGTCAAGTGCTACTCCATGACTGGAAGTCGTCTGCCCCCTCACTTGCCATTGAAGGAACACAGCTAGAGCTTGTGGAAAACTTTGTCTACTTCTAAAGCTGTATTTCTGCTGATGACACCGTTGGAAAAGAGGTCGTTTCGCATCACCATAGTCTGGTCGGCACTTACCAACCTGAGTCATCTGTGGAGTCGTCGGGACATATCTCTCTCCTTAAAAGGGTGGGTCTACAACGCTTGTGTCGGCGCGGTCTTGCTGTACGGAAGCGAGTCCTGGCCGCTTCGTGTGGATGACATGCATAGGCTCTCGACCTTCGACAACACATGTTTGCGGTGGATAGCCCGTGTGTGGTGACAGCACCGGGTTTGAAACGATGAAGGCCGGTGTCCGGTCTAGGGAAACAGGAGCCCCCTGCTTAATCACCTTATCGCAATGCGTCAATCGACGTGGCTTAGCCACGTTCTACGTAGGTTATGTGAGCGCTTACTATGCCGCGCCTTATTTGTTCGCACTGGATTGAATTGGGAAAGAAGGCAAGGAGGTCATGCAACCACATGACGGCAAAGCATGAAATCGATGACTTGTCCCGCAATCGTCGGGCCAGTGCGTCTTCCTGGTTGGGGGCCCAAGGATGAGGAATGCAAACGGCTCGACACAATTGGCGATATGGCGCGAAACCAGAATCAATGGAAGGACTGTACATTGAAATAGGTTGAGCAATGTGATTAGAACTAGGCCATTCAAAATGCCAAAAAAGAACAAAATGGGGTGTGAAAACAGATAAAATAAAAAGCCGAAAAATATTTGTTATCTGTTTCTGACATTTGTACTTTTCTATTTTGTTCATGGTTTTTCGACGGTTCAATGTCTATGTATAGACTGCTGCAAATATATGCTGAGTAGGTTTGGACCCACTGACAGTGCCTGTCCACATCGGAGCATGGTTAGTAGCCTAAAGCTGAGCCACATTTTACAACAACATTCGGTATACGGCGGCATGGATAATAAAAAGCGACGTAATGTCAATAACTTGTTATCAGCTGTGCGCCGGAACCTTCTACCAAGAATTCGTTGCAGGCAACAACAAGCAGCTGCAAACGGAGTGGGACAATGGAAGGTCACCTGCACCTAGGCATATAGGAACCGGCGAGCGGTAGAGTACTAGCTAAATGCTTGAGGTACACCAACACCGTCCGCTGCCATCACCGTCAATGACCCCATAAACTCTATGGCATTCTCTATCCAAATTCCTAAGATCCCTGTCCGCACAGATGGAAGGTAGCCGTCCCGTCTAGGTGTACTTTTGGTCACTCCTAAACGAAAAGTAAATATGAAGATAAACGGCGTGACATAACTACATATGTTGTTAAATAAGACTAAACATCTTTATCACCGTCGTACTTCGCCTAAGAAGCTTTACATTTTAGCGAAATCGTAATTTCAGTCAACATGAGTGACCGTTTTGACGCCCTGAGAGACCAACTTTTGTACCCTTGACCGTCTTAATTGGACTTCTGGACAACTTTTGGTCACTCAAAAACATCGAATAAGCTTAAAGGCTATACTTCAAGTTCAAGTAGGACTGGAACGATCGCATTATCCCGTAAGTATTCCTTCTCCAGTTAGGCGTTGAACCAGAAATTGACAGACTTTGAAAGACAAATGTACCTACAACAAAGATAGCAGCACACCCCGTTCCCCCTATTATTGCCCACGGGAGCTGTCATAACAGTCCCTGTTGGGTCGGTTACGTGAAGTAAGAAAGAGAAAAGAGTAAACTCAGAGAGCAAGAAGAGAAAGAGGAAAAAGCTAAACAAGTAGAATACCGAGATATTGGAGTTAGTGAAAAAAAAACCAAAGACTGAAGATAAGTCAGGAAAAATGAAAGGTTTGGTGTTGCCACCCAAGAGCATCAGGATGACGCGCAAACCCTTAACCGTAGGTTCCCTAACCACGTGATCTGGAAGCGAATTCCAGCGATCTATAACTCAGTGCGACAAACGAGTTTCCGTCCTAATCCTATCAGATTGTGGTTTATGCAGCTTCAATGGGTGACCGCAGAGATTAGGTAACTCAGCGGGACTAAATAGCCCTGACAAGTCCGGACCTATCTTACTCGTCAAAATACGATAAGTAAGAATCAAATCCCTTCTTATCCTTCGGTAGTGCATTGAGTACATCCCCAAACTAAGCAAGCGTTCAGGATGTCTGTCCCTGTAGACCCTGTACTAACCTAGTACCCACTCGTAATACCCCCTCCAAGTCTATTTTGTCTCGGATCATTGGATCATTGGATGATAGAAAGCAGAAGGAAGATCCTTTGTCAGCTCCTTCACTTCGCGATCATTGCGGAGATGGCGTGGTTCATTGCGGTAGAAGTTTCCGCAGAGGACCACTGTAGCTGCCTTAGAGGCAGCAGAATCCCAGCGCGCTCAGGTGAGAATCTAACAGTTGTTTGAAACGTTCCTCTGTCTCAGCATCAACAACAGGATCCGGCAACCGGTTCCAATCATTCACCACGCGAGTTGATAAGGCCAAATTGAGCCGCACACGGAGATTCCTCGGTTTGAACAGTTTCATGCAGTGGCCTCGTGTCGAACTCTCAGTGTTGAGTTGAAAGAAGTCCTGTAACTCGCAACCCAGTTCTCCTCTGAGAATACGTCGAGTGAAAATCAAATCTCCTCGGTGACGGCGGTAGCCTAGAGAGAACAAGTTCAGTCGTTGAAGTCGGTGTGGATACGACAGGTCTCGCAACTCAGGGACGGATTTGGATCCATGCCGTTGAACCTTCTCTATCATATCACATTCGGATTTGGTGAGAGGGTAGGCAGCGGGTAGTCCGTATTCGAGAATCGGGCGTACATGCGAGCCAAAGAGGAGTCGGAAAAGTCCCGGGGTCAGGAGAGAAAAGCCTCTACGTATAGAATGGAACATCCTGTAGGCCGCGGCGACCCTCTTCTGGGTGTCTTGGATAGATTTGAGGTCTGATGACACTATCACTCCAAGATCCCTCTCTTCGGTTGCGCTTCTGAGCAAGAAACCACCAATATGGTAAGTTCCAAATGGGTTTGATGAGCCAACGGGGAGAACAGAGCATTTATCACGATTTACTGGCAACTGCCACTTAATCGACCAGTCATGGAGTAGATTGAGCGTAGTTTGTAATCGGTCGGCGTCTTCAAGGCTTGATACTTCCATCCATAGCTTTAGGTCGTCAGCGTAGATTAGGCAATCCGTCTGAAGAGTGGATGGTAAGTCGTTGATGAAAATATTGAAAAGTACGGGACCGAGGACAGAGCCCTGTGGGACCCCGCTCGTCATGAAAACAGGAGCAGAAAATGTGTCATTCACCTTCACTTGCATAGAGCGGTCGTTTAGGAAGTCGGAGATCCAAGACAGGAGGTTCCCAGAAATACCGATTCCTTGGAGCTTAAACAGGAGCCGTTCATGCGGGACTTTGTCAAAAGCTTTGCTGAAGTCAACAAACACAACGTCCAAGCATTTGCCGGAGTCTAGCGACCTTGCCCAGGTCTCCTTAACAACGAGCAAGTTCGAAGTACAGGAGCGTGCTTTTCTGAACCCATGCTGGGCAGAAGAAATGACATTCTTTCCCCCAAGATGAAGAGTAACAGCTTGTTTTAGGATCCGTTCCATAACTTTACACACTATTGACGTCAAACAGATTGGACGATAATTGGCCGGATCATGTCGACTTCCTCCTTTGTAAATGGGTTTGACAATACCCACTTTCCAAGCTGAGGGAAGACGGCCAGCTTCTAGTGAGCGACGAAAGACTTGACATATAGGTGAAGCTATGTACTCCGCCACAGTCCTGAGAAACAAAGGATGCAATCCATCAGGGCCGGGTGAGCTATACGGATCTAACTGAAGAAGAAGTTTCATCACAGAATCAGTGTTAATATCTACTTGGGCCAACGAAGATGGAAATGTGGATACGGCTCTGTCACTAAATGGCGTTTCTTTCGCGTAAACAGAAGCGTATTGTTTAGCCAAGTGACTAGCTTTCTCAGCGTCCTCGTGAAGTAAAGCTTGATGATCACAGGAACACAAAGCAGGGATGCCATTACCAGCTCTAGTGCTTCTTTTCAAATAAGAGTAGAGCATTTTAGGCGCGATGCTGGAGTGTTTTGCCAAGGATAGCTCATATCGTTGGCGTTTCTGGCGCTTCATTGAGACACAAACATTTCTGACTGTCTTGTAGTGAGAGAAGTCGAGTTCTGAATGAGATTGCCTATAGCGGTCCCATAATTTACGCCTTCTATTCATGTTTGACCTCAACTCTCGATCCATCCAAGGTGGACCTCTAGCGAAGGGCTTTCGATGGGAGGAAGGAACGACCTGCTCAATTAGCGACGTCATTTTGGTGAGTACGAGATTCCATGCGTCATCGAGGTGAATGTGTTCAGGGATACCCCAATCCGTAGCGCTTGCGGCCGTTTTCAGACGGAGTGGGTCGGCACGCCAAAAATTTCGACGGTGACCACCGTGGCTATGGATCGTGAGACGGCAAGTCCAGTGGAATGAAACAACACAATGATCGCTCTTGCCTATGGGTTGAAGAACGGTTAGGTTCGTGACATCCGAATCGGCCGGGGAGAGCACGAGATCCAAGATGTGCGGGGTCTGGTCTGGGAAAATACGAGTAGGCGTCAAGACATGTTGAACGAGGCTGCAATCGAGAGCGGTTTTAAGCAGTGTGGCGTCGAAGGAGTCAGATCGGCGATCACAAAGAAGTAGGTCCCAATTGATATCCGGTGCATTGAAATTAACCAAGATTAAACAGTCATTGTGCCCACCATACATTCTTATCGAGTCCAATAAGCGTGCTCCGGGACCCGATGGTGCTCTGTAGACGACACCGACCAAGAGAGATCTGCATCCGTCATGAACACGGCACCAGAGGGCTTCGAAATTGTCATCCTGGTCACTGATTGCTTCAACTAGATGTACTTTGAGATCCGTCTTCCAGTAGAGAATTACTCCACCACCTGACCTCACCCCGTGGCGATCGGACCGAGAGTGGTGATATCCAGGGATAGACACTTCCGAGTCCGTGATATCTGAGAATAGCCAGGTTTCGGTGAAGGCCATCAGATCTGGACGAGTCTCCGAAGTAAGCAACTGAATTTCGTCTAGTTTATTCCTTAGACTGCGTACGTTGGCAGATAGCACGCGTAGTCCGTTTTTATGCTTTACTGTCTGGGGGTGACAAGAATCAGCCTCCAGCGCACTCTTGTGCTCTTCCGAACTACGCAAAAATCCACGATATGTAGGTCGGTTTCACCACTCGCCCGGCGTGTTCGGAGCTCCTCTACAGACTTCTTCATTTTAATTCGGTCCTCGGGAGAGA
Organism: Dicrocoelium dendriticum; assembly: GCA_944474145.2. Classification (NCBI taxonomy): domain Eukaryota; kingdom Metazoa; phylum Platyhelminthes; class Trematoda; order Plagiorchiida; family Dicrocoeliidae; genus Dicrocoelium; species Dicrocoelium dendriticum. The sequence goes on along the minus strand of OX104066.1, from coordinate 49,820,343 downwards.
GGTCTCGTAACACGTAGAAAGGTTCGCCTTTGAGACGTGGCGTCCGTCGAAGGATGTGCGCGCACTCCTCTTCGTTTCCGCATGCAATCTTGAGGGGTCGAACCTTGGAGGAATTTTCCTGCTTTTTACCGAGGCGGAAGGCAGAGACAATGTTTATTCCCTGTTCGCCTGCATCAAACAGTAGAGAAATCATCCTCTCGAGCAGTATTTGGTCATCCAACATTCGTTCCGCCGAGGTAGCCTTTTCCGATTCCGCCGCATTCACGATGATGAGACAGCGGTCACGAGATGGCTGAATGCGCTCTGGAATTGGTGGCTTACGAGATGCTGGATTTGCCTTTATCACTTTTTCCAGCTCAGAGATTCTGTTCAGAATTATCTTCATTTGTGACTGAGAAGATGGGAGCTCAGGTTTATTCAAAGACTTAGTCTTAGCCTTGGTGACACATGTGGCTGGACCTTGGCCACACGAGGCCAAAGTCGCTTTCTCCTTCACTACGTCCGCATATGACTTCGTCGTAGGCTCAACAGGCCGGATGTGTATCAATGGGTCTGAATGAGAAGTAGACGGGGCGGGGGTGACCGCGACCTTTGGAGCGTCGATGGAAGATGTGTTGCTCCGCTTCCTGGCACGCCTAGCAGAAGGAGCAGAAGAACGTCTTTCAGGATGTTGATGTGGCGGACGTCTTGCCAGCGCAGCAGCATCGATGCAATATCGACAAATCCATAGCAAACCCTTGTGCTCAGCATAGGTCTTGAAGAGCGGTTCAGTAAGTTGCGAGCAACGCTTTTGCCCACATGCCCAGAGTTTGCAGGCAATGCACTGGATACCCTTAGTAACCACTTTCGCACAATGCAAACATTGTGAGTTAGACATAATCACTTGATCCAATGACCTGTCTCAGAAGAACAGAAAACACGCAGGGATAACACACGGATAACACATGGTGGACAAGCCTGGATACGTTATTCCAAGTAGGGTCGCACGAATGCAGAGAACAGCTTCACGAACATACTGGCCGTTGAAAATCCGAACGAGCGGCAGATAAACCACATCATACGAAACCCTCAACAAGCAGCCTTCTTCCAATTTAAAAGTTAGTTCCCTTCAATAGTTTGAACAACGAAGTGAGAAGAGGAATATTGGCAGATGCTAGCATTTCGTATTATCTCATCATTACCAATACCAAAACAGGGAAATCCTTTTATAAGTCTTACAAGGCACAGCCAAGCCAATCAAATTTATGGTTGTGGCCATGGTTGCCGTGGTCCTAATGCCAAAAACAAGGAGCACAACCGTAAATTTGATTGGCTTGACTGTGCCCTATAAGACTTATAAAAGGATTTCCCTGTTATTGTATTGGTAGCGACGAGATAATATGAAATGCTAGCATCTGCCAATATTCGCCTTCATACTTCGTTGTTTAAACTTCTTCCAATTGCGCCAGAATGAAGTGCTGATGATTGTACGACCCTTAAATCAACCTGCTGAGTGACAAAAGGGATTTCACCACCGCCGACAACATCGGGTGGGAAGATTGGCAGCTCCGATTCGGAGAGCAGAGCGCTTAGCCCTATTTATGGACATCAACCAAAAGGTAGACGATTCCAAGAGCCTATCCAAGGCACCCTGAATTGCCTCAGGACCCCTGGGGATATCCACAATATTCCAACGCTTAAGATTATCAGCAAACATTAGTAATGACACTCCTAGCTAATGCTGGCAAGTCATTTACATAAATCGCGAAAAACAATGGCCCCAATATCGAGCCTTGCGGGACGCCACTAAGGACAGGTTGCCCAAGCGAAAGGCTACGATCCAGGCCCACACACGATTGATTACCCTCAAGAAAGCAGACACCCATTTGAGGGCGCAAGCAGATATCCGATAAGATCTCAATTTTAGTGAGAGTCTTAGGTGAGGAACCGTATCAAAAGCTTACGAAAAAACGAATGGTAAGTCTACAGCGTGGCCACTGTCTACCGCGTCTGACATGAAAATCCCTCGCGAAATCCATGTTGCGCAACGCTGAATTTGTTCAGGTGGTTCTCAACTGAACCCCTTATCAGTTTCTCAAACAACTTAACTACTATGGCTGTCAAACTGGCAGGCCGGTAGTTCGCGAGCACAGCGCTGTCACCGCACTTAAAAATCGGACACATGATTGCACCCTTCCATTCCGAAAGTAGGATGCAGCTGTCCAGCGATACTAAAAGCGCGCATGTGTGAGGTCCACTCAGCTCAACGTCCAATTCATGCAACCTTTTCGGATGAACTGAATCAAGACAGGAAGCTTTAGGGGGATTAACGCCTTGCAATAGCTCGAAGACCTGAGTCCCCGTCATGGTAAACTCAGTTAAGCAATGATCCCTTGGAACTCTTTAAACCATTCAACCTGTGGTAAAGAGGTCTCCCAAGCAAAGACCCCAGTATAGTGATTACTAAGTATACAAGCCTTGTCTTAGTCAGTTTGCGCATGGGTCCCGTCTGCTCGCAAGTATGTTGGTATAGACAGTTTTGCCCCGCTGCGTTTTTTAACGTAAGCAAAAACTTCTTGGGAGTAGCAGCGACCGACTCCGCTAAACACTGCTCGTACTGAAGACGAACGGTCTTGAGACGTTGCTTACATTTATTTCTAATCTCTCGAGAACTATCATAGGTACTGGCTGATGGAGCTGCTTGGTATGTTCGGCAGCATCTAGACCGTTTCTTGAGTAGGTACTTGCCTGTTGTATCTATTCATGGAGGCTGTGTCCGTAAGCCTCTTTTCTTCGTGAGTGGAACAGAATAAGTGGAAATCTCTGAAAGGTATGCCTTAAATTTATACCAGGCTAACTGGACAATGTCGGCCATCGAGATCTCACAGTTCAGAACTGAAGCCTTAGTTCGCATTGCACTAAAGTTCGCCCGCCAAATATTAGGAAGTAATTCAACAGCGGTCTGCTGGTGCCATGAAATAGCACACCGAAAGGACATGCATGCGTGATGGCTGGACCCTAGAGGCGCACCGTACGAAACGTCAGTCGCGACGTCGAGGGACTCAGCGAAAACTAGATCTAAAGTAGATGGTATTTGATTGTATATATACCTAGTGGGGAAGTCCACGAACTGGTGCAAAGGCAATTGAAGTCAGCTCAACAAAGTATATACCGAATGTTCCTGATGCCAAATTACAAGTAAGATCGGCCCAACAGACTTCCGGG
>OX104066.1:49798352-49817090 GCA_944474145.2 Dicrocoelium dendriticum | reverse complement strand
AAAGTAGTGCATTCGCGTCCAGAATAAGGTTAAATGAGATGGAAGAAATGGGTAAGAAAAAAATAAAAAAACCAACTCAAAAGAAGTGAGAAACAAGGCGTAGGTTGCAGGATCCGGGCATCGTTGGTTAAACGCCTGTGCTTACATGAGTTATGGAGTTTAACCAATGAGACTAGATGGACAAGCCAGGTAGCTACCACGATGAGCGAGCAAAGGTTGAATGCACTTGGTTGAGCTTTCGTTCGGTCAATTCCGACATGTGTGTCGTGTTGACGTCACCAAAAGGTCAACTCGAGGCAGTAAAAAATTTGCGCTTTGACAAGCCCATGACCCGTAATAAAAAAGGTGCTTGTGCGAGTGAAGTATGCACGTTTCAACAGAAAGTGACAGCTTCACACGCACGAAGCCCATTGGGGTTTGAACGAACGCTTTATCACTGGTAGCCATCGTAAGCCATTTTGTAAAATTGTTCAGGAAGTGAAATTCTTCCAGTCTTAAGTGAGGTCAAATTAGCCGATTGTGTTTTTTTCAGATAGCCGGATAATACATTTCGCAAATGGGCAGACAAATCGCTTGATTATGCAATGGGTCAAAAAGCGGGTCAATTAACTTGTAGCAGTAAGATGGCAACTGGCGGATTATGTGGCCTCTGTCTTCGACACGATGTAACGAAATAAGGATGATGTGCGCAGGCAAAAGTGATGTGCAGAAATACTGTCCGGCACATTGGGTAGAAGGAAAACAGCTAGTCCAAATTAGCAGTGTGGTCCCACCCACTTACTGATTTAAACCGATGTGACTGAGGAGATCGGCAACAGCGTTTAGGCATGCGTCCACCAGTGGAGGGGATTGTTCAGGATGTAACACCATAGCCAGACAGATCAGAGCGGCATACATTGCAGGAATATCCTCGGGAGGAAGACCACTGGCAGCCAAAGCTGAAGAAAAGGCGATTTGGCCACATTTGGAGCTCAAGGAAGAGCTAGTGACAACCGTCGCTGCAGGGTCCATCTTCTCAGTGAAGATTATTTTTGACTCCAAGAGACGAGCCAAACCGTTGAAAAGCAAAATGAACAAGTTGCTTTCGCTGGTAGCCTTTGAAGGGATTGTTGTGACCACAGTACGTCTACCATTCGGTTCATCGTCCGTAGAACGGTTGGATTGAGGAGTATTAAGGAAGTCAGTGGGGAAGTAGAACGCTGGAAATGAGCGACCGGCGGCTGTTTCCTTCAGAACATAACGTGTTAGACTGTGTCAATAGAATAAAAATGATGATTAATAATTGTTGCCCTGATAGGGCCTTACTGAACAGGCAAGCGATGCTGTGTAGAAAATATGCAAATCAAGAACGAGTAGTGACCTTCGAAATAGTCCAACAAACGGCGCAGTTATGGAATGAAAAAGCATTGTGTTCCATTGGGATCATAGTACGTCGAAATCATAATTATCATTACACGTCGAAAGCCTACAGACGGACGCCCGAAAATCAAGTAATAAATCGAATGTGTCGTATGTAAATAAGGTATGGCAAAAAGGCAGATACAGACGAAGCGAGATTACTACAGAGGAGTGGATTGACTCTTGTAATTCGCCGACGAGTAGAATTTAAGTTATTAAAACAAAGCGAGAACGTTGAAAAATGAGAACATAGCCATCTGTGTCAATTATGCATGTCAAATGTGTGTAGAGTAACGCAGTGAGGACATCCAGTTGTGGTCATATGGATCGTTGAGATGAGAAAACACACAATCTCCCTACATGTGTGTAACATAAATCAAGCATAAGGGATTCGAATATACGTGTGGCAAACAAACCATTGGAGGTAAATGTAAACAAAAACGCCCCCACAACTGAGTTTGTCCAGAGGTACCGGTGGTTTCAGGTTGTTGAACAAATGTGTTAAGTGAGTGTGAAAGTGCTCACCACCGCTTAACCCATCAATAGATAACACTATGTGATCAATGATATCAATAATTGCACTTATATTGCCTCATGTTGGTAGCCGGTGGTGTGCAGCAGTGCTGTCTACGAGAAAGCTTGCGTCAAATCAGGTTCCGTGAAGCAGTGGTCCAAGTGTATGTCACTTGAATGGGTCTGTGCCCTGGCAAATGTCGCGGTCTGCACACAATCTAATTGCGTCTACCAACATGAGTAACAGTGGACAAAGTCGGGTCACTGTACTGAATACAAAATAGATGAAGAAGAATGATGGATTAATCGAAGATGCTCGGAAACTATAAAATACACAGATCGGCATGGGGACTGTGATACAGAGTGTTGCGACAGTTTAAATGCGCTCTACACCCACTGAAAGATACTCCGGCCAAATGAGCCAGTTTTAACAGACCAGTTAAATCGTCTTTTGATTTTGCGAGTTGTCGATAGAAACTGATGTTCCACGTGGATTGCTGTTGAACTTCCAGAGGCTTATAATCATGTTTTTGAGTGAAAAGTTTCCAATAATGTGTTTAGTCGTTCACCTGCTCAGGTTTGGAGGCCTTGGCGATTGCCAACCTCCAAAAAAACACAGCGTCCTTTCGTGCTGCTGTTGATGCTGTCGGTGTCAGTGCGTGCATATTGACAGCAAAGAGCAAGAGGCCATGGAACCGCAAAGCGACTGGTAATCAGGCATTCGGGACGCTCGACACAAACGGCCAAAAAGTAAGCTGATCGTTATGTCCATGTTGAAAATATAGGTAACATGATAGTACCGCTACCAATCCTTCGCGCAGTTAAAAGATAAACATGCCAAGAAAGCTCAATACGACAAGATAGGCGTACAGTGGTTCTTGTCCTCAGGACTTTGATTATTCTAATAAGCAGGTGACCTACCTGAGAGTGGTCTCAAGATAAGAAATAGCTCGAATATATCACTCGTTCTCACTGGCTGTAGTGAAGGTCATGCACTCCCATTAGTTGCTCCTGGCCGTCACGCGATCACTCACTGTTTGTACCCTTACAAGCAGTCTTTCAGCAATGTTACACTGAGGCTTCAGCCACAGAATGGGTATGAACGATATTTTATGTACGATCCTCTGCAACATACATGGTTTGTCCAAAAAGCAATGTAGTGAGTCGAGTAAAAAGCATTTACGGATCCGATCGGTACAAACGTTTAAAGGTTTCAAAATAGGCTCCACCTGTGTCGAATTATCGCTTCCATAGAGATTTCCAAGTATCGATGGAGTAACGGTAGGCCTTGGCTGAAATGTACTTTAGAGCCTTAGTGCTAGCCTCCTTGACTTTATCAACTGTCCCGAAATGATATCCTTTCATGGGACCTTTCAGACGGCAGAAAAAGAAGTCTGAGTGAGACAAGCCAGGACTGTAAGGTGCCTGTGGAATCGTTGGCACCTTTGAATCGGACAAGTGGCGGGTCAAGAGGAAGGCGGTGTGGGCCGGCGCGTTGTCATGGGAAGGCTTCCGTGATGTTAGACTTGACACGGTGAACTCTTCAACTGAATCTACAGAGCTACGTAGAACTGGGTACAAACTCATGGTTGATGAGCTCCCGAAGTAAAAAACAAAACAAAATGAGCATGGTCTTGATCTTTGACCTCCTCATTCTGGCCTTCTTTGGGCAAGGAGACGCTGAGGCGTGCCACTCGGAACTGTGCCTTTTTGGTTTGGGGTTGTACTCAAAGACCTAAGACCAATCACCAGTGGTGACACCGTCTAAAATGTGGAGGTCACGTTTACACAAGTCCCAAAGTTCCTGGTACCTTTCAACTCGGCGCGATTTCTGGTCGTTCATTAACACTGGGCACCAGCTTCGCCCCCACTTTTCTCACCTACAGTTTGTTCGTCATAACCTCGTGAACGGTACTTTTGGACAGTTTAATGTATGTGCCATTAAACCAACATACAAACGACGATCTGAGGTTAACAGTTCAATCGCACGCGTCGCTTTTTCGTAGGGTGGTTGTCGTTCATGGCCTTCCAGTGCTGGCTTCATTGCTTACCCCTGCACGGCCTTCAAATAAAGATTTGTGCCATCGGTAGACTTAACGTTCGTCCATGACCAAAAGCCGTCTTTAGCGTGGGAAAATATTCCATTGCGGACGTGCCGAGTTTCACACAAAAACTTGACAGCAATCCTTTTGCCTCCATCGTGGTTTGTACGAGGCGAAAACTAGTTTCATGAAAAGCACCGTCCTTACTCTGTGGATGGTCGCAGACGATCGAGCGATTACATGTGCATAAATTGACACCATTCCAACGATCCCAACCAACCTGAGCGCGTTGGGACATGTATACAATTCACAATGATTTCAGTGACATTACGTTTCGGACAAGCCCTTTATATGTTAGGGTTTGCTGTGGGACGACTACAAACTACTAGCAGAAATGCGAAAAACAGTTATTACCAGTGTTACAACACCAGGCATAAAGGCATCGTCGTAAATAACAGACAATGTTCGTCAGTTAGAAACAGGAGAGCTATTATCGAACAAAGGATCCCAGTAGAGTAGGGTCAGCGATACTATGACTGCATGCAAAAACTGCTAGGTATAATAAAAGAGAAACCGGCACATGAGGTACGGACAACGAAAACCACATTAGAATAGACACGAGGAATGGGATAGCATGAACACTAAGCGACCATACGAATGTCTGGCCTTGGATCCGTAGATGATTTGTGAGAAATGTCTGAGCAAAGATGAGTCAACAACGGAAATCTGGCGTCATCTAGGAAAAATACAGGTATGTGAACCGGGAGTTTAGAGTTCCATAGTGTTAACCGGTCCATTCGATTCGCTCACCAAGCAGCCGGGGATGAGAAGAAACGAAGGGCAGAAAGGCCATGGGAGTGAAACCTACGGTTTTTCGAATTGGATTGAATGACACGGACTAAGTCGAAAAGATGGTAGTAGGGAGTAAAAGTGGTTACGGCCACTCTGAGGAAACAACACGCACCGGTCGAGGAGGCCGCAAACAATTTGTCTTGTTCGAACTGAAGGCCTCAGATGGTCGCACGCACCCAGCAGAAGTGGTAAGGTGGCCAAGTGGAATTCGTCGGGAAAGACCTGAAAGGATGGACAAGGTGATTGTCGCCATGAAGGGGAAACAGTTAGTTCTAAAACTAGCGAGTGAAAGCATTGCCAAAAACGCGATATGTGAGTGCGTACTAACGAATTTCGCGGTGAACAGGTAGTGCAACCCAACCAGAAGGAGTAAAGAGTACTAAGCTATTCAGCCATAATCGAAAAGTCAGAGATCACACGAGATAAGCAGGCTCGGCGCAATTACATCGGTATGACCCCAAGGGATAAAGGAGAACGGGAACATGTGTGTTCGGTTGGAGAACGGGCGGCTTATGCGGCTTATGCAAGGTTCTGCTCAAGCGCCTAACAAAGTGCAAGCTTGTGATTAAAAACACGGTAGCCGTACAGAATCCGATATGTTGGAAATAGATTCCATTCGTCTGACAAACAAACAGCCCTATGCTAGTTGTAGTTAACGCAAACGGCAAAATGAACGAATTGACCAATCAGCTATATTTTCTAAACCCGGGTTTAAGAAACTCAGCTGCTACAAAGACACTTTGCACTTTGAACACACATATCAAGGGTCGTGGCCACTGTAAAACGGTTTTCGCAAAACTGATTGTGCCGCGTCGCGATAGTGGAGTAGCCGGACAATATTGTCTATGGTCATTTGCTGGACAGGATATCCACACTTGCATTGTGAGACTGCACAGGAGAATATTTTAATACAGGGTGTACTATTAGGAAGTGGGAAGTAAGATAAGCATGTTGAACGCACATTATAATGCTGAAAGGTGATCAACAAGTCCACTGTACATGTATAATGCACATATTGACAGTGAGCACCAGCCCAGTTAAGTGAATCGAAAAGAAAAATATGTTCGACTGGGTCGAATGACGTAGTGAAATAGAGGACCACAACTGTGATCAGCATACGATGCGTGTGACACTGCTCTAGCATCTGTCATACCAACAGAATGTGAGCTATGCAGAACAACCATGACCGATAACACGCTTTAGCTTGCATCATCCGGGGATACAGTTTCACAGCAAAAAGATATGCAAAAGTGGAGGTTGCCAGTTTCAACTCCACAACTTGTGGTTAACCAAAGCGTCGTTGTCTTGTCTGCATATCACCTGCATTATAACTGTCTCGTCCCGTATAGCGGATTTCTTTCAAACTTACTTACCAGTATGCGCCGAGTGAACACGGGAGATTCTAGAACGGCAGCGCATTAATGACTGACGGATGTGGTCACATTGAGAAACTCAGATTAAGATGACTATACCCTTGACGGACGAGCGTGAAGTAGTTGGAGTAAAGAGCCAACGAAACTATTGCTAGAAGCGCTCCGCCAAAAGAGCCGAGTACAGTTTCTCATTGTGAATCAGGATGCAACTGCTAACATTAGGGATAGCTTCAATGACAGCCTATGCCAACAGAAGCGACGTGGTCTACTCGAGTCTATCGCTCACCAGTTTCTGGAGGACGCCAAGATAGTATTCCCCAGACAGTCGACGCACAAACGAAACGAACGCTCCCATTGCCCGCGTGTTGGGAGTTAAGCTTAAAATTCCCTTCGTCCTGGGTCCCAAATGGGTTCGGAAAACCTTTCGAATGCAGATTCCATGCGACTCGAAAGATATCTGGACAGATAACAGTGAGGTCGTGTGATAAATTCGTTGTAGGCGTCCTTGATAACTTGAGTTTGCCAGCTAATGCTATATGTGAGGACCACAAACAAACAGAAGCTAACGATCCTAAGTGGACTAACCGTAAGTGACGTTGACAAACAGATTGCGCACAGACGGCCATTTAAAGGAATCCAAACTGGTGATAATTCGGCCCAAGTGTTGAGAACGAACTACACCCCAGTTTGACTTGCGGTCGCTGCATCAACGTATCCATCTAAGTGTCACCAATAGTGAGATGAAAAGCTGGTTGCAGTTGGTTGCACAACCATGTAACAGGCATTTGTTCTCAGCTAAGAGACACAGCACGCGTCCACTACTCCCAGTGTTCACCGCGTGTGCTAGTGCAGCTGGATGAATTGCCCGTTTTGGGGCTTGGATATTGAATGCCTGCTAAATGGCAATTGATGATAAAAGACCAATGGGTACTCCGGAGATACGGTTGAACATGGTAGAACTGGAGTAGTGATGCAGCGAATGTCGCACTTGGCGTGGACAGTAAAAAGTAATATGGAACGAAAACGAGAGAGAAACGGGTGGAAAAGAAGTCACTGGCGCTAATCAGTTTTCGTCAAGATACCCTGACGATAAGGTGGCGCGCGACGGCAATGGTGAGATGAGTCGGAATCTCAATGGGATAGTTTTACATGGGCTGGAAAACTGCCAGGCAAGAGACTCGTTCAGTTAAATGTTGCGCTCGTCTCATGCATTTGTTGGACAGTCCGAGGGCACAAGCAAGTACTGATTGAGCTGGCGCCTGCTATTCCGGATAGTCGCAACATGGCATTCGCAGGGTTAATGTTTACCGATTCGTTGTGAATAGATGCGCGCGTGCGATATGTTCAATGAGGGTCAGGCGATTAAACTATCCCATGTACATGTTAAACATTCTACCCGACGATGATTAACCGTAAATTTCACCGAGCATTTCATTGTTTTTACTCGGATTCTCTCCCGTTAAACACCATGCTTGATAGAATGGTGATGTGAGCAAAACTGTCCGATAACTTAGGCTGATGTGTGTGATTCGACTCCAAAGTTCCATCGAAGTTAAAGGGCAGCCCCAAAGAACGCAGTATGTGAGAATGACCTGACGGCAGTTCCAAGGTCTTCAACCACTGATTCAATCGTATGGGCAGAAATGCGTTGAGGGATGGGTGCATGCAATGTGAAAGCTCACCGACGTCCATCACCAACAGGACGCGAAATGATGCCCGCTCACTATGTACCGGTTAGTTTCCAGATCACCAAATACCCACCGATGCATCGATTCACCTACGCGGCTGTCGACAATATCACCGATGAGGTCATGGTTTGTATAAGTGTGAGCTCCCGGTGATCTTTCAAAGTCACGACATTAGGTGAAGACAGCAGGATATCAGTCTATGATGTGAGGACGCAGCAAAACTACTAGTGATGTGCCATAGATATAAGAATTAGCCAAGGATTGTTGATGACAGTGATAGAAGTAACCATTTATACTACCAATGCATGCACAGCGCCGCTCGCATCTGGTGGGAACAAGGAGAGTGTGATGCTGGGACTGCACTGGTCGATCGGTTGAAATGCACCATTAACGTTCATGGAGTATCCGTAGACCGTTTAGTTTAACATGCATATAGCGTAAACGCTGCGTGCGACAGTGTGCCGTCAGCTGATGATAACCAATGGGTTCATACATGCCAACCTCTTGGGTGACGCTTACGAGATTGATGGAATCGATGGACACAATATCGGAACCAGATAGTGCTTTGGTTTAGTTCGATACCTCTAGCTGGCAAAGTCGCCATTCAACGGGGCTTGCCTCTTCGAATACCCCCCTAAAGAGCTAGCTGAAAGTTTGTTTTCGCTTTTACTCCACATTCCTCAAATTCTGGTGACTGTTATTGTAACTATCATAATGGTTACGACGACGAAAGGATCTATCGCCCCCAATACCTGACCCCAGCTGCTTAGTAAGTAAAGTAGAACGAAAAGAATTTCGGGTGATCATGTGGGATGTAAAAGCTTTTGATACTGTTACTTTATGACGCGTGTTCCACCGATTCCCACGGCAAGTTAAGTAACCACTAGCACAGCCATCGGTAAAAAAAGTTAATCTAATGGCCGCTGCTATCAATTTGATTAAACAATCAAGAGTGTGTGGAAACGAATCAGGAAACGAAGCTAAAAGGGCCGATTGGCAATAATATGACCCCAGATGAAACAATAAAGAAATGAACAGCAAAGGAACCACAAGCTATAAACTAGGAAAGAATAAAAGACAAACTCGTGGGAAACCGGCGGACAAGAAGCTCATCCGATACAACGTGAGAGATGGGAAATCTCTACTGATGTCAATCGCACATCGGAGCGAATTGGTTCATAACGTCAGGTTAACAACATAGGCATGCTCCTCCCGTAGAATTACCGGCAAAGCTATTAATGTTTACCGGTCACTGACAAAAACAGGCATTTAAAACGGAATCCGGTTGTTAGGCAATAGAAGGAGAAGTAGATGCATGTGTTTGGATAGGCTGTGGTGTGCTAAGCGTGAGGAACACAACCACAAGTTGCCTCGCGGATTACCAGGGAGGGTCAGTGAACTGGATTACATAAGAAGTAGACAAGTAGTAGGCGTCCATCGATTCGGAACTGCTTATCTAATCTCATTAAGTAGAGTCGGTAGAGAAAATCGAAAGTCTCTTCTCCAGATACCTTTTCCATGAACGATAAATACTACAAATAGTTTGCGGTGCAGATGGGGATTGTGGATCGCAATCCAAATACACAGTGGTTGAATGAAACGTAAGAGTTCGTCAATGTCAAGATAAGCGCGGTTGCCAGTTCCTTGGAACAACAGATAGCAATGAATAAGTAGCGCTACCTTTGACTCGTGTTATGAATGCCCGGTCACCGATTACCGAGGAGGGTGGCGCAAGGTTCGAGGTAGGCAAAAACTAACTTGACAGCGGGAAATGAAGTCACTGACGACCAAACTCGGTGTCACTCCATGTGCCATTCCGGGTCGGTGTCTAGGTGACCCGACTTGCGCTTGGCTTGAGGAGTTAGAAAACATGGTTCGCAATCGGCACTAATCGCATGATTGCTGTCGTCACCTAGTCGGAATGACTGTTTAAATTGTGTTCGGTGTTGAGCTATCTGCGATGTAAAGGCTGATTATGACGCGAGGCAGTGAAACCTGAAAAGAAGATGTCTTACTCGATGCCGCCTTTTACGATGGCAAGCTGTTTGCGCCCGTATGTTGTTGACACAATACGTGGGCGACTTGACTCTGGATGTTTGTTAAGGGTTGTAAGGTTTTACGCTATGTCCCCATTCTCTCACTCTTATTATTCTTCGCTCCGAAGGTCACCATGGTTGTACGGCAACGAAACAACAATGCAAATGACTCTGCACTGTCGTTGATGAGCCGCCCGTGGAACTTAGCAGACCGGTGATAAAAAGGTAGGCACGAAATCATCGGCTGGAATCCAAACTCCGGTAAGCACTATGTGGGATACTAAACAAGGGCGAAATCAGTTGTGGGACACGCTAATGGAAAAGGGTAACACCGAAAAAGTGAGCAAAATACCTGTATGATAACGTCCATGAGATATTCCTGAGCGATAACATCGCGGCATTCAATCAGCTGCTCGAGGATCGGTGGGAGAACTTGCTATGTACATTTTAAGGGAAAACAGAGAAGTGAAGCGATCGTCGCGAGAGAGCGGATTGAAACGCATTTGAAATGGAGATATTAACCAAGCAATCAGAAGCTACTAATGCAAATAAAGTACAGAACAATTCAATGAGCTCAGAGTGTTGGGAGAAAGCAGTAACGAGACTCCGTATGAAGCAAATGAAAACGGTGAAAAAGGTGCAATATAAAACATAACTATTGGCAAGAGAAAAATATTGAGTGTTGCCTCTACGAAAACACTGCACCATAGTCAAACTATAAAGCTGTTGCGTCGCATGGTAATGGCATCACGAAAAGATTTTCACATAACGGGAATAGACAAGTGCTTCCGAGCACACAAGCGAAAAGACCATTGGTGGTAGATAAGGACTTGGGCAGAAAAATGCTCCCAAACAAACTCAAACGATTATGAACGATGAGTTGAAACTCCTATCACAGCTAAATGTATATGCAAAGACCCTTTACAGCTCTTCACGGTAGTCTGGATACGCTGATGAAGAATCTGAGTACAAAGATGTCGGTTAAGCATGGAAAATGATCATGAGCTAAGTGCCACTTTGTTTAAGCTGCCTTTGGACAAAGTAATAGTCGTGTTGATAACACTTTTACCGACAGCCGGATACGCAAATACATGGTTGGCGGCATCCGATTCCGAACTTGCCTGTCACTGCCGCCTACATAAAACAGCCACAGGGCGCCTGCGCCAACTGATGGTGGCTTGCACTGCACAGACCACAACACCATCCACACACCCCATATCGAGTTAACTCGAATGGATAAGACCGGGAGGCATGTGCGTGGGAGCCATATTCCATCAATGAAGCCTGCTCACACTCCTTTGACATGCACAGCAGCAACATACTTGTCTATCTAATTTAGGAATCATGCGCACCAGACGTACACAAGGCGGTTGCTGAGCCGCCTTCCACTCCACACTGAATGGAACTACTCTGAGCCTAGCACAGCCATGAGGACCGCGTATCTCGTCCCCTCCAGCAATGATTCAGTAGCCTGAGCCAGTAACGGAGGTGGAAGGCGTTGGACAGCTAGACACCTTGTCAACAATTACATCCAGCACAGCCACACCGGTGATATCAAACAACCAATATGTAAGTTGAAGGGAAGCAAACACGCAAATTGACAAGGAGTATGCAGCAGAATAACAGAACTGAGAAAATCTGATAAAGTGAGGTCCTTTATCCAGATTAAGACCTAGTTTGAGCGTGTAGGTATAGCTCAACTGCGGTGAAGGGGTATAAAGTAGGCAACGCCAATCTCTGCATGAGGCGCGAACATTATGTATATATATATATATATATATATATATATATATATATTCCCGACTACCATTGTTTTCTTAGGCACCTGGGTACTCATTAGTCCGGTCGATGAAGTTTCTCGCTAGGGCTGCATATTGGAGAGAAGTGCCTGGGAGGTGCAGCAGCGGTTTCCGCATTACTCATCCTCGAATTACTGGCCATGCGTAAGTATGCGGCGACATGGCACCCCTTTCAATACCACTGAATCGCATACGGATGATGCGCTAGAAAGCTTTGATAAGAGTAGCTTGAGCCACCGTCGTGAATTTATACTATGTGCGCAAAGATTGACCAAGAAGAGTCTGGTCCCGAATAATATTGCCTTTGGAGAACCAATGGTGTACGACTGCGAGACCGCACTAGCAGTGATGACCTTCCTCGAGAAATGCCGAGGGTGAACAGACTAGGACAACTGCATCGTATGCCTGATAAGCAGTTACTCTGTCGTGCCCCCTATATGCGTGATGAAATTGCCAGAAATTGATGGCAGGTTTGCCGACGCATAGTCTGCATGCACAGTACGAGGGCGTAAGCTCCAAAGTTGACCGTGGAGAGTACTCCCGCTTCCAGGCTGGGACCCTAGGACGGTGAAAATATCTGGATGGAAAATGGTCAAAAAACAGAGTCCATAAAGAAGATGTTGCTATATTATCCTCTACCGACTGTCGTTCTTATTCGTGTCTTATTGGTTCCACGTGCAGGTTGCGGAACGCGCCCTTAACATATACGTGCATTTGATAAACGGTCTAAGGTAGTTCATGGCATTTGAACCGTCCATATATGCGTCAGAAGCAGAGGAAACGAAATCAAAGGCAGGATTTGAGTGTGATTCCGTGGGATCAAGATAGCGGTGGGAAAGTGGACAGCAAATAAATGATAAAAGTGTGCATACTGCTAAAGAATTCAATAGAGACGTGCTCACCGAATATTTGCGATAGCAGACGATACCAACCAACCATATAACGTCATAGTTTCGAGCACTTTGCCATTAGCAAGATGAAACTAACAAGTAATAATTGCGAGAATGACGGTGGTTCACAAAGGTTACGAAGAGAAGAGATTAATGGCGTACAATACGTAACTACTTAAACCAAACTACGCTCATACAAAGCATAAAAGCCATATACATTTAACGCAAAAGCAGTGGGAACAGATAAGCCGAAAGAACAGTATATGATGTCCACAATTGAAAGTGAATCTGACCTACGGGACACATTCTCCTGGGTTAAACCGATTACGTGGTGTTTATGGTGCACAGAGGGTGAGCCAGCTTAACTATTACAATGAGTTATGTGTGCAATAGTACCATAATAAGAATCTCGCAGCACGTTTAAAAGGGTATTTATTTACACATGAAGATTCCAAGATGCGAGTAGAAAAAGGAGATCCGAGTGTGATATGATAACAGTGTCCAATCGGATTGAATGGACTGCATATAAACAGACGAAACAATCAGACTCTAAATGCAAACGCTGACTCTGGCTAGTATTCACTGTGTTCACCATGTCCGAATATCCAAATAGATTGAGGCAATAGGTATAACACTAACAATCCAAACGCCTGACAGCATTGATTGGCTTGTCGTTCTTTGAGAGACGAACTGTGTTTGGTTTTGTCAAAGCCATGACGGGTGCCGCTAACAAAACAAATGAAGTGAAGGTCATTTGATCTGCTAAACAACCAGCACACTGTACTGAATGTTCAATTAGGCGTAGGAATATGCATGCGCGTGTAGAGAGCATAGGCGCGACAAAAATGGCCCATGAGCGTGCATCAGCACCACCATTATTCACGTCAGCTAAAGGTGGAAAACATCTCAGCTATTGTGCCGTAATACATAAAAAACGCAACAGAGGCACGCCCGCTGAGTCACCAGTAACGGGTGGACATCGTTCAGGAGAGCTAGCGGCCTGTTATGGTACAGCAAAAAGTTACATTATGTCTAGTAAATGAGTTCGCAGTTGGAAGAGGAAACTAAGCGGGAAGGGGACGAACAAAGAAACTCACAACACAAATGCCACTGAGGTCGGCTCCTAGCCATGTCAACATGTGTATCCAGCCAAACGTGTTCTTCGTCTTTCGGACTCCAACCCGGGAGCCGAGAGGCTCCAACCGAGGCTAACTTTGCAGTAAGGGTTCGCATTCCTCTTGATCAAGTCATCGCTTAGCCTCCCCTCCTAACAACCACACCCCCGGGAGCAAACAACGCATTTGGAAGGAACCTGTGGAGTGACATGCGCAACACGTGGCCCAGCCCTTTGAGTCTAGTGCGGTATCTAACGGTGTCGAGCGGTTCACTTCCTCCTCCTATACCATAAACAAGGTGCCAAGCGCGCTCAATTCTCAAGTGCTGTGCCGACCAAATATGAGCGAAACTGTGAAGGCACTAGTTTTCGGCTGATCTAATGGGTCAGGTCTCACATCCGTACAGTTTGTCGAACGTGCAGCTGCATTGTACACTCTACCATACAAGGAGATAGTGATGTCGCGCCGGCTCCATAGGTTGTGCTTTGTGCATCTGCTATACAGTTTGTAACTTCGTCATTAATTCCAAAAGCGCTGATGAAACTATCTAGGTAAATGAATTTTTGAACGACTTCAAGCCGATTCTCACCAACGGTCAGCTCAGGAAATGATCCCTGCCAATCTTGGAGATGGACTTCGCATTTCCAGAGAACAAAGTATAGTTCGAAGCGACTGACAACCAGTGCTAATCTGTTCTGTGCCACTTGACACGTTCCTGAGCAGTCACATATGAGGGCAATATCGTCGGCATACTTAGAGTCAAGAAGTGGTTCACCTGAAAGCAGATCGACGTATTCTAAGTCGTGTACTGTGGAAGCGATCTTCATGACTTCAACAATAGCTACGCTGAAGAGGAAAGGTGACAGCGGGGATCCTTGTCTCACAGCGCTGGATATTAAAGGGCGGCGATCGCACGCCGTAAACCCTCAGTCTGCCAGATCTACGCGTATACAACGCTCGGATAATATTGACGTATTTCCCAAGCACACCTTTCTTGAGTAGACAGTCCCAAATGGCACATCGATCCAGCGAATCGAAGGCACTTTTAATCTCGAGGAACACGGCAACGGTGGGCCGCCAATATATGTGACGGTGTTCCAAGAATTGACGTAAAGTGGAGAAGTGATCGATGCAGCCCAGACTTCAACGAAACCCGGCTTGCACTTCAAGAATCTGGGTTTCACGAGCGCTTGTCAGTTCGAAAAAGGATGACAGAGGCAAACAACCTGGAGACGATGGAAATCAGACTGATTCCTCTACGGCTGCCGCATTCCGAACGCAAGCCTCCGCTGAAGATCGGGACAATATCTGAGTGCCTCCAGTCTATTGGGAACGTATCCTGTTCCCACAGTTAAACTCATAATTCGTGTAAATCATCAGAAGCAGGGTCCCCGAATTTGAAGAGAACTGGAGGAAGATCATCTGGTCCCGGGGTTTTATCCAACTTCAGCAGTCCGATCTCATGTTCGACTTCTAAGCGAGAGAACGATCACCAGCCAGTAAGGAATCTAACAACCCAAACGGATTAAATTGCCTTTCAAAGTGGTCAGCCCAACGCTCCGTTTTGACAAGTTGTGGATAGGTTGTATACAATGGTCACATATAGTTTCATTAACAGTCTCTTGCTGTCTGTTACCGGTATCAGACGGAATAACTTACGATGGTAACCATAGGAGACAACCAGGATTCGTCGTCTCTTCAGGCCAGCACGGAACGCTGCCCTGAGGTCATTGCGAGTCTTGTTGTCTTCGCTTACAGCCGGAATGTGTCGGCGAGCATCGATAAGTTCCAGAGACTGCGAAGAGACCCAACGTATATTTTGGCTAGTGAATTTACCACATGATGATTTATCTGCTGCTAGTAAAGTCTGGTGATCATACGACCAGTGGATTTCTATCGCATTCAGTGAGCGCTTGCCCAACCCGAACGCCAGCGTACTTCGATACGCATTAAGAACACCTGGCTTCGTCAATTTGCTGGTGTCAATGCGCTCACAGCGTCATCGTGGGCGTCCGCCAAACGCATGTAAGCACATACATGTGTATGGCCCGTTTCCACACATGTGCTCCAAATCGAGCGACAGTTCTGGACGCAGCCTTACCAGCGGTAACTGATTGCTATGTGATCGATTTGCGTCCAAGGCTGATAGATGCCAAGTCACCATACGGCGGGTGCTGTGGCGGAAGTTAGTGCTCGAAAAAAATAAGTATATGTTCACACAAAAAACTCACCGTTAGCATTACGGCAGCCTACACCGTGTTGGCCGCCCATGTACAGCTCATTAGTGGACAATTTCTCAACTTGAGCATTCAGATCGATAGCCACCACAACAGTGTCCGTTTTCCTTCTGTCGCGTAGGAGCTCGTTCAGTTGGTGATGGAAGCAGTCATTTACTGAGTCATCACTACAGTTTGTGGGTTCATCGGTGCCGAAGACAAATAGATACCTATTAGCCACGCACAACATCGAGACTTTGCACGGAACATCCCAGTCGGACGGCACTAATCCAGCTACTGATTGGTAGCCAATCAACCGCAGCCGCTTAAGTAAAGAGGAAGAAGGGAAATACCAACACCGGCGTGGTCGGTACAAGAAGCTGAATGGTCTCCGGATAGGCGCAATGAGAAAGCAACGCGAATGTCACTTTAGAAGGATAGCAAAGAGAGCACAGAGTCCGAATTTGTAGCGGGTTTGCGATAGGCAGCAGATATCCATCGAGGGATCTCAAATATCCGGGAAAGTAAAGCTTGTTGATCGATCTAAAAAATGAGCTTGAAGCTTGTCAATCAAAAGGATGATCGAGGGCTGCAACAGAAGCCGATGGACTGGGCTTGACCGCTAGAATAGACAACGGTTTGCAGGCAGGCCAAGAGGAACGCTCCGCTATTGCGCGTGAGTAAAAACAATACCGTGGCACAGGCAACTTCATGCATAGAGTTAATAAGTTAGCTTGAAAAAAATCAAGTTCAAGCGCGCATCCATTCATTCTCTCCCTGAGGGGTTACATGCACGCACTATCAGTGGCACTCTCATTGGTCATGGGACATTATCCAATGGGACTCCCTGGATGTAACACAGAGCTAGATGTATGCGTCTATGCGTGACAGGTATACTCCCGAGTAGATTGACAGATTGGTGTTAACGGAAGGCAGACAGGGATGAGAGTGTCAGTGCTGGAGTTCATCAACAGTACGCCTGACTGTAGCTGGTCCACTTAGGATGAGGTGTTTGGACGTACTCCTTCAGCACCCCTTTAACAGATCTTTTGTCGGAAAGAGTTACCATTGGTTCGTATTCTGACCCGGCCGGTAACCGGTGTTCCTGTGCCAAATTTACAGCGCTTGTCCGATTAGTCCGTAACGTATCGAACGTACAATATGTGCTCGGTCCAAGGTGCACAGTACCAGTGACACGTTTAGGCTCCAGGTTAGTATTGCCTCTGGTCCAAACGATATACCGCATGATGATCATAATAGTAATAATAATAATGGGCATATTTCTCATGAAGTGATAAGCTGTGACAATATTTGGCACAGAACATACACGCACAGATGATGTCATGCTCCTGCAAGAGCAATATCAAGTTGTCCTCTTATATTTGTCTGCATTTCTGGCAAGGTCTTTGCCCCATATATTTGTCTTATGCGATGGCAGGTGACAAATTTGCAGTTTGAGTATGTTGTAGACACTGAGGACTAATTACATTGCGTGAAGTGGTGGTGTTGCAACCATTGGACGTCATTTGGGCTTTCATTGAATGGATGTTAAAATGCTCTTCTCCACGAAAAAGATGACTTAATAGTGTCACGGTAGATGTAGCTTCCCGACTTACTGCGAAAAGATTTTACAGCCTTACACGACCTGATGTTGAATGGCAGCCGATTCCACAGAGAAGCATATATAGTGAGACGAAAGTTAAACCGCAAACTTGTCCTGCATCGTGGTATAATCAGGGTAAGGTCTTTGTTACCTAGGTCCCGCGTGTAATTGTGCTTCTATGTTAAGGTGAATGGATTGCAATAGGTATTGTCATGAATCAGATTGTGCAACAGTCTCCAGTTATCTTTTAGTCTTCGCAACCAAAGCGGATCGAGATGGAGTTGCTGGCATCGCTCCAGAGAGTTTATGATAGAATTGTTTCCCAATACATGCTTAGTAAATGATTGTTGAAGGCTTTCTATCGATATCCTGTCTGATTTCTTCATATTGCCTCAGATTATGTTACGATACTCCAGGATGGGACGGTTAGGGATATTAAATAGTTCAACTTTACCTGTGATTGTATGCATGTTATGAGAGATGTTAGCGAAGGATTGTCTTGCTCGTGCTATTTGGTGCTCAATCTGTTCTAATAATATGAAGGTACGAGAATATTTGCTTCCAAAAGCACTGGTAGACCGTCGTACACAAATGCGCTCGCTGTTACGTGTGATAGGTACATTGTTTGTCAGGCGACTGCGACATATGATACTTGAATGTTGTGCTTAAAACGTCATCATCCACTTGTCGCACGAAGTCTCAAGCGAATGAATGTATTCTTGTATGAGTGGTAGTACATTCGGAAGCTCAACTCGTCGGTACTTGTGGACAAATGTTATATCATCAACAAATAAAAACGGCACGCCATGTTTGTTAACCAAACTGCTATCATTGACACAAAGAAGGGAAATTAATGTACCGAGCGCACATGCTTGTTTAATCCCGCTGGTAACTGGACGCGGGAAAGAGCAATAGTCGCCTAAGGTGGCTATTTTAGCGTGAACGTTCATGTATGATGATAGCCAACCCATTAATGTGTTTCGAACTTCAAAGAAATCTATCTGAATCGGTAACCGTTTGTGAGGCACCCGATCGAATGTTTTCGGCATGTCCAAGCATAGAATCAATATGGCATATTTTGAGTCAATGAAGTCTGGTATGTATTTCAGGTAATGCAGCTACCAGAATGTGTACGATCGTTAGTCAAGGAAACCACTTAAGGACCTGTCTATCAGCTCCAGTGAGTTGATGAAATTCCTCACACTTTTGTACC
>OX104066.1:49732490-49797857 GCA_944474145.2 Dicrocoelium dendriticum | reverse complement strand
TAAGCAGAGATAATGGCTCTAGAAAAGAATGAATCAGTGGCTGCTGTAGCCATCACATTAAGAAGTTTGACCAATACTGGATACCTACAGTTTCAATGAAGAAATCGACATGCGAGCGAAGATTTAAGAAACAGACGGCAAAAGAAAATGAAGGTTGGAGAGTCAGTGGGTGGCTCCTTGTAATCTACATGGAGCCAACAATGACTAGCTGCTGTCAAGTGAAGTTGACGCGAGTAGGACGAACGACGCATAACGGCGCGCTAGGAGAGAGAAGAGTGACCATCAATAAAGTTTAGACTAAGCCTTCAGTTACGGGTGTATCCTACGATGGCACATAATTAGTCAACAAACCATCTGAGCTGTTACGCAAGCAATCCAAGAGAATGAACATTGTAAGAAGGAGCGACTCCTACAGAGCTCCGGATATCATCAGAGGTAAATGGAGGCTATGGCGACTAACTGCTGCTAAGCAGAGATAGTGGCTCTGGAGAAGAGTGAACCAGTGGCTAATGTAGTTATAACATTAAGACGTTTACCCAATACTGGATACCTACAGTTTCGACGGAGGAATCAACATGCGAGTGATGCTTAAGAGAGACAGACGGCAAAAGAAAATGAAGGTTGGAGCGTCAAGGAGTGGCTACTTGTAAGCTACATGGAGCCAACAATGACTAGCTATTGCCAAGAAGAGTTGACCAGAGTAGGATAACGGCGCGCTAGGAGAGAGATGAATCGCCAGCATTGGAGTTCGGATTAAGCATTTGGTTACTAGTAGATCCTACGGTGGCACACAATAGGTCAACAAACCATCTGAGCTGTGACGCAAACATTCTAAGATAATGAACATTGTAAGAAGGGAGCGACTCCTACAGAGCTCCGAATATCCGCAGAGTTAGATGGAGGCTACGGCGACTAGCTGCTGCTAAGCAGAGATAGTGGCTCTGGAAAAGAATGAATCAGTGGCTCGTGCAGTCATAGCATTAAGACGTTTGTCCACTATTGGAACCTACAGTGTCGATGAAGAAGTTAACATGCGAGCAGGGTTTAAGAGAGACAGACGGCAGAAGGAAATGAACGGTGGATAATCAAGAAGTGGCTCCTTGCAAGCTATGTGGAGCCAACAATGACTAGCTATTGTCAAGAAAAGTTGTGGCGAGTAAGATGAACGACGGATAATGGCGCGCTAGGAGAGAAATGAATGGCCAGCATTGGAGTTCGGATTAAGCCTCCAGTTACTAGTGGATCCTACGGTGGCACATAATAGGTCAACAAACCATCTGAGCTGTTACGCAAGCAATCCAAGAGAATGAACATTGTAAGAAGGGAGCGACTCCTACAGAGCTCCGGATATCCGCAGAGTTAGATGGAGGCTATGGTGACAAACTGCTGCTAAGCAGAGATAGTGGCTCTGGAGAAGAGTGAACCAGTGGCTAATGTAGTTATAACATTAAGACGTTTGCACAATACTGGATACCTACAGTTTCGACGGAGGAATCAACATGCGAGTGATGCTTAAGAGAGACAGACGGCAAAAGAAAATGAAGGTTGGAGCGTCAAGGAGTGGCTACTTGTAAGCTACATGGAGCTAACAATGACTAGCTATTGCCAAGAAGAGTTGACCAGAGTAGGATAACGGCGCGCTAGGAGAGAGATGAATCGCCAGCATTGGAGTTCGGATTAAGCATTTGGTTACTAGTAGATCCTACGGTGGCACACAATAGGTCAACAAACCATCTGAGCTGTGACGCAAACATTCTAAGATAATGAACATTGTAAGAAGGGAGCGACTCCTACAGAGCTCCGGATATCCGCAGAGTTAAATGGAGGCTATGGTGACTAGCTGCTGCTAAGCAGAGATAGTGGCTCTGGAAAAGAATGAATCAGTGGCTCGTGCAGTCATAGCATTAAGACGTTTGTCCACTATTGGATACCTACATTTTCGATGAAGAAATCAACATGCAAACGAATCTTAAGAGAGACAGGCGGCAAAAGATAATGAAGGTTGGATAGTCAGGGTTCAGTCTCCTCCGACTTCTTTACTGTCGTATTTGACACGTCTTACGTGTCATCGCTTACCGACTAGTATCCCAGGCTCCGCCCAACAATTGGTGACCCCCTATCAGGAACACGCCGCCCGCCATTTTGCATTTTCACTCTGGTGAGCTCGTTCCAGTGATTTTGTGATTCATTACTTGTGATCATATTGTTTTCTCACCTACCACATTTTTTATCTGCTTTTTGCAATGAATTATCTAGAGGATAAGCCGTCTCCATGCGCGGTTAACGCTGTTCAGCCTGTCATGGTCAATTCTGTTGCCTTAGCCCCTCCCCCTTTTTGGGAGAATGACCCTTTATTATGGTTTTTACATTTAGAATCCGTATTTTATATTCGTAAGATTTCTTCTGATTTCGCCATGTATAACCAGCTAATATCTTGCCTTCCTCAGAATATATCCTCGCAGGTGAGAGACATCATACTTTGCCCCCTCTAGTAATGAAATACGAGACCCATAAACAGGCTATTATTCAGCGAATCACGCCTTCTGACAAGGTCCGTCTGCAGCAACTATTTACTGATCTGCAGCTAGGAGATAGGATGCCTTCAGCCTTGTTGCGCGAAATGCAGCAGCTCATCGGCACGTCCAACTTGGACGTTGGGATTCTCCGCGAGCTGTGGATGCAACGCCTTCTTGAAAGCACACAGGCTATCCTTGCAGTAGCAAGTGACTTGCCAATCACAGCAATTGCAGATCTAGCAGACCGCGTCATCGAACGGCACTAGCCAGTGACTGAAACCAAAGCATCTAAGCAGCTTTGCGCTGGCGCATCCACGACAGGCGCGACTAGCTCTCCGTCGGCAATAGACGCATTATCATTGCAGTTAACGTCGCTTCAGCGCCAGATCAAAGAACTCACATTAAAACGTAAGCACTGCAACCGCTCTGGATCATCACACCGTCGCACAAAACCTGATGCCTCAGGTTACTGCTTTTACCACTCGCGTTTCGGTACTAAAGCCCGTAAGTGCGTACAGTCGTGTGGCTACTCCGCTATAGATGATCCGCCACGCCGGCATGTAATGGCCACGAACGTCAGCAAAGCTCAAAGTCGTCTCATCTACATTAGGGATTATGACTCCGATACCCAGTTCTTAGTTGATACCGGGGCGGAAGTCAGCGTCATTCCCCCTATGCCAGGTGAGCCTACCGCTTCTCTGTCGACAAGTCTCAGTGCCGCCAATGGCACACCAATAGCCACCTATGGTCATCGGTCACTTACCCTGGACCTAGGTCTTCGGCGCACGTTCCGCTGGGTATTCACTGTCGCTGCAGTCCCCTTTGCCATCATCGGCATTGACTTTCTCAGGCATTTCGACCTCTTGGTCGATGCGAAACGCCAGATGATAGTCGACACTGCAACAAAACTCAGCGTACGTGGCATCACCGCCGATGTGACATCTATATCCCCGGTCTATGCATTTCCCCAGACCTCGTCAGCCTACGCTAATCTCCTTTCTCAGTATCCCAAGCTCGTTCAGCCAATGAACGCAGCTTTGCCCGTGGCAGCTCAAGTCACGCACCACATACGGACGAATGGCCCACCTGTGTCATGCCGTCCACGCCGACTATCGCCTGAGAAACTAAAGGTAGCTAGGGCGGAGTTTGAGCACATGCTTGAACTTGGAATAATCCGCCCTTCCGACAGCCCTTGGTCCTCGCCCCTGCAGATGGTCCCCAAGAAATCTGGTGACTGGCGCCCTTGCGGTGATTACCGCGCACTCAATCGCCTAACCGTCCCAGATAGGTATCCCATCCCACACATGCAGGACCTTACCGCATGCCTCACAGGTAAGACGATCTTCAGCAAGATCGATCTGGTTCGCGCCTATCACCAGATACCTGTGGAAGACAATGACATTCCTAAAACAGCCGTCATCACTCCTTTCGGTTTGTTTGAATTTTTAAGAATGCCATTTGGACTGTGCAACGCCGCACAAACCTTCCAACGCTTCATCCACGATGTCACTCGTGGCCTAGACTTCGCATATTCCTACCTCGATGATATCTTAGTAGCCAGTTCATCGGAACAAGAGCACCTCGAGCATCTTCGAGCTCTCTTCCAGCGCTTGACCCAACACGGTGTCACAGTCAACCCGACTAAGTGCGAACTCGGCAAATCAACGGTAGAATTCCTAGGCCACCTCGTTTCATCGTCTGGTATCGAAGTCCTTCCTGATAAGATCCAGGCAATCAAGGACTTCCCAGCTCCGACTTCCTTCAAGCACCTCCGTCGATTTTGTGGTTTGGTCAACTACTATCGACGCTTCATTCCGCGCTGCGCTCAGCTCATGCAGCCACTGACTGACCTACTCAGAGGAAATGAACGTAAGTTCGCTTTCCCTGACACAGCACAGGCAGCCTTCGCCGAGCTCAAGGATGCTATCTCCAACATAGCCCTCCTCGCTCATTCCGAATCGACTGCACCTCTTTCTATTACGACTGATGCCTCAGACGTCGCGGTAGGAGCCGTCCTCCAACAACACGTTGGTGGGCAATGGCAACCCCTTGGGTTCTTCTCCAAGCGCCTGCAGCCAGCGGAATCCCGCTACAGCACGTTTGGCAGAGAACTGCTCGCCATTTACCTAGCAATACGTCACTTCCGGCACACACTTGAAGGCCGCGCTTTCACGGTCTACACTGACCACAAGCCCCTTATATTTGCCTTCAACTCTGCTAGCGACAAATACTCACCACGGGAAACAAGACACCTAGACTTTGTCACGCAGTTCACTGCTGACATACGTCATGTCTCAGGTGTCGACAATCCCGTCGCCGACGCTCTCTCACGCGTCAACCTCACTCTGCAGTCTTTGCCTACCGTCGACCTTGCCGCAATGGCATCGGCTCAGGCTCAAGACGAAGATATACAGCGCACTCTGCAGTCCACTTCGCTGCATGTGCAACCTGTTCCTCTCCAAACCACGGAAGGAACCATCCTCTGTGACACTTCCACAGGTTGTCCTAGACCTCTCGTGCCCGTCTCCTTCAGACGCACAGTCTTTGACGCACTGCACTCACTGTCACATCCCGGTATCCGTGCATCTTTGAAACTGGTCACCGAACGTTTCGTTTGGCCACGCGTAAACAAAGATGTTCGTACCTGGGCTCGCGCCTGCCTTCAATGCCAGCGCTCTAAAGTACATCGTCACACCCGCAGTCCTCTTGGTTCATTTCCTGCCCCGGACTCTCGGTTCTCGCATGTACACTTAGACCTGGTAGGTCCATTGCCTCCGTCACGCGGATTCGTATACATTCTGACATGTGTCGACCGCTTCACCAGATGGCCAGAAGCCATTCCCGTAACAGACTGCACAGCTGAGACTGTTATCCGGGCCTTCTTAGATCGGTGGGTCTCGCACTACGGATGCCCATCCACCATCACAACTGACCGCGGAACGCCTTTCGAATCTTCACAATTCGATACGTTCTGCAACTTCTTAGGTTGTCGCCGCATCCATACCACAGCGTATCACCCAGCAGCCAACGGGTTAGTTGAACGTTTCCATAGACAGCTTAAAGCCTCGCTCTGCGCCTCCTCCGACCCTAGCTGGAGCGAAAACATTTCGCTCGTACTCTTAGGCATTCGCAGCAGCATCAAAGCTGACTTGCAATGTGCACCAGCAGAGCTGGTTTACGGCACGACGCTCAAGTTACCAGGAGAATTCGTTTCACCTCCCGCATCGTCGGGTATGCCTCCGCCTAACTTTGCGTCCTCCCTAGCTCAACGCATGCGTTCACTACGCCCGACCCCGCCCCGTGAACAGACTAGAGATGTGCAAATGCACAGCGGACTCTCTACCTGCACTCACGTCTTCCTCCGCACCGACGCAGTGCGGCGCCCTCTCCAGCCTCCCTACACTGGCCCTTTCAGAGTTCTGCAACGGACTCCGAAACATTTTACTATAGACCAGAATGGTCATCGAACAACGGTGTCCATCGACCGACTCAAAGTGGCTTTCTTTGACGAGCCACTTGCAGCCCATCCTGATGCTCTCCCACAAGCACCCGCACCTGTGGTGACTTCCCGAGCACTGGATAACCCGGATCCCTCCGTACCCCTTGACCCGCAACCTATCCCGCCGCAACCCCAGGCAACCGACCGACGCGGTAGACAGGTCAAACGTCCGGTCCGTTTTTCCGATTTTGTAAGCGTTTGCTATTTCCATTAACACGCCTTTTTCGTCTTTAATGGTTATCCTGCGTCTCACCCACAAACGTTTTGCAAAATCGACAAAAAAACCCAAAACATTTTGAAAAACCTAAAAAGCGTATTTGCTTTTATCATACATGCCATGTTCCCTCTCCGGCGTCAAGCCACTTCCCCGACCCTTGCCAACCCCCTCTGAGTTTTACCTTCCAGAAACTCAACCGCCGGAACTGCCCAGGCAACCCTCGAGTGACTCGCCAACCGGCTCAACGCAACCCTGGAGTGACTCGCCAGCCGTCCTCACCCAAGGAACAGACAGTCGCCCTCGATCGCAGACACCCACGAACGAATTGGTCCCCAAACGCCGCTTAGGCATTGCCGACGAGGACGCCGGATTTCTTCGTGGGACGAGCACGCCTGGATTTCTTCGTGGGACGAGGACCGTGGACTAAAGTGCGGTGGGGGGAGTGACACCTCCCAAGCGCACCGTCGGGTCTGCAGCAATGGGAAGGTCCTGTCGGCCTTTTTTCTGGACTAGCCAGTTTTTTTTGCAGTCCGACCAGCCCGCCCCGACGGCCCACCGATGATGCACTCTGGTCCACACGATCGTCATAAATAAAACTAACAAAAGCCTGGACCCAGCGAAATCTGCTACACCCCACTTTGGAAGCCCTTCTCAAGCCCCTGCAAACATTCGCATCCACCCTCACCTTCCGTTCCCCCCACTAACAGCTCCATCGAAGGCTTCCATCCTTCAGCCTTCTAGGGGGAGGCCCTTGTAGTGCAACAGAAAACATGCTCTTTCAGTATCTTGTAACATTGGATTTTATGGTTGTTTTAACCTTCGAAACGTCCATTTGTTTAACTGACTGCACATCCGTTGTCACAAACCGTTTTGGTGAGTATCTCGCTGCACGTTTCTCGCTCTGTCTGATTCGCTTCCTATTCTTGTAGCCTGCACAATACACGTTGGGTTCAGTCTCCTCCGACTTCTTTACTGTCGTATTTGACACGTCTTACGTGTCATCGCTTACCGACTAGTATCCCAGGCTCCGCCCAACAAGGTATCGCTCAGCGATGCTCTGGTGACGTCTGCTCAATGCACAGTTGAATGATAAACATACATGCTCACTGGCACCTCAAGGAGAGCCGTAAGTGTCATCTACAAAGTCTGGTGGCTTGGCAAAAACTAGGTCCATAATAACCGGTACTTTAGCATTAATGTACATTGTGAGGAGGTCCCCGAACTGATGCAACGATAGCTGTAGCGTAAGCTCAACAAGATCTGCTCCGAAAATACCTGTGGTGGAGTTCCAAAAAAGATCTGTCCAACAAACTTCTGCTAGATTGAAATCACCTAGTACCAAACACCTGTCCGCGGATTTGGGGCGAATAAAGTCACGCACCTCCTTGGATCCAATCCAGAAATCCAGCGACTAAGTACCACTGTAAATTGAGCAGAGGAAGTGCTAATCACTACCGACAGCTTCGACAGTTCTGTCTGCCGACTGAAACATTCAAGTAGGGAAAATGTCGTGTCTACAGCTAACATAAAACGCAACGCCCCGCCCTGCCCGCCAACGAATTGATTACATCTAAGAAGTACATAGCCAGACGGTTGTAGTTCACCGTCCGTGATGTTCCGAGGCAGTCACGTTTCAGTGCATGCGAGTATAACGGGAGAGTCATCTATAAGCGGACCTAGCCCGCACATCTTATTCCTTAGGCTGCGCATATTGCTTATCACTATCTGAATGTATTCGTAATGTCCAGCTCTAAGCCATGCACCACCAGGACGGGCACTGATAGGGCGGAAAATGACCGCCGGCTTACCACCCGGAAAGTCACAGACCGAAGACCTTGTTTACCGGCCACGCATCTGGTTTTGAGGGCCCTGTTGGCCTCTTTTAGCTTCATCCTATCCGCCAGCGAGACGTCTGGATGAACGCTAATGTTAATACCCCTCGGTTTGAAAGCAAACCGTAACAGCGCGTTGCACGCCTCCGGGGTGGACGGCGGCACACAAAGTAAGCGCGGTCGACCGTTTGGCGGGTTAACTGGGACGCCCTCCAATCTAGACATTTTCCTGACAGGAACACCAGGAAACTCATACAGAAGCTTCGTTACACACATTTTGAACCACTGTAGGTCGTCCAAAGTACGTTCAGCGGTGGATTCCCCTTTGTTACGGAATATCACGCTGCCATCCACGAAAGAATCACCTCGACGGGGTGTATTTAACTTACGGTTATTGAATTTACATGAACAGCCGCCGGCTTAGCCGCAAGCGTTGAGACTGGACGCACGTGACGTGGCGACACTAAAGCAACTGCGGCGTACATCATACTCCAGCCTATTTGACTCATAATCCTTGATGATCTACAACTAGCCTAAAGAGTAAGGACAGTTCTGCCCCGTTTTCTACTTCGTCCAACAGGCGAGAACAAGGGCGTTATAATACTGCACTGGTAATCTGAACACAAGGTGCATACCATTAAAACTATTAGTGACGACGGTATAGAAGTGCGCTGGTGTCGGATCCACGACGGATGCAAACCCCTTACCATCGGGGGGTGTACGAGGTCCCGTCGAGTAACGGCAACGGCGTTTTGCATTCACACAAAACGTATGGGTGTGGCAGGGAGTACCTAATATTGGGTGACCTCAATAAGTTTTGTATTGGCTGGGAGCTCTTCAACTGCGGACTCTCTTGTCACTTGATGTTGGTCTTCTTGGATCAGCCCTTGATACCAACCTATCTCAGCACGTCACCACGCTTACCGGGATTGTCCAAGGACAGACACCCCGCGTCTTGATTTGGTGCTCTCACCGGTATCTTCTGACATGTTTGCATTGGTCACTCTCCAACCGATTGGTCGTAGCGATCACTGTGCTCTCGTCTTTACGTGGACGCGACGATTTGTCAGTCAAGATCGAAGGGTTCTCCACTGTTACTTCTGGCGTACCAATCGTACCTGGCTAAGAGAGACGGCTAGCATGTTGGACTGGAACACCCCACAAAATATTGACCTCGGTAATGCTTGGACAGTACTGCGCTCTAAACTGAACCAGCTCATTGACACAAGTGGTGTCAAACTTAAGAAAAAAGCTCCAGAAGAGAGCTACTCCTTGTATTGATCGGGCACTACGGATCCTAGCGAATCAGCGAAGGCAACTCTGGGACCGTTCCAAATCTAGTAAAGTGGCCGCGGACTATCCAAACTACCAGAGGCTCAGGAACTTATGCACTATGTCCGGACCTAAATGCACTACGCCTGTATTAGCAAGAGGACCAAAGTCGCATGGGATATAACAGCTTTTTTATCCAGTACAGCAGATTCCGTTTTATACGTAGACGGCGAGAAAGCAGGTCTCCTGACCAGGCATTAATCATCCGTTTACGCACTGGCTAGCCCAACGATCAACAATCTCGATGCTTCGTATCTCAGCCGTCTTGATGACATTGAATGATACATGAAAACCGTTGAGAAAATGTTGCTGGAGCTAGATCCTAACTAGTCAGCTGACCCTGACGGGTTGCATCCCCTCTTTCTCAGAGTACATTGTCACACGTTTGCCAGATTTTTCAGCTTTCTCTAGAAGCTGGGCGTTTGCTCGCCGACTGGAAACTGTGAATAGTGATGCCAAACCACAAAGGTTGAAATCTTCTTGACCCCACGAACTATCGCCCAAGCTGCCGGACATCGATAATTTCCAAAGTCGTGCAGAAGAGTATCAAGCGCGCTCCACAGAAGCACTGTTTTAACTTGGACCTCACCTCCACTAGACAGCACGACTTTCAGAATGGCCACACCTGCACCACCAACCTGCTGGCGGTGAGGGAAAAATGAGCAAGATCAATAGATGCCAATGAACGCCTAGATGTTGCTTTCGTTGACTTCAGCAAGGCGTTTGATAAGGTCCGATATCAGCGATTGCTGTGCAAGCTCCGGAAACTTGATGTCAGTGGACGCCTACGCTCGTGGATCGCCGACTTCTTGGGACACAGAAACATGCAGGTGGGAGCGAATGAAATGCTTTCACAGTCAGTGCTAATGACCAAGGGTTCCCCACGAGGACGAGTCCTCGGACCTGAACTTTTCAAGCTATTCATCATCAGCTTTCCCGAAATGCTTCAAACCAAATGCATACTTTATGCTGATGACCTCAAGCTTTAGTCGGTGGTCTCGGACGTCAATACTGCCGATAAACTACAAGCAAACCTGGATCTACTACACTAATGGTCCACCAAGGTTGGCTTACCTGGCAAATATGTCAGATATTGTGTCCGCCCGATTGGCGCGTCTGATCCATTTGGCACCTTCCATATTGGGGTTTCCTCTTCAAGTATGCCTCCCGGGAGAAATACCTAGGTGTATGAATTGCATCGGACCTAGAAACCACCCAGGACACACTAGGAAGAGTGGTCGCTGCTAAGAGGATGTGGGGCGCCATAAGATAATTCTCTTAGGTGGACACCAAAGATCTTCAGGTCAATATTCACCGCTCACGTAGGACCTGTTCTTGAGCACGGCCTACCGACTACGTTTCCGCTTGCAAAGCTAGAATGTACCCTGATAGAAAGTGTCCAGAGACGAGGCTTAAAGTTTGTCTTCTGACTTTGGTATGTTCCCTACCATCTTCGACACCAAGAGATGAACCTCTTCTCACTAGACTACCATCGTCGCCGTGGAGACCTAATCTTCACCAGGCGCATGTTAAGAAGGAAACCTGGAAAGGAACTGCGGCATTTTCTCCAACACAACTTAGGAGGCCCAACACGAGGTTACACGGGGAAGTATTAAAACCGAGGATGCTCCGAATCCGCCCCGTCGTCGCCCTTTTTACTCGGGTAGTAAACGACTGGAACAGCCTCCCAGAAACTGTAGTCAGCGCACGGGCTAATGAAATTGTTACACGTCTTTTGGATTCCTATCTGCGCAAGATGCCTGGACAGCACTTTTCCTCTGGACTCCCCTGGTCCCTTGCGGACTGTTGGGTCGCTACTGTACATCCGCTACTCCTGCGGATTTGGAGACCAGGAGGCTAACATGGGACTTCCCTTCTGCCCTCTACAAATTAATGAACTCAGTGAACAGGCAGATGCCCGTGACTCAACTTTGGTGTCAGCCTCCATGACCTGTTAGCCCGAATGACAAGATATGGAGCTTGCAGTAGGCACCCCTGCAGTCTGCTTAGTAAGCGATGGTGACATCGGGTTATTTTCACCCACTGTTTG
This sequence comes from Dicrocoelium dendriticum, assembly GCA_944474145.2. Taxonomy (NCBI): domain Eukaryota; kingdom Metazoa; phylum Platyhelminthes; class Trematoda; order Plagiorchiida; family Dicrocoeliidae; genus Dicrocoelium; species Dicrocoelium dendriticum. The sequence goes on along the minus strand of OX104066.1, from coordinate 49,786,411 downwards.
CGCAGCCTTGGATGCAGCCTTGGTAGCCTTGATATTTCTTAGCCATCGTTCGTCGCAATGCATCGGGTTTGTCGGCCAGCAACTCAACAGCTTGCTGGGTAGAGCCAAAATTGCTAGCAAAATTCTTTATCGTCCAGGTTCTCCTCAACAAGCGCATTTGACAAGGTGGTGGGTACGACTGGTTGATTGGCAGAGCTGACCTGCTCGTTTGGCTTCATCTAGCTGACCCTGCAAGCAAAGGTAACTTAATTCATAACGGTTTTCAACGATTTGAAATCAATGGGACGCTAGAGAGAAACCGTGAAAGATGGGAGACCATTGCCCGGCAGGTGCCCATTTAGCGCAACATGATTTCTGTAACCAACCGTAGTGAGGAACAGAAACTCAGGCTGAAATGCTTACACTGCGCAGTCATTTACTTTGCAGAAACCCGGTCGTGTGCTCACACGGAGGAAGACGTGAAAGCAGAAAATGTACTGCAGCTATTTTCCTTTTATGACGTTTCGCCTATCGTAGTTGCTACGTGTTGCGCAATACACCTTCCGTTTCAGTCTTTGAAGTTCGCCCGAGATTGGATATGACAACCTGGCGACCCTGCCAGGATGTCAGAAGTCCACAAAACGACCGGAAGACAAATGCCTGCAGAGCGGTGAAGGCGACACCTCGAATGTGGTTGCCGTTTTGGCTTTGTTGACTAGCGCTCTAGAAACGTTGGTAACTTCCCCACCCACTCTGCCTGTGACGCCCGCGATTCCGGCACCCGAGAAGTTATCCTGGCATGTACTACACGGGGTGGGAAAAAAAGCTCGATTGCATGCACAGCAAATTCCCGCGTCCCAACATGGAAGTGTTATTTTGAACTCCTCCCATTTAGCATGAGTGATCGAAACACGTCTGTTGGGTGACCGAATATGTGCCGCGCGGGACAATTTTCGGCAAACTATCCGTCCAGCAGGAAAAGATTTCGCGGTATAAGCCCGCTCGCTCTAACGCGTTTCCCAACTTTCCCCCTACGTTAACACACAACTGTCACCGGGATTCCGGCTTCATTCGGCGTGTACCACATGGGTCGATATCTCCTCAAGTGTGTCAAGCACGAGAAGGATCTAAGGGGTTATCGTGTCACATGACTTTAGAACTTCACAAGATACCCTGGGCAATGTTGCGGCCACAAACAGGATGCTGGGTGCTCTACGCAGATCTTTCTCTAAGATCACTCCGACAGTTGTCAAAGCTGTTCACACCACTTATCTGCCCGATATTAGCGTATGGGCTTCCAGCTACCTATCCTCTCTGTAAACCTGAATGCGAGTTGCTGGAAAGAGTTCAGAGGCGTGGCTTGAAATCTGTCATGGAGCTTTGTGTTGTTGCTTACATCCTTTGACTCAGAGAGCTGCATATATTCCCAATGGATTATCGTCGGCGCCGTGGAGATCTTATCTACACCAGATGGGTCATAAGAGGAGAACTTGGGAGTGCGGTACAAAAGCACTTTCGGCTCAACGTGGACGGCTGGACACGAGGCTACAAGTAGAAGTCGTACAAGAGCCGAATACTTCACGTCCGTCCAGAGACTGCCCTATTAATTCGTGTAGTGAATAATTGGAACAGCCTACCGGAGATCATTTCTGCTGCGACGACAAAGGAAAGTTGCAAACGGCTGCTTGACTGCCATCCGACTAGTACGGCAGTGCTCTGCTGCTCCTACTTCAACGGCGACAACCCCCAAAGGAATGCAGCTTCGCATCCAGTTGCGCCAAACCTACACTGAATCGGAATCGACGAAGCTGAAAATGGTCTCCCTTTCTGCTCTCTACACATCAATGAACCAACGAGTTTCGTGAATTCAGTCCTGGCAGTCGCCACTGTGTTATCCACTTTTGATCGTAAGATAAACTGCTTGGTAGAGGTACTTGTGGTTTCTAGCGATGTCCGTTTGATGACGCCAAACGGGCAGCTGAAATGTTTTTCAACCTGTGGGGCCCGCCATATTGGCGACAGCGATTGTTTATGTATAGATAGCAGCGGGTGCTTCTGTAACGTAATGTTATCCACTGCCGAATTTGTTTCTGAACGTTCGTTGGACTATCTGTAATGGTTTAAAATGTTCCTAATGATGGTGTTCTGCCTGCGTTTCCCGGTGTTACTGTCAGGGAACTGACTACGCTGGGTAACGTCCCGGTTAACGCGCAAAACTTGGACCACGATTACTTCCTATGGTGCTATACACCCCGGGGTAACGCAACGAGCTGTTGCGATTTTCTTCCAAACGGAATGGCCCTAAGATTAGTGTTCAGAGGTGCCAGCGAATAGAGGCCGCGAAGGACCTCAAACGCGGGCGAGCGGTTGGTACACAGGATGTCCGTTCGGTAGGTGTTCAGGCAGTCAGCCGGCGGTATTTTTACGCCCTACCAGTACCTGCTCTGGTAGGGCAATATCCAGGTTTGGTCATTGGGAAAGCGTTTACCTGGTGCTCGGCGATGCGTGCAGCCTAGGGAATAAAATGTACGAGATAGGTCTGCTCGTAGTTGAGTCTCCCGATGTACTCGCAAGCATTAAAACTTGGCTGCCTCAGGACAGCATATACAGTGGAGTACGTCTGTCTGGCTATGCACTATGTAGACGAATTAAAAAAAATTAAATAAATAGGTTATTCTGATTCATAGAGACACACCAAATCAGGCATGATCAAGGTTTAAACGCAGTTGTGTATCACGACGATACTTCAGCTTCAATCGTGTGTAGTTGGAACGGCTAAGGCACTATAAGTGCAATGAAACGGTGCAAATAGACGGATAGTATCATATACTTGCATGTATCGGGAAGAGTTGAAATACGAGTCTAGTTGACTTGCCAGTATGTAGTTGTGGGTAGTGACTTTATTCCGTGGCGAGTCACATCCGCCACGCCGCAGTATTGTTAAACAGACATTTGTGGCATTTTATAGGGAGAACACTTGCCAGGCGAAAACCCACCACGTCCTGCAAAACTGCGGCTAACCGAACAACCTCCTCGTGGTGCCAGCTGGGTGGTCCGGGTAAATCCCGTTCCAGCAAATAGTTCGGCGGCAGTGTTCCAGGATGTGGTGGGATTTCGCCTGGCAAGGGTTCTCCCTATAAAATACCACAGATATCCGTTTAACAGCACTGTGACGTGGCGGATGCGGCTCGCCACTAAATAAATTCACTGCCTCATCCATTTTCCGGAGGATCATTCACACATCACGAACGTCCTCCAATTTGAAGCGTTCCATTGATTCCCCCGTTTGATGACGAACACAACGAACAAAATCACACACAGAGTCACCTTTACCCACTCACACAGCATGGCCCCTTCCAACTACACAATTAAACATACTTTTACTTGTCAGCACACACATACATTCCTATGCTATTTGTCAAAATGTACAAATTTGTGCAATTGCCGATCATAGATGTCTGTATTACCATGATCACGCTCTTGATGTTGTGCCTCGCAATGACGAGAATAGACGATTTATTTATTTGTTTAGTTATTTAATGTATGACTGGCAAAGCCGCTTGACGACTGGTTTCATATTCGGTTATTCGCCGACAAATGGCTCCTAATTTCCTCTGTTATTTGGACAGATAATTTGATCGGGGTCGCCATGACTGTTGAGGTCGGTTGAGGAGAGGAACATCGCGAATAGTCGTCTTGTTGTGTGTCCAAGTGAGCAAAAGTTCAACTTTTCTGCTGTCTGTAGTTTTCAGATGTATAATGTATAGGAGTAGGAAGATTTTTCCAGTTCTCCATACTGGACAAGGGTTGTGGTGATTAGAATTGGGTCCTTTTCGTTTTCGACCGTGCTCCATGTAAATCCTTGTCGGTGGTTACGTTCGTCTTGGGCAAAATCTGTTCCTCAGTCTAATCGCAGATCTCCAAGGAGTTCCGGACCTCAGAGAAAAGGGAAAGTGAGGGACAACCGAGAGGAGACTGCAAGAAAAAGGCATGGAGTTAAACATTGTTAAAGTCTTATGTTACAACATTTTGACTTCGTTGGCTGACAAGGCGGGTGTGTTGCGCTTGTTGCTAGATTTGAACTTGACGTTCTACGTACCTACATGTTTCTGTCTGCAGACAAAACTGTCGAAGCTCTGTCGGTATCGACTAGCACTTCCTCGGCTCAACTTACACGTTTAATTGTGTATAGAAGTCCTGGAAGCGCGTCCAAAAAGGTGGTTCGCATTATTCACTCCCAATCAATCGGCATTATATACCGTGTGATTTCAATCGACCCGAAGTTTGTTAGGCGTAGCTTGCTTGTAACTCCGTGTTAGATGCTTTCGGTGAAGTTCCTCCTCAAGTAACGTTGCAGCGGTTAGTGGACCTCTACGTGGACGCCCTAGTACCGTCTATTTCGGACCCTGATTTGGTCAAATCCTTAGACTCCTTGGGTAACATCACATATGGGTCTCTAACGTTCGGGCAAGTGCCGCTTGTTGACCGATCTGTAGCAATGTGCGAACATTAATTAATGCCAGTCAGAATGAGGATTGGGGGCTTCAAATAGAAGCCCGTGCTGGGCTTGGCCGCTTGCTTGGACATGGGCTTGTCGAAGGAAAGAATGACGATCCGCGTGCACGTGGGTTGAAACAAGAAGGTAAAACCCTATCAAACCAAGGCAACGTAGGGCCAAGAATTGGCGGGTTGAAAACAGGGAGGAGGAATTGCAGCTGGAATATGAGATAAGGGTGCGAAGGTGCAAGTGGGAAGGCTTGAGCGGTACCATGCAAAACCCCTATCCACCCTTCTCGATGCAGCAGTTAGTAAACCATTGAGTATCCCCTGCGGTTGTCAGAGCATCAGAAAATAGACGAAAGATTCATAGTATTGCGTTGGCAGGATGCTGTCAGGTTGCCCAGGCAAAGACGGGAAAACTGTTGGGGTTCTCATCCAAAGCCTTTGGTGCAGAAAACCTGACCGTAAGATTGCAGGTTGGGTGTTGGGCTACAAGGAGTCCGTTCTAAGGACTAAGGAGCCACCCCCATTTCAACCCCAAAGCCGGATGGCCAGGAGGCCGTTTGTCTGGCCTCTAACCATTGACAAATCTGGTATGAGTGGCTCTGAAGGTGCAAAAAACAATCGCCCAACTTAGCTCAATGGATCGCTGAAGTACGCCAACCATCGCACCAAGGTAGAGACCAGCTCTATTGCAATGGGAGAATGTCAGTAAAATATTAATTATATAATGCTGAGGTTAGACCGATCTTACTGGATGAATATGAGACCCAGCCAGTTTGCGGCGAGGACATAAAACGTTATCCCGTGTTTGACCAAGTGCTTGCGGAGTATTAGTCAGGTCTGATGGGAACAAGAGGATTGCAATGCTAAGGCCGGAATGTTGTATATTTGTCAAAGGGGTTCTTGTTTCACACTCGAATGTTTATCGTTTTCTACTCACTGACATTGCCTAGGCAATTTTCGCAGGCTTGTTGACCGGATTCCACGGCGTGCATTATACCCCTTGATTGCTCCAATTTGGCTAAACTACGTGGGCAGTCCAAGGCGTGTCATGGAGGAATGAAGATATTGACTGAATGATGATCAGGCTGATGCGCGCGAGACCGTAACAGACGTAGCGTTCCTGTATTCCAGTTCATGCAGCTGGGTGCTTATTTTCTTTCAATTCTGTTTAATTGAATGCGCTTCTTGCATCCATATTTATATGCAACTTGCGTCTAAGCCAACTCCCTTGACGTTGCGACTTTTTGTTAGTCGCGCGATTTGAGTCGTGGCAACCACACCTTGGACTGGGAGTGCCTTCCATAGCTCGCGGACAAATTAAGGTTCCGGGCTACAGTGAATGAACCTAGTGTTCCATAAACACTACAACGGGCTCCACATAGACATTGGGAATCGTCTGCTTTGTGACAGCTACCAACGAATACCCATGCCAATGCTACTTTGTCCGGTGCTACCTGGCACGTCCAGGAGTGTCCCAGATAAGCGCCGTGCTCCAAGCAAAGAAGTCCATCCGCTGGAAACACGTACACAGCTTGCACGTCATGTTTTGTGAATGATGTCTCCAGTATCCAGGTCATCTGGTTCACCGATGGTAAGCGCGCAGTCACAACACAAGTGGCTTCTACACCACTAGTATACATGCGGCCCCTTGGCCAATGTTGTCTCGGGACCACATGGCTTCTTGGTACAATGAACCTCACGTTTGGTCGGCCGATTTAAGTACGGTAAGTGAATAACATCCAGCAATGCGGTTCTCAGTTAGTCAGTGCTCAAGTGCCGCAGTGCTTCGTCAATTATAAGGCAAATGGCATCCCCCTACAATGCTCCATTGGGCATTTCGTCCGCATCAATTCTGGTCCGTGCATAGCATGCATTCATTTGGCTTCTGGACCATCGGTAGACATCTGTCGCCCTGATTCATTCTTTGCTCGTGCCATAGCGCCTCCTCCAGCCATTAGCCATTGGTATTGGTGTCGGGTTCACCTCATGTAAGTGCCCCATCTCATATGAAACATCTAGACCGATATTACACATGTCCCCTCCCAAACCATGGTTTCGCTGTGCCATACCACTTCTAGCTACCATGAGTCATGGATTGTTTTGTACCTTTCACCGGTAAGTTGACACTCTCCATTCCCGTGGCTTTCGCCATCCGATTCACATGTTCCGCCCTAATAATTGACTTTAGAATATCACATTCCATTCACTTACCTTACTCCTTCACGTCCGGTAAGTGAATAGCCTTTAATGACGGAGCATTTAGTCATCCAGGGTAGGTGTCTCTCTCCGTCCATGTTTTCCCCGTGGAGCGTATACCGATATAGAGCTACGAAATGTATTGTCCTTCTCACTTCGGAGTTTTACATCAGGAGCCCTTATGCACATAGGAAAACGTGGTACCCCCTCTTTTTACGGGAAGCAAACCATTGCTGAGTGTTCACGCTTTGTTGGTTGGTAGCGATTTACGCCCTCACCCGTGAGGTCGGGAATATTTGTGAATGGTTGGAACGTCATTACCCAGTACTCTCTCATAACTTTATACTTCGATTGCCCTATTTCGTCATTCACCGCTTCTTATGTAATCCGTCTGTCCCCCAACTGTTGGGCACATGTTTCACTTGTCCGCATGGCCCTAATGCCTTTACCGTGCTTCGTAACGTCAGCCCAGCTTAAAACCTCGTTGGAGTTTCAGCCGCCATTTACCTGAAATAATTTTGCTTTCCTGTTGTCTTACAGTTTCCTTCGCAGCAGTCACCCGCCATGCGGACGTATAACACGTATTCACATCACAGTTCCCCAGGTGACATGTGGGCAACGTCCGCTCAGTTTGAACCTCTGCGGACGTTTCAGACGCCAGGTGTCTTATGTAAGTGTGCGTCGTTGTTGTTTTACATTTGCTTACATAGCTTGCACACTTGGTCCGCCTGTTTGCTACTTGTCCGCCGCGCCCTGATGCCTCTACTGTGCCTCTGAGAAGCGTCAGCTCGCTCTTCGTGATTTCAGTCCGACATGCCCGATGCGCCGTCCTGGGTGTACCTGCAAGTTGTCTGAGGTATGCTGCACTTATTTCCTAAAATTCACTCATGCATTCCACCATCACCATACCTACTTCGTCAACCAGGTTCGATTACCTCAAACCAGTGAACGTAACAACAGCGCTTAGCTGGGCTACCTTCAGGGAACGCGAAAACGGCCCATTTAAGGGCCAACCATTTTTGGGTATTCACACTTTGAGGGTTAGACGCGTATGTACACACGCTCCTAACAATGACGCGGACAATAGTAATTGGGTAGCCGACGATCAGTAATTTATCCGTTTTCACACTACATACAAATTTTGTCATCACCTTTTTCGTTATAATAATTCCACAAAGCTGCTTCCTTCATTTTATAGCGTTCCACAAGTAATTTGACACTACTGGATGGGACGCGCTTGAGGCCTAACACAACATGGCATGGAGCAATCGCGCTCCCAATAAATTACACAGGTAATATATCATATGTCAGTTTCATTGTTCACTAACATACCTATACCCCACAACTCAGTGAGCCGCTGTGTTGACATGGTGCAACTCCTTCCTCCGCCGCATACGCGTGAGTACTTTACCTGGGCTTGAGCAACGATCCATGTTACAATTACCGTGCGAGTTTTGTCGTGTTCCCTTACGAACACTAACTTCTTTCCTTTCGTTTGCACCCGCGTGCCCCTACCTTCCCATAACTACCATTTAAATAAGTAAAGTAATAGTAGTTTATTTCCCGACAGTGCGGTGCCTAACTGAAATGGCATGATCATAGTGCTACAGAGCGCACAAGCAGTAATTGTCACAACTGTTGTTTTGAAAGCTATACATACCGGTTAAGTTTCATACCTTTATGTAAGTGCATGAGTTAGTAATCATGTTGAGTCAACTTGTTACCGTTGTGCTGAAATTGTGGTTGTGTTTGGCTAATTCGCCACCGTAGGAGGGAAAGAAATAATAGTGGTAGCGGTAAACACCTAGATTGGAATATTCCGCAGTCTTTGGACCTCGACGTTGCACGGCAGCTGCTACGAACCAGAATGATGCTGCTTATCGAACAACACGTACCAAACTGCAAAGCCAGGCCTTACTCCAATGGTAATCCTTGGATAGCTAGAGAAATCAGACCCTTAATGAAAAAGGAGGAAAACTGTGGGATCACTACAAAACCACACAAGCAGCATCAAGCTACGCACCTGAGCATGCCTCCATGGGCGAGCCTTGCATAGTCGAGAATAAAATAGTTATTTATTTATTTATTTAATCCAAGGCTGCAAGGACACTATGCAACCTGTAAAAGCGCAACAAGCGGCTCCAGCACGAACACAGTCTGGCCAAGGAAACTCTAACTTGTTCCAAGTAATCGTTCCCCTACCTGAAAATAAATGTCAGGGCGGATAGTGGGATCCCCATGCTACTTTCTGAGAACGCAATGTGCTTGACGATGCCAAGGAAAAAGCTAAGATATATGCTTCGCAGTACTCTTCGGTCTAAATAGTGGTGCCTCCTCTGCACAGCAACTCTTTGCACACGGTCCCTCTTTTGATCAAGTCGAAAGCAAGCCTGAAGTGGTGCTGAAGCTACCCCTCGAACTGCATCTGAACTCCTGGCCGAGATGAGCAGCATCCCGTATCCCTTAAGACTATAGCCGAATACATCACCGATCCACTCTGCCAAATATTTCGCCACTCCCTCGAAGTTGGCCGTTTACCCACTGACTGGAAACAGAGCACGGTGATTTTCAAGTACAAGGGCGGAGACCCCCAAGATCCGGCGAACTATGGCCCAATCTGCCTGACATCCGTGGTCCGCAAGACCATGAAACGAATCCTCGAATGCGCGCTACAGCTACACTACGGCGAAATTTTTCCATCTCACCATGATTTCCGGAAAGCACGTTACCGTGTCTCCAATTTGCCAGCCGCCAGAGAAAGTTGGGCACAAGCCAAAGATGTCCAAAACATCTAGACACGTTCTTCGTCGACCTCAGCAAAGCCTTTGACAAAGTTCCTCACCAAAGGCTGCTGCTCAAACTTCAAAAGATCGGTGTGACGGTCAAAGCCCTCTCTTGGGTTGACGACTTTCAAAGCGACCGCACCCTTCGCGTAAAGGTCAACCAGAGCATATCCGCCCCCGTACCAATGACGAATAGGGTTCCACAAGGATCTGTACTTGGACCAGAACTTTTCTAAATGTACATAAATGACCTACCGATTGCGCTCCAAACCGACTGCTTGATCTACACTGATGACCTTAAGCTCTGGTTAACAGGACACAACCTAGACTATGCCGATAAATTACAAGGTGCTCTAGCTAGGCTGTACGGGTAGCCTAACAAGTGGCGATTAATAGTAAATCGCGATATACATAAAGTTCTCCCAATTGATGACAGACTCATACGGCACGTTGGTGGATTCCTTCTCAAGCCCACCATTCACAAACAGGATTTCGGGATCATCGTACCCTCTGACGTTAGGACGTCCTAAGACACACTAAAGGTCTCAGAGGCAAAGAGACCCGAATGACTCCTGAGACCCTCTATGCACCGCATGCGCACGTCCCACACTAGAATATGGGTAGCCAGCCGTTTTTCCCCTTTTTGAGATTCAGTGCTATTTGGTAGAGAACGTATAGAGGAGTGCCCCAAAAGCTGTTATTGGGCTCCGCGATCTTCCTTACCCTCTCCGACTTCCCCAGCTGAACTTGGTTCTCATGGAGTTCCGCCGTCGCCGCGGCGATCTCATTTACACTAGACGCATCCTTCTGGGTGAACTCGGAAACGAGCTACTGCAGTTCTTCTACCCCAACGCCGACGGCTCGATACGAGGTCACAAATGAAAGCGGTTAAAACCACGAAAGCTCTACGTGCACTCAGATCTCACCATGTCTACCCCTGCGGTGAACGCGGGGAACTGTATACCTAAGAAAATTTGACGCCCCTTGGGAGGAATGTTTCAGTAGGACTTTGGACAAACACCTAATGAAGACGCTAGGATCCTGTTGCTCCCGCTGCAACTAGTTCGAGCGCAAGCGGGACTGGAACGCTAGGATTATCTCGTGAGTGTTCCTTCTTCAGTGGGTCGTTGAACCAGGAGTTGGCGGACTTTGAAATACTGATGGACCTAAAACAAAGACCACATCACACCCTGTCCAATCAATTAATGCCCACGTATCCTGCCCTAGCAGTCCCTGCTGGGCTGGTTACGTGCAGTAAGAAAAGGAAAAAGTAAAATCAGAAGGCGAAAAAGTAAGTAGAATACCAAAATAGTTGTCTCAATAAAAAAGAACTGAAAAGTTAAACTGAGTCAGGTAAAAGAAAAGTTTTGGTGTTGCCACCCAAGAGCAGTCAGCTGGCACGCAAAACGCTTAATCGTAGGTCCCCTAACAACGTGAGCTGGAAGCAACTTCCAGCGATCTATAACGGCACGACAGACGAGTTTCCGTCCTGCTCCTATCAGACCTTGGTTTAAGCGGTTTCAGTGAGTGACTGCGGAGATTAGGTAACGTAACGGGACTAAATAGCCCTGACAAGTCCGGGCAAATCTTACGCATCCAAAGTTGCTAAGTGAGAATCAGGTCTCTTCTTATCCTTCGGTAGTGTATTGAGTACATCCCCAAACTGAGCGGGCGTTCAGGATGCGTCTGTCCCCGTAAATCCTTACTAACCGGGTGTCCACGCGTAACACCCACTCCAAGTCAATTCTCTCTCGGATAACACATAGTGGACAAGCCTGGATACAATATTCCAGGTGGGGCCGGATGATTACCGAGAATAGCAACGCAAACAAATTGGCCATTGGGATTCCGAAAGAGCGGCAGATAAACCACATCATATGAAACCCTCGACAAGCAGCCTTCTTTCAAATGTGACCAGAATGCAGTGCTGATGATTGTAGAACCTTAAATCAACCTGCTGAGTGACAAAAGGGATTTCATCAGCGCTGACGACATATCGGGTGGGAGGATTAACGGCTCTGTTTCGGATAACAGAGCGCTTAGCCCTATTTATGGACATCAACCCAAAGGTGGACCATTCCATGAGCCTATCCAAGGCACCCTGAATTGCCTCAGTACCCCCGGGGATATGCACAATATTCAAAAGCTTAAGGTTGTCAGCAAACATTATTCATGACACTCTTAGCTCATGCTAGCAAGTCACTTACGTACATCGCAAACAACGATGGCCCCAATACCGAGCCCTGCGTGACGCCACTAGTGTTAGCTTGTTTGAGTGAAAGGCTACGCCCCACCCATACACACTGTTCCCTTCCCTCTAGGAAGACGGCCTACCATTGAAAGGCGCGACCAGATATCTCGTAAGATCTCAGCTTTAGTGAGAGTCGAAGATGTGGAACAGTGTCAAAATCTCTAGAAAAGACCACGACTAGCACGACTACAGCTTTGCCACTGTCTACCGCTTCGGCCCAGCTTCCATGAGCTACGAGTAGATTAGTCTGACATGAAAATCCTTTGCGGAAACCGTGTTCAGCAACACCGAGAAGGTTGAATTTTTCAGGTGGTTCGCCACTAGAGCCCTTAGCAACATTTCAAACAACTTAACTATTATGCTTGTTCAACTGACAGGCCGATAGTTTGTGGGCACAGCGCTGTCACCGCACTTAAAAATCGGACACATGATTGCACCCTTCCATTCCGAAAGTAGGATGCAGCTGTCCAGCGATACTAAAAGCGCGCATGTGTGAGGTCCACTCAGCTCAACGTCCAATTCATGCAACATTTTCGGATGAACTGAATCAAGACAGGAAGCTTTAGGGGGATTAACGCCTTGCAATAGCTCGAAGACCTGAGTCCCCGTCATGGTAAACTCAGTTAAGCAATGATCCCTTGGAACTCTTTAAACCATTCAACCTGTGGTAAAGAGGTCTCCCAAGCAAAGACCCCAGTATAGTGATCACTAAGTATACAAGCCTTGTCTTAGTCAGTTTGCGCATGGGTCCCGTCTGCTCGCAAGTATGTTGGTATAGACAGTTTTGCCCCGCTGCGTTTTTTAACGTAAGCAAAAACTTCTTGGGAGTAGCAGCGACCGACTCCGCTAAACACTGCTCGTACTGAAGACGAACGGTCTTGAGACGTTGCTTACATTTATTTCTAATCTCTCGAGAACTATCATAGGTACTGGCTGATGGAGCTGCTTGGTATGTTCGGCAGCATCTAGACCGTTTCTTGAGTAGGTACTTGCCTGTTGTATCTATTCATGGAGGCTGTGCCCGTAACCCTCTTTTCTTCATGAGTGGAACAGAATAAGTGGAAATCTCTGAAAGGTATGCCTTAAATTTATACCAGGCTAACTGGACAATGTCGGCCATCGAGATCTCACAGTTCAGAACTGAAGCCTTAGTTCGCATTGCACTAAAGTTCGCCCGCCAAATATTAGGAAGTAATTCAACAGCGGTCTGCTGGTGCCATGAAATAGCACACCGAAAGGACATGCATGCGTGATGGCTGGACCCTAGAGGCGCACCGTACGAAACGTCAGTCGCGACGTCGAGGGACTCAGCGAAAACTAGATCTAAAGTAGATGGTATTTGATTGTATATATACCTAGTGGGGAAGTCCACGAACTGGTGCAAAGGCAATTGGAAAGTCAGCTCAACAAAGTATATACCGAATGTTCCTGATGCCAAATTACAAGTAAGATCGGCCCAACAGACTTCCGGGAGGTTGAAATCCCCTAGGACGAAACACTTATTCGCAGACTGAGTGCGAGTAAAGTCAAGAGTTCCCGTGGAAGTACTTTGAGGACTTCTGTATCTCAGTACAACTGTAAACTGGGTAGAATAATTTCATAAAACAGCCGATAGGGCTTCAACAGTCTGACCCGGCGACTGGAAGGTGCAGGTCCTCAGCACATCTAAGTTACAGCTCACATACAACAAAACGCCTCCGCTTTGGCGACCAACGGTGCGATCCGTTCCAAGCAGTGCATGGCCAGGTAAACATACCTCACCTCCCGGTGTATCCGGAGACAACAACGTTTCACTGCCAGCACGTAGGTCGGGACGAGATTTGTTTACGGGTGAACCCAACTCGTGCACCTTGTTCCTTAGGCTATGCACGTTGCTAAGTTCTACCTCAAGGAAGTCGGCACGATCAACCTTTGGTCGTGCGCCATCATGATGAGTTCTGATAGAGCGGAAACTAACTTTCTGCTGACCACACGAAAACCCAACAGCCGGAGTCCTTGCTCACCAGCCCCCCGTCTAGTTCTGAGATTTTGCCAAATTTCTTTAACTTCTATCTGCCAGCGGTAGGTCCGGCTGAACGCTGAAACCAGTACACTTAGGTTTGAATGCAAACCGCAGTAATGAGTTGCCGTACTGCGAGGTAGAAAGGACCACGCGAGTTAGTCGGGGTCGTGGATTTGGCGTAGCGATAGGGACGTTCCCGAATCAGGTCAGCTTTCTGACAGTGACACCAGGGAAGCCAGGTAGAAGCAGCTTGCTGACACACGGTTTGGTCCACTTGGTGATATCCAAGATGCTTTCCCTTGGACGAGCAGCCGCAGATCTAGTAACGTTACGGAATATTACGCCACTATCCGTGAAGGAGTAGGCACGACGGGGAGTGTTCCCTCTGTAGTGTACCTGTAGTGTATTTTGCAACATTAGATTTTACGGTTGTTTTAACCTTCAAAACGTCCATTTGTTTTATTGATGGCGCATCCGTGGACCCAAACTGTTTTGGTGAGTACCTTGCAGCCCGTTTATTGCTCTGGCTGATCCGCATCCTATTTTTGTAGCCTTCATAACATACGTTGAGTTCAGTCGCCTGCGACTTATATACAGTCTCGTGTTTGACGCGCCTTACGTGTCATTGCTTACCGAGTAGTATCCCAGGCTCCGACCAACAGTTGGTGACGCCCTGTCAGGAACACGTCATCCGCCATTTTGAATTCCCAATCCGTTTAGCTCTCGTCAGTGATTTTGTGATTCATTACTTGTGCTCACATTGTTTCCTCACCTACCACCATACTATCTGCTTTTTGCAATGGATTATCTAGTGGATGAGCAATCCCCATACGCGGTTAACGCTGATGAGATTGAACTGGTCAAACCTGTTGCGTTAGCCCCTCTAGCCTTTTGGGAGAATGGTCTTTCGTTATGGTTTTTGCATCTTGAATCCGTTTTTTGTATTCGTAGGATTTCTTTTCATTTCGCCATGCATAATCAGCTAATGTCTCGCTTTTCGCAGATTATGTCTTCGCAGGCGAGTGACAGCATATTTTGCCCCCTCCAGTAATGAACTACGAGAATCTTTAACAGGCTATTATTCCGCGAATCACGCCGTCCGAACAGCTCCGTCTGCATCAACTATTTGGTGATCTGCAACTAGGAGATAGGATGCCCTCAGCCTTGTTACGCCAAGTGCAACTGCTCATCGACACTTCTAGCCTGAACGTAACAATTCTCCACGAGCAGTGGATGCAACGCGTTCCTGTAAGCACTCAGCTTATCCTTGCGGCAGCAAGTGACCTGCCACTCACAGTAATTGCAGTTCTAGCAGACCGCCTCAACCAACGGCACCAGCCAGAGGCTAAAACCAAAGCACCTAAAGAGCTTTGTGCTGGCGCAACCAAACCGACACTCGCGGCTAACCAGCCGTCGGCAATAGATACATCATCATCGCAGATAGCGTCGCCTCAGCGACAGACCGAGGAACTCATTTTAACCCGTATGCACTGCAACCGCTATGGATAATCGCCCCATCGCACAAAACCTGATGCCACAGGTTACTAGGTTTAGCACTCGCGTTTCGCTAATAAAGCCGGCAAGTGCGTACAGCCGTGTAGCTACTACGCTAAAAGTGACCATCCACGCCGGCATTTAATGGCCACGAACGTCGGCAAAGCCCGAAGTCTTCTCACCTACATTAGGTATTATGGCAGATACCCAGTTCTTAGTTGATACCGAGCGAAAGTCAGCGTCAATCCCCTATACCACGTGAACCTCTCGCTTCTTTGTCGACAAGCCTTAGTGCCGCCAATACCATGACAATAGCAATCTACGGTCCTCGGTCGCTTACCTTGGACCGAGGTCTCCGGCGCACGTTCCGCTTGGTATTCACAGTCGCTGCAGTCCCCTTTGCCATCATCAGCATTGACTTTTCTAGGCATTTCGACCTCTTGGTTGATGCGAAACGCCAGACGATAGCCGACACTGCAACAAAACTCAGGGTATGTGGCATTACTGCTGAGGTTACATACGTATCCCCGGTCTGTGCATTTCCCCAGACCTCGCCAGACTACGCTAATCCCTTTTCTCAATAACCCAAGCCCGTTCAGCCAATGATAGCAGCTTTGCCCATGGCAGCTCGGGTCACGCATCACATACGGACGAAGGGACCACCTGTGTCATGCCGTCCACGCCAAATGTCGCCTGAGCAACTAAAGGTAGCTAGGGCGGAGTTTGTGCACATGCTTGAACTTGGAATAATCCGCCCTTCAGACAGCCCTCGGTCCTCGCCCCTGCAGATAGTCCACAAGAAATCTGGTAACTGGCGCCCTTGCGGTGCTTACCGCACACCCATCGCCTAACCGTCCCAGACAGGTCTCCCATCCCACACTTGCAGGATGTTGACGCATGCCTCACAGGTAAGACAAACTTCAGCGAGATCGAGCTGGGGCGCGCAAATCACCTGTGGAAGACAATGAAATTCCTAAAACAGCCGTCATCACTTCTTTCTACTTGTTTGAATTTAAAGGAATGTCAGTTGGACTGTGCAACGCCGCGCAAACCTCCCAACGCTTCATCCACCATGTCGCACGTGGCCCAGACTTCGCTTATTTCTACCTCGACGATATTTTATTCGCCAGTTCATCGGAATAGGAGCACCTCCAGCATCTTCGAGTTCGCTTCTAAGGCTTGACTCAACACGGAGTCACAGTCAAGCCGAGTAAGTGGGAACTCGGCAAAACAACTGTATAATTCTTAGGCCACTTTGTTTCATCGTCTCGTATCGAAGTCATTCCTGCTAAGAACCAGGCACTCAAGGACTTCCCAGCTCCGACTTCGCTCAAGCAGTCCGTCGATTTGTGGTTTGAGTAACTACTATCGACGCTTCATTCCGCGCTGCGCTCAGCTCATGCAGCCTCTGACCGACTCACTCAAAGGAGAGGAATGTACGTTTGCTTGCCCTGACACAGCACAGGCAGCCTTCGCCGAGCTCAATGATGCTATCTCCAACATAGCCCTCCTCGCTCATTCCGCGTCGACTGCGCTCATTTTTATTACGACTGATGCCTCAGACGTCGCGGTAGGAGCCGTCTTCCAACAACTCGTTGTTGGGCAATGGAATCCCTTGGGTTCATCTCCAAGTGCCTGAAACCAGCGGAATACCACTACAGCACGTTTGGCAGCGAGTTGCTGGACATTTACTTAGCCATTCGTCACTTCCTGCACGCACCCGGTATCCGAACTTTCACGGTCTACACTGACCAGAAGCCCTCCATTTACGCCTTCAACTCGGCTTCCGACAAATACTAACCATGGTAAACGAGACACCTAGACTTTGTCACACAGTTCACTGGTGACATAAGTCACCTCTCAGGTGTCGACAATCCTGTCGCCGACGTTCTCTCAAGCGTCAACCTGATTCGCCAGTTTTTGTCTACCGTCGACCTCGCCGCGATGGCATCGGCTCAGGATCAAGACGAGGATATACATTGCAACCTGCCGTCCACATCGCTGCATGTGCAACCTGTTCCTCTCCAAACCACGGAAGGAAACATTCACTGCGCCACTTCCACAGGTTGTCCTAGACCTACCGTGCCCGCCTTTTCCAGACGCCGTCTTTGACGCATTGCACTGACTATCACATCCCGGTATCCGTGCATCGTTGAAACTTGTCACCGAATGTTTCGTTTGGCCACGCGTAAACAAAGATGATGGTACCTGGGCTCGCGCCTGCATTCAAGGTCATCGCTCCAAACTACATCATCACACCCGTCGTGCTTTTGGTTCATTTCCTGCTCCGGATTCTCGGTTCTCGCATGTAACCTTAGACCTGGTAGGTCCCTTGCCTCCACGCCGAATAGTATACCTTCTTACGTGTGTCGACCTATTCACCAGATGGCCAGAAGCCATTCCAGTAACTGACTGCACAGCTGAGTCTGTTATCCGGGCCTTCTTGGATCGTTGGTTCTTGCTGTACGGAGGTCCATCCACCACTACAACTGACCGAGGCACGCCTTTCGAATCTTCACAATTCGATAAGTTCTGCAAATTTGTAGGCTGCCGCCGGATTTGTACCACAGCGTATCATCCAACAGCCAACTGGTGAGTTAAACGCTTCCATAGACAGCCTAAAGTCTCGCTCTGCGCTACCTCCGATCCCATCTGGAGCAAAAGATTTCGCTCTACTCTTAGGTATTCGCAGCAGCATCAGAGCAGACGCAATGTACACCAGCGAAGCTGGATTGCTGCAAAACGCTCAAGTTACCAGGAGATTTCAGTTCACCCTCGGCATCGTCGGATATGCCTCCGCATAACTTCGCGTCTTCTCGAGCTCAACACAGGCGTTCACTACACCCGACTCCGCCCCGAGAGCAGATTAGAGGTGTGCAAATGCACAGCAGACACCCTATCTGCACTCCTGTCTTCCACCGCACCAAAGCAGAGCAGCGCCCTCTCTAGCCTCCCTACACTGGCCCTTTCAGAGGTCTGCAACGGAATCCGAAACATTTTACTTTAGACCAGAGTGGTCACCGAACAACGGTGTCCATCGACCGCCTCAAATTGGCTTCCTATGACGATCCACTTGAATACCATCCTGATGCTCACACAAAAGCACCCGCACCTGCGGCGAATTCCAGAGCACTGGATGGCCCTAAACCCTTAGTGCCCCTTGATGCTTAACATAAGTTACCTCAAGCCAAGGCAACCGACCGGCGCGGTGGAGAGGTCAAACATTCGTTCCGTTTTCCGATTTTGTAAACGTATGCTATTTCCATTAACACTCCTTTTTCGTTTTTAGTGGTTATCTTGCACCTTGTCCACCAAAGTTTTGCAAAAGCAGCAGAAAACCCGTAACGTTTTGAAAACCTAAAATGCGTATTTGCTTTTATCCTGCATGTCATGTTCCCTCTTCGGTCTCAACACACTTCCCCGACCATTGCCCACCCCCTCTGGGTTTTACCTACCAGAAACTTCACTTCCGGAACTGCTTAGGCAACCCACGAGTGACTCGCCAACCGGCTCAACACAACCCCCGAGTGCCATGCCAGCCGACTAAAGGCCCCTGCTTCACCCGGGGAACGGACAGTCGCCCTCGGCCGCAGACAGCCACGAAAATATTGGTCCCCAAACGCCGCTTAGGCGTCGCCGAGGAGGAGGCCGGATTTCTTCGTGGAACGAGGACACCTGGCTTTCTTCGTGGGACGAGGACCGTGGACTAAAGTGTGGTGGGGGTGGAACATATCTCAAGCGCACCGTCGGGTCTGCAGTAAAGGGCAGGTCTAATGGGCCTATTTCTAACTAACCAGTAGTTGCAGTCCGACCAGCCCGCCCCGACTACCCACTGATGATGCACTCTGGTCCACACGACCATCATAAATAATAACTAACAAAAGCCTGGACCCAGCGAACTCTGCTACACATCCTACTTCAGGTGCCCTTACTAAAGCCCATGCGACTATTCGCACCTATCATCACCTTCCGCTTGCCCCCACTAACAGCTCCAACGATGGCTTCCAACCTTCCGCCTTCTAGGAGGAGGCCCTTGTAGTTTACCCTAAAACACGCTCTTTTAGTATTTTGCAACATTATATTTTACGGTTGTTTTAACATTCAGAACGTCCACTTGTTTCACTGACTGCACATCTATGGACACAAACCGTTTTGGTGAGTACCTTGCTGCAAGTTTATCGCTCTGGCTGCCTCGCTTTCTATTTTTAGCTTGCACCATATACGTTGGGTACAGTCGCCTCCGACTTCTAAACTGTCTCGTATTGGACACGTCTTACGTGCCCTTGCCTACCAACCAGTATCCCAGGCTTCATCCAACAACCCCACGTGCCTTGGATTCGACCCCTAGACCAGCTGTTTTACCCATGGCGATGGGACTCTCCCTGTCTCCACAAAGTAAGTTGAAGCAACGGTAGCGTAGGTTATCTGCGCTATTGACGGCGGCTTAGCAGTTCCTGGTATGCAAGCCCCTTCGAAGTTTACGGGCAGAAGTAGCCCGTTTCTTCATTTGGCTGACTAATGCACGAGCCGTTGACCTTGTATCGCATTGAGCAGTTACCAACACTTCGTCAGAACGCGCCGGTTCAGTGACAGCCAAGACGCTCAGCCACTTCGGAATGTTCTCCAGTGCACAACCGTCAGACGACTTTACGACTGTCAAAGACGGCATCTTTTTTGATGCCGTGGCAACTAATTCTCTGGGTTTAATGGAGGGCTTCTGGTATTTGCTGGCTGGCCGAACAACCTCCTTGTGGTGCCAGCTGGGTGGATTGGGTTTATCCGTTCCACAAATAGTTCGGCGGCAGTGTTCCAGGACGTGGTGGGTTTCCGCCTGGCAAGCGTTCTCCCTATAAAAAGCCACAAATGTCCGCTTAACAACACTGTGACGTGGTGGTTGTGACTCGCCACCAACTTAAGTCACCCATTGCTTATCCGGACGACCGCTTCAAGTCCACAGCCATCAAGCACCCAGTTAACACTGGCCACGTTCAAGCACGATCAAAAAGACTGGAATACATTTACGAATTCCATAAACACGGCTAAACACGCCCACATACACACTTACATACATTTATATATCAACTTATGCGACAATCCCATTGATCCATTGTACATTGATTGATCACAGTTTGTACTCTTAACATGATAATGTCTGTGCAGGCGTGCCTCGCTTAGTCGAGAATAAACATTTCATTTATTTATGTATTTATTTACTTTGCCCGTCTTATGAGGACAGTCAGCACTGCTACCTGGATTGTCCGGTAGGATGTGCGACCTCTTGACCAAGTGACCGATCCCAGCGACTGGATCGTCAGCAAGGTTGCCGTCTATCGTAGGGTCTTCAATCGCAATATTCACGGATTTTAGAAGCTAATCAATTTTCGCTTCGAGCGACCCAATAGAGGCGCGTTTGGCTATGGCCTACTCAAATAAAAGGTGCCATCGAGAAACGCCTGTATTGTCCTGGAGATTGTCCTGTTTGTCTGTGAAAATTTTTATTAAAATACGTTTTCATTCTCTACATAGACAACTTAGGAACCTTCTGTACGCAGGATGACCACGCGTGCTTGAGTCCGGAGCGGGACTCTTACATCTGAGTTTTGCCTAGCGGTGGGTTTGGTTTGGCAGCTATGCTAGGTCAACGAGACGCGTAGCCGTTAGGGGAATTTTGGTATATACATCCTTGTGCACATTATTTGAAACAAACTACGATTGTGTCTCTCTTTCTATGCATATCATGTTTTTATACATAAAAGCTGCAAGCTCACGATCTTCATGCGCCTTCTGGGAGTCACGTCCATCTCAAACAATATCTGAATCACAAAAAAGAAGTTGAGACAAAAACCTTACTAACCATAAAATGTATGACGCAATCTTGGGTGATGTAACGACTAGACATGCGCAGTTATTATATCGTCTGATTCACAAACAATGCCGAAATATTTATTCCCAAAATAAAATAAAAAATAAATGCCAAAAGGGCAGATTCCATGTATAAAAACACGATATTCATGGTAAAAGAGACACAATCGTAGTTTGTTTCAATTAATGTGCACACGAATGTATATATATACATTGAATGCACATATTAAGCCTGTGTAGTTTTTGTATGTAGAACAAGGTCACTGTGCTTATGATAGTTAGTTGTTGTGCTAGACTTCATGAGTATTGGAAAGCACTTGGCGCCACATTCCTAAATATCCTCATGGTGGATGATTCCGCGAGATTCTTTCTGTTGCAGTGTACACATTGTCGGAAATTTGAGGTGGTTGAGTGCGATGTAAAGAAAATTCAGTTTGCAACTGCCACAGCTTTTTACAAGCATACGGCGGTGACTCGGCATCATAATGAGCGGCAAACGGGGAAGCAGTTGCCCGAGGAGTACCCGTACCAGTACGCGCCGTATCGCTGTATTCAGGGTAGGCGTATCAGCGTTCGTGGGAAACGGTAACGCTATGCTCACCGTATAATAAATGCTGCATAGTTACAGGATGCTGGATTGAAAGGCGCGTTTCTCTTTCAAGTTGAAAGGCGAATTTTACGAACGAGGGAATAACATTTGTGTCATTGTCATGCTTTCCATGTTGGCAAGCCATGGCTCTATCCCCAAAACAGACGGTTGACGGAGGCGCAAGAGAAGGAGGTGTATTCCCTGATGTCCGTTTTCAAAATTGGTAGGGAAATACGAAGTACATATCGATGGAACATGGACGGACTTTGAACGCCGAGGATCTGAAGATGCTTAGAAGGCGACATAGGAAGCGGAAAACAGGGGAAGTGGGAGAGGTAACGGATTGCTGGAGCGGCACGGCGCTTGTCGTGTTGTGAAAGAGAGCAGGGTGGTGAGATATTTGTGCCTCGTGCCAACGGTTTTGTAGACTGTTGAGGAAATGTACTGCAAAGTAATATTGGCGGACACAGCTGGTCAAGTAAATTATGGAGGAGATATTTTGTGGCACGGTAGGCTGGTGGAGGTAACAGGTTGGCGTGTTCTTTGTTCTATGCGTTGCTGTCGCATGGGACTTGCTCCAACTACCGGCTAGTTGTGGAAGCAATGAAAGGGATGCTACCTTGCACGGAATCGGCTGGCTAGCCGAACAACCTCCTCGTGGTGTCAGCTGGGTGGTTCGGGTAAATCCCGTTCCAGCAAATGGTTCGGCGGCAGTGTTCCAGGATGTCGTGGGATTTCGCCTGGCAAGCGATATCCGTTTAACAACACGGTGACGTGGCGGATGTGGCTCGCCACTAAATAAAGTCACCGCCTCTTCCCTTTCCTGGAGGATCCTTCACACATCACGAACGTCATCCGATTCGAAGCATTCCATTGATTTCCCCGTTTGATGGCGAAATCAACGAACTAAACCCCACAGAATCACATTTACCTTATCACACAAAATGGCTACTTTCAAACACAGATATAAACATACTTTTACATGAAAACAAACACACACATTCCTATGCTATTTGTCAAAATATACTAAATTTGTGCATGTCTGTATTACATGTATATGTCTGTATTACCATGTCTGTATTCCCATGATCACGCCCTTAAGGTTGTGTCTCGCAACGACGAGAATAAACTATTTATTTATTTATTGTTGTAATAGATAAAAGCGTGGCGTCGCTGCGTGCAATGACCTTGGCTTATCCTAACGCGTCTGTGGTGTATTGCCGTTTTCACTTGTAGAGGGATTGGTCACGCTGAGTTACACGTCTATCAGAAACGCGTTCAGACGACAGAAGCCTACTGCAGCACTGCCTGCAGAAATTGGTTTATACGCGTGATGTAGAGCAATTTGACAAGCTGCTAAGTATCATAGCTGCGAGGAATGCGGAATGGTAAGTTACAGCGAACGTGGCCGCGATGTACGTCGTTCTAGGCTTCTCACAGGTTGCGGAAGGTATGCTTATTCGGTTGCGCTACAACCAACCGCGTTGAGAACGAGAACAAGCACCTGAAGAGGCAGTTTACGGAGCAGTCCACTCTACCTACTTTGTTTACGGGGCGATTGATCGTGTAAGCACATTGATTCAGGATAGGCTGCAGATTCTTGGGAGGCATAGTGCACCCCGTACATACCACCCCCAGACTTGTCCATGGCGGCACCGTTGTTGGCGCATTTTCTTTCCTTCGCCCTCAAGCAATTTCTGAGGCATTAGAGGAATGTATGTATCATCGCTGTTAACGAAGTAGGTCCGCAATGGTTGGTTTATTGTGCTCGTGTACGGCTACCCATCCCTTACCTGTTACGGTTGAGTCCTTTGACTGCGAATTTAATCAACAGTGGTGTATACCCTGTGCCCATATGTGCCACGTAACCGCTACGCTAGGTATCCTTATGTGGACACTCTGGGTTAATTGCCGATAGAATGTTCGGACAGAGGATACAGAGGGCAATGCGTCGGAGGCTTCCTTGTTGCGTAATATGACAAATCATGAGACGGACCACATGCTGGAAGTCAGACCTGTAGGATGGGCTACGAAATTGCGGCTGGTGGATGAGGTACTTTCGGAGTTGAAAACACACATGTGCAGCTTCGGCACGTCGCGATCTCAAGAGATGTTGTGAACTCTGAAACGGCTGTCGGAGGTTTCGGCTAGTGAAAGCAATGTGAAGCTATACGGCAAAACTCGATGGTGCACGGCTCCCGTGCGGCTGGATGGTGACGTGGAATATCAGCGATTGGTAGGCAACCGGGATAACACCGCAGTGGAAAGTGTTCGTTCCATGGTTGCACCTTGCTTGCTCAGTACTAGCGGTGTACCCATGGAAACGGACAACGGAATTGCGAACGGTGACGGTTATTTAAAAGGAAGGAGGCAGGATGTCGTCGGCAAGCCTTCGTTAGGTTCCCGCAAACGCTAGTCTCCCAGTACTTTGCGTGTTACGGAGATACCAGCGGCAGCAACCATGGCACATGGATTGACATTTCTTCACCTGAGCACCACGACTTCGGCGGTGGCGCGTCTGCTGCCGTCTCCTAATAGAATTGCCTGTTTAAATTTTGTTCGGTGCCGAGTTATCTGCAGCATAATGGCTGATTATGACGCATAAACAGGCACTCGTGTCAGCACTTACACTGCTGTTTACCACTGGCGTAATCGCCCGTGTGGACCAATTGTGATAAGACGCCGCTTGGAGGGTTACTCCGGATTGCAACAGATTCCCACAACTGTGTTGAAGAAGGAGGGCGCGACGTTGCGGAAAACTTTTTTGTACGCCTGAAGTTAGTGTTTGAAAGAAACGGACGGATGTCTTAATAACATAATAGCGTTGTAGTGGACCTCCCTGTAGTGGTGTGTACCCTCCATGTCAAGGAGGTCTTAGAGGAGGTTACCTGGAAATAAAAAACCGATGCAGTGACCATTTATAGTACGCTAACCAGATTATTCCGCATGGTGGGCCGGATTCCATTCCACAGACGCGCAGTGCTATTAAAATAACACGTGAACTTTCCCTACGCATTGCGTCTTCATAGGCTTGCCTGACCAAGCGCTAAGAGGAATTCTCAGTGCTCAATCGTAGGGTACCCTAGGTGCGCATCCCGGTGAAATACATAAAGAAACCACAGGGCCGGACAAAACCATGGTGCCGAGACGATCCAAACAAGGCCAGCGTCCAAGGGAAGGCCTTCATTCCTCTCCGCTGTGATAGCTTAGCCACCCCTCCTCTTCTTCCATCCACCCTCTCCGCGCGCAAACAACACACGTCGCCGGAGTCCGTGGGCTGCATGTGCAACACGTGGCCCAGGCACCGGAGCCTGCTGTGTGAAGCAACGGTGCTGTTAGGTTCCTGTTCCTGTGCCGCAAACAAGGCGTCCGACATGCTTGTCGCTCACTCGATGTTCCCAACTTTTCACTTTGTGTGAAGCGATGCTCGAGGTGACGGACTGTCAGTGCGAATCCGTCGTGTGTCGCTAGTCAGTTTCGTGGGCTTTCATGAAATACGCCTGCAAACAGATTGCGCCTGTCAAGTAACACACTCCCGAAGTCCGTCCTTACACAGCCGTGCTGTGGAGCATCCACTGCTGACAACGTCTCCAGGAGTAACGTCCGGCATCGGGATAAGACGTAAGTGTTCATTTTTATTCACTTAGCATTAAACAGAAATGGTAACAATTACCCTGCATCCTCAAATGAAGTCGCCTTACCCAGCATCCACAGTAGTACTGAATTTGTTCCCGCAGCTTCATGATAATAAGTCGTTATTGCCCGCGCGCTTCCGAAAACTAACTAGGCCCTATTATCCATCGCCGCTTGAACGACCCAACGGCCCTTTTCAGGGCCACCCCCTGTCCTATAGCCAAGTGTTCCCCCTCTGCAAGCACCATGTAACCACCAGACGTCTTGCAGCGGTTGGAGCACTGGGACACAGGTGCAGTGGGTGGGTCCGTAGTTGTCTAGCGATTAAGGCACTGGTCAGGCCAACTGGATACGCTGTGAAACTGCGTGAGTCACATTTCTCTGGATTTTTACACAACACGGAAGTTGCAATCCCACTTTTTCCGCTTCCATAACAACCTCTTTAGTTACTACTTAGCACTCATAGCGCCGGAACCACTGAACAGGAGATAACCGATGTATTAACCGGTAAGTTAGCGTTACCTACTTCGCATAGACTCAATACTGCACGTGTAGACAAAATGTTATTCCTATTGACGTCTACTATTGCATATTAATCTAGACCCACAATGCAATAGTTGTGCGGTGCCCATCTCACAACAACCGGTAAGCAAGTTGTTTACTGTTATCACTTTTGTATGCAGTCTGCTGCTGCTGGTGTGAAATGCCTCTTCCGCCTGTCCGCAAACTACTGCGTGGCAGTGGTTCCGGTGTGTCATAAATGGACACTTCACCATGTCCGAAGCCAACTTCCAAACAAGCTAAGTGACAATGCCAGACAAATCTTTGACGATTGTTGTATTTGGATGTCCCATAGTGCAGTCGTTCGTATGCACTATCATCTCCGGTTGATAAGTGACTCCGCACTGAAAGGTTATGCTGATTTTATCACCAATCCACCGGCTCTTATTTCCAGGTAACATTCTCTAAGACATACTTGACATGAAGGATACACACCACTACATGGGGTGCACTACATCGTCACCATATTATTAAGTAAGTCAACGCTGCCTTGCTTACATGCATATTGCTTTCATGTGTGTCTAAGAAACACATATCCATAAACCATTCCTCAATGTTCGCGCATTGTGGGTCAAGAGCGCCTCACACGCTCCCCATGATGACGCGGATATTCGGATTCGGTACAGAGGTCGGCGTTCCTTTCGTGTCTTTTTTGTTAGCATTTCCATATTTTATTGAATACGCAGCATAACGCATTCAACGCAGTTGCAGACCATGACGGGAAAAAGTGGAAAGCCATATGATCACGTACAACTGCAGTAGTTGCCCTTAACAAAACCCAGTCACTGCGTTAGTCTTGGCGCACGGCCTAAGACTACCTCTCTGGCTTCCCTCGTACCGATAATAAGGCATGTACGTGACCTATATGCACTTCATCAGTAGTGCTTATGGAGGCCCGCGGGGCCTATAGTGGAGTCCTCCCCGTGCCGATTGTGATGCCACAGCCGTGAGACCTACATAGACTTATGTAATATCAGTCATGATGCTGTATGACGCAAAGCGTTGGCAATTCCTTAGTGGTTAACAGAATGCTCATGTCAATCTTATATGATTACTCAGCGGCGCTTTCCGTAGCACCGCTGCGGGTACATTATGCGCCTAGTAAACACCAGTATTCATGGACTATGGTTTCAACGATTGCGGATATGTCAGTGCCCAGAAGGACACTAATGACCTGCGACCAACCTAGCATTACCAAAAGCACTTTCAAGTCGTGCGCAGCCAGTAAGTGAGGCATTCCTAGTGCCTATGTTGATGCAGATGTCATGAAACGAACCTAGGCTAAGTAAAGGCTGTCCGTGTGGGCTCCTGCAGCCGAGTACGGAAGTGCAGCTGTAGGCCATATTCAGGTTTCCCTGTGGAACGTTCGTAGGCGTACTAAGCGCCATTACTTTACCGCAGTAAAACCAGAAATGGATACTTCTTTACTAAGCATTAGGGCACTACTGCCATAGAACATACCATACTTTAACATGCATCGCTCATGCAGGTCACCGCGGTGAACAATACGATCCCGTTGAGTGCGCAAACAAATGCCACCTGTGTGGCAATCATATAGCCTTACTATGCAACCGCCACCATCGCGGGAACATAAAGCAACATATAGTCCTGCGTATATATGTGGGATGGTTGCATGTCATCATGTCATGCCTATTATTTGATTTCTTTCCTTTTTCCTTTACCATCCTTTTATTGCTTACGCTTCATGTAATTTCTGCATATACCGCAGATAGATTTTCCTTAGTGTTATTCATAATAACCGTATTATGATATTCATGAAATGCGTAACATACCTCTTTTCTTCCGCATAATTTGTACTGTACAATTACAGATAATTGTTAACCTCCACGAAAACTGGCAGGTACAAGATTAATTAGTTATTCAAGCACACATGGAAAAGGACAAACAAATCCCTGATTTGCAAAGAACGTACACTTTGGTACAGTGACGTCTAGTTACAGGAAATCGCATAAGTAATTTCCGCGAAGAATAATAATGTATCGCCTTCAAGTCCAACTTTGCATTCGTTTCCGCTGGACCAAGCGCTGCTCGCGGATTTCAGTGGCGTGGTGCTTACGGCGTCAACCATGAGCCACTAGGCTCTGAGTTCCTGTCCAACTTAGGCTATCTCCAACTGATTAGTCACAACCAGGACGAAACGGTGGTTTTCGTGTGCCAGCGTTGGGATGAGTACCACTATAGTATTTCCATTTTACTGACGATCTTTGTGATCGGAGTGACCGAGGTCCACTTCAAGTGAACTGAGGTCTCACTAGAGGTTGCCTGTAGCAAACCAACAAGCAGCTGATTCTCCAAGTGCAACTTTGCATTCGTTTCCGCTAGACCAATCGTTGCTCGCGGATCTCAGTGGCTCAGAGCCACACTCTTTGTCTCCAACCTTCATCTTCTGGGACTGCCTTCATCTAATCAATTTGCTGTCTGTTGACTCATTCTGGGACACTTTGAATACCCACTAGCTACTAGAAGGCTTCACCCGAATGCCATTGCCAGCCGTCGATACTCTCTCCCTTAGTACCTTTATCAGTTCTTCGTATTACCTCTCTCTAGCAGCAGCCATTCTTCGTAGGTTCCAATCATCTCTGCGCATATCCAGAGCTTGCTAAGGGCCACACTCCTTATCTCCAACCTTCATCCTTCAGGGCCGCCTGCGTCTAATCAATTTGCCCTCTGTTGACTTATTCTGGGACACTTTGTTATCCACCAGCCACTAGTAGGCTTCACCCGAGTGCCATTGCCAGCCGTCGATACTCTCTCGCTCTTAGTACCTTTACCAGTTCTTCGTAATACCTCTGCCAGGCAGGAGCCATTCTTCTCAGGTTCCAGTTATCTCTGCGCATATTCAGAGCTTACTAAGAGCCACACTTCGCTGGCATGTTGCTGTATTCTATGACACCGTAGGAATCAACTAGTGACCAAATTGCTCAATAGAACGGTGACCTCTGGCCACCGAAAGATTTTCATAGCGCCATTATCCGTCGATCTTCTCAACCTCAGCACCCCTATATAGCAGCAACTAGTGGTCGTAAATTCCAAGCATCTCTGAACATATCCAAAGGAGCCACTCACTGACTCTCCAACCTTCATTTTCTTTTGCCGTCTATTTCTTAAAGAATCGCTCGCACATCGATTTCTTCTTCAAAACTGTAGGTATCCAGTATTGGTCAAACGTCTTAATGTCATGGCTACAACAACCACTGATTTATTCTTTTCTAGCGCCACTATCTCTGCTTAGCAGCAGCTAGTCGCCATAGCTCCCATTTAACTTTGCGGATATCCGGAGCTCGCTCCCTCTTACAACGTTCATTCTCTCGGATTGTTTGCGTCACAGCTTAGCTGGTCTATTGACCTATCACTTAGCTTCACTAGCCTATAGATACCCTCAGCGACCCCATAGGCATACACTTGTGACCAAGCGTCTGATTGGAACAGCTGCATCTGGCGACTGGGTCACTCCTAGCGCCACCATCTGTCGGTCGTCGTAAATTCGGCATCTCTCTTCAGAAGTAGCCAATGGCCATTGGCCACATGCATATGCAATGATCCATTGCTTGTTAGTAGCCACCCCTTATCTCAATAACCATTACTTCTTTAGAATATCTGCATCCAGTCCCTCCGCTGCCCTGACACCAATTGATCTTTAAGACTTTCGCAGCAACCTATTTATTTTCGCTTATTATGCCCCCTCTCGGATTACACTAACTACGTGCTGTTCATGCACCTGACAATCACTACTAACATTCTAACTCTCTTTGCTCTATCCCCACGCAACTATCGACTCATATCAAACGGATACTCGTACTTTACTTACTGGTGCAACGCTCTTGTCTCTACGCAGGTGATAGCAATCCACCTATACGGCTAATGATTCTATAGGATACTCAAAAAACATCTTCAGCATAATTATTGTTGCACAGTGTACATGCTTTTGTCTCAAGCCCAAATGTTATAACACAAGACATTAACAAATGTTCAACTCCATGCATGTTCTTGCGGTCTTCTCTCGGTTGTCCCTCGCTTTCCCTTTTCTCTGAGGTCCGGGACATCTTGGAGATCTGGGATTTGACTGAGGAACAGTTTTGGCACAAGCGGACGTAACAATCCACAAGGACGGACATGGAGGATGGTAAAACTCCGCGAGGACCGACCTACAATCACCATAACCCTTGTCCAGTATGGAGAACTGGACATATCCTCATACTCCCATATATTATACATCTGAAAAATCTGGACAATAGAAAAATTGAACCTTTTGCTCACCTGGTCATACAACAAGAAGAAAAATCGTGATTTCCCTCTCCTCCACCGACCTCAAAAATCATGGCGACCCAGATCAAAATACCCGTCCAAATAACAGAGGAAATTAGAAGCCATTACCCCGCGAAAAACCGAGGGTGAAACCAGTCGTCAAGCGGCTTTGCCAGTTCAACATTGATGTTCAAAATGCTTTACGGCAGTGTTGCAGGACGTGGTGGGTTTTCGCCTGGCAAGCGTTCTCCCTAGAAAAAGCCACAAATGTCTGTTTAACCACACCGCGACGTGGCGGATGTGACTCGCCACTGAATAAAGTCACAGCCCACAACTGCGTACTGTCAAGTCGACTAGATTCACATATCAACTCTTCCTGACACCGTTTCAACTACACACGATTGAACCCGATGTATCGTCGTGATACACAACAGTTTTTAAACCCTGATCATGCCTAAGTTGGTGCGTCTCTATGAAACTGAGAATAAACTATTTATTTATTTATTTCATCATGGACATATGACCAATTTTCTATTGTTACTGTTACAGTTTCCATAAAATGTTTGTACAGTTGTACATATCTGATCATGCCTCCATGGGCGTGCCTCGCATAGCTGAGAATAAAGTATTTATTTATTTATTTATTAAAGCTTGCTACCAGCCGCACTCTTTTATCTCCAATTTCCATCCTTTGGTACGGTTTGCGTCTAATACATTTGCTGTCTGTTGACTTATGCTGGACATTTTGTTATCCACTAACCATTAGTAGGCTTCACCACAATGTCATTGCCAGCCGGCGATACTCTCTCTCCCTTAATACCATTATCAATGCTTTGTATTACTACTGGCACCTCTGTCTTGCAGGAGCTATTGTTTGTAGGCCCCAGCCATCTCCGCGCATATCCGGAGCATGCTAAGGGCCACACTTTTACTTTTCTCTGCGCCGTGTGCATCACATACATTTGCTGTCTGTTGACTTATTCTGGGACACGTTAGGTATCCACTAGCACTAGAACGTTTCACCCCTCTGCCAATGCTAGCCGTTAGTGCTATCTCTCTCCCATGCTATCATTATCAGTTCCTTGTATTTGCTACGTCACCTCTTTCAGCTGCAGTGCGTCAATGAATGCGCCAATAGCCACGCACTATCTCTCCAACACTTACTCTCTTGAATTGTTTGCATCACCTACCCTCGCTTGTTTGTTGACTTTGCTGATCGTAACTATCCACTAATAACTAGAAGGTCTAATGCGATTTCAGGAGCTGTCCACTGGTTCTCTCTCTGCACCATTACCTTTCGTTCCTCTTATCTTCATCAAGTTTTCCACAGTGGTACTTTGTAGGCTCCATACACCTTTGAGCATATCCGGATCTACAAGGAGACATTCCTTGCTACTCCATCCTGTAATCTTTTCAAATGTCTACATCACTTACCTTCGATGGATTGCTGATGTAGTCTGAGACACTGTAGTAATCCACTAACGACCAAATTGCTCAATGGGATGGTTACATTTGACCACAGACTGTTCTTCATAGTGCCATTATCCATCGATCCTCAACCTCAGCACCTCTATTTAGTAGCAACCAGTGGTCTTAGGTTACAATCATCTCTGCGCATACCCAGAGCTTGCTGTGAGCTACTCACTATAATTTCAAACCTTTATCCTTTGGGACTGTCTGCGTCACATACATTTGCTGTCTGTTGACTTATTCTGGGACACTTTAGGTATTCACTAGTAGGCTTCACACCAATGCCATTGCCTGCCGTCGATACGCTCTCTCTCAGTACCATTATCAGTTCTTCGTCACCACTTTTCAGCTGTAGCGAGCTACTATAGCTAGAAATTATCTTTGCGTCAGGAGTCGCTTCATATCTATCCAACACTAACTCTCTTGCATTGTTTGCATCACATACTTTCGCTGGTTGTTGACTCCTTCTGTCACTGTAGGTATCCACTGGCAATTGGTAGGCCTAATCCGAATGCCTTTACTGGCCACGCATACTCTCAATCCCAGCGCCACTATCTGTCGCCATTCTTATCTTCCTCACTTCTGCAGCAATTCGCCGTATGCTCCATGTCCTCTCTGCGCAGATCCTGAGCTTGTTAGGATACACTCCTTGTCTCTCCATCATACATTCTCCTGGAATATCTGTATTACTTACCTCTACCGCAAACTGACCTTTAGACTCTCTCTCTCTCGCGGCAACACATTTATTTTTACTTATTCTGCGTTCCCTATCGTATTACGAGAGCTACTTGCTGTCCATACACCTTGCAATCACCACCAATATTCTAACACTCGTAGCTCTTCCCCACGCAACTTTTGGCTCATACCAAACCAATACTTCGTAGAGTACTCACTGGTACAATGCTTTTGTTTCTACGCAGGCGTTAGCAACACATCTATACGGCTGATTTTATAGGATATTCAAAAACCCTTTTAGCATCATTATTGTTGCACAATGTACATGCTTTGGTTCAAGTCCAAATGCTGTAAAATAAGCCTTTAACAATGCTCAACTCCATGACTGTTTTTGCGGTCTTCTCTCCGTTGTCCCTCACTTTCCCTATTCTCCGTGGTCCGGTATTTCTTTGAGATCTTGTTTTGGACTCATGAACAATTTTCGCCCAAAACGGACATAACAACCGACCAGGACTTACATGGACCATGGTTGAACATCAAAAGGACCCAACGGCAATCACCAAAATCCATGTCCAGTATGGAGAACTGGACACATCCTCATATTTTCATACATTATGCATCTGAAAAATCCAGACAGCAGAAAATTTAATCTTTTGCTCACCTGGACACACAATAAGTAGACTATTCGCGATGTTCCCCTCCTCAACCGGCCTCAACAATCATGGCGGCCCCGATAAAACTACCTGTCCAACGAACAGAGGAAATTAGGAGCCATTAGTCGGCCATTTAAAAAATACGAAACCAGTCGTCAAACGGCTTTGCCAGTCATACATTAATGATCAAAATGCTTTACGGCAGTGTTGCAGGACGTGGTGGGTTTTCGCCTGGCAAGCGTTCTCCCTATAAAAAGCCATAAATGTCTGCTTAACAATGCTGCGACGTGGCGGATGTGACTCGCCGCTGATTAAAGTCACTGCCCACAACTACCTACTGGCAAGTCTACTAGACTCATATTTCAACTCTTCCCGACACATGCAAGAATATGTTACACTCCGTCTACAAGCACTGTTACATTGCATTTATAGTGCCTTGACCGTTTCAACTACACGCGATTGAACCCGAAGTATCGTCGTGATACACAACTGCGTTTAAACCTTGATCATGCCTGGTCTGGTGTGTCAAGGAATTTGAGAACAAACAATTTATTTATATGTCCAATTTCCTACTGTCACTGTTACAGTTACCATAATATGTCTGTACAGTTGCACATACCTGATTATGCCTCCATGGGCGTGTCTCGCATAGTCGAGAATAAAATATTTATTTATTTATTTATTTAGTGCTTTTGGTGTCAACCGTGAGCCACTAGGCTTTGAGTTCCAGCCCAACTCAGGCTATCTCCAACTAATGAGTCCCAACCAGGACGATACCGCGGTCTTGGGGTGCCAGGGTTGGGATGAGCAACACTATAACGTTTCCAATAACGTTTCGCCTTGTTACTTGTGCTGATTATCCGTGCTTACATATTATCTATACAAACGTATTCCTACATAAGTATATAACCAAGGATAGGTTGAAGAAGCGGCAATAGCATTTCTTGTCGTGTTAAATTTGCGAAACTAGAATTGCACCTATTTAAAAACAAACATAGGCATTCACTTCCATACACTAGTATGTATGTATAAAGTAAAGCATTATTAACCACATTTTCGTATACAGATAAATGGTTGGCGGTAGGTATGTATACATATAGTTAATAATGTGTATGAATATTTAACATAATGCTATATGAAAGTAAATGGATATATTTATATTTATAAATATATGCGTTTACATGTTTGCAACTTAAACATAATAATAAATGGAATTGCTGCTCTTACAATCCATATATATATAGAATATTTCCTCAAAAATTTATGCACGCTATGGCTTCTACTTCCGCCGTTGGGAACTTTAAGGCGCAACACGTATACCAGAAACTGACATGCATTTTGACCTCCCATTCACCTTAGATCATTTAACTTACTGTTCCCCAGGCATTCTGACCTGCAACTAATGCTTTTACATCATTTTTCCGTTTCATATACACATTATATAACAAGTCCCTTACGGAAATATGCATGCGCATATCACGGTGTCACCCCCCTATATGTACCACACCCGTTTACCTGTTATTTACATATTATGCTCACAGCCATTTCCGTTCTTGCCGGCCAAGTTCCCAGCGCACGCTAACGTTACTGCCTAGTACTTAGGCAAAAACCAAATCACACAGGAGCATGTGAGGTAAGCATTATATGCATTTCCCATCCACTTTAAGTGTATCACCTTCAAATACTCCCTTAAAAGGGCCTCTCCTCATTTCCTGATTAACGGAAGGCACTATTTACTTATCCAATAACATAGGTCCAATTTAGACCTATTTATGCAGTTGGAAAATCCGGGCTCATGTTACCAAAATTATCGTAAACTATAGCACTATAACAGCTACAGGACCACGGTTTCTTCATACATCTGCTACGCGATAGTTTACATCACACACAACTTAAATAACTACACATCAATAACCTACGTTCCCATTATACTCCTGGCTGTGCCGGTTGGTCTTGGCCCGCAAACCCGTTCCTGCCTGAGGTGAGAGTCCAGCTCCCGGTAGAGTTACAAAGAAAAATCGCATTCGCGCGCATCAGGCTGTTCCACCACGAGAAGCGTTGCTGCATATCGGCCGGTGACTAGACCTTTTCCCTAGCTAGAATCGTTTTTACAGTGTCTACAGTTAGCCGAAGTGCATTTTTCGGCAATAAAAGTAGCCTCGTTTTTATATTCATCTATACACAACTTATCCTTGGGGCGGGAAGAACCTGACATTATAGCAACTGAACTGGTGACCCCGTCCAAAAAGTTGGTATGTCACTCACCACTTTTCCTTCTTAGCTTCGTTCAGTTCTGCTGTACCTTTAACTATATTCATTATTAAGCAGACTTCGGGTTCCATATAGCTTAATTTGTGACATTTTTCCGTTATGTCTACCTTGCACTTGTTTCTCGACGGCCAGGTTGTAAACGTACTCAGCGCCACACCGCCCTTGCGCGCAATCAATCCAACACATTAACTTGCTCAGATAGAGGCACCTTTCGTACTTCGTGGAATTAGACCTGAAAGAAGCAAATATATCCACGTCGTCTCCGCGCTTCCTCCGCACCTCACCGATGATATCGACGATATTTTCGTGTTGCCGACAGAGAAAAGCTTACGGAAAAATTAAGCAGCGTTTCTCAAGACGAGAGGTCTACCACCTAGTCAACGTAACACGATGTTTCTGAGAGATATGGAGTTGGGTGACCTCAAGCCATCGCAGCTATTGCGAAGGCTGCAAAGTTTAGTCAAACTCGACATGGTGGAGGACACGATTCTCAAGGAAATGTGGCTTCGTACCTTGCCACGTGAGATGTGTAGTATCCTCTAAGCAAAGGTTGGCGCATCCCTGACGCTGATAGCCGATATCGCAGACCAAATTTGGGAACCATAGGGCTAGCTTTCGCAAGTTCGATCTAAGTCAAAAGACGATATTGCCGAAATGACAACGCAGATTGCCGCACGTACTAAAACGTTCACCGCTTCCACAACTGATTGTAGTAACTGCCAATGTCGATCTTGAAACCTTCAACGCCTACCTCGATTAAAAGCACCGCTCCTGATGTCTTCCTACTGCTGGTACCATCAGTGATTTTGCCCGCAGGTCATGTCGTGCCGTCCACCGTGTTCCTTCGACCGCATCGCGCGAGGAAACGGGCTGACCAACACTTAGGAGCGACGGATGTAGCTGGTTAACACAGTCGCCCAGTCTCCGTCGCCGGTCGACAACGGGGAGTTCACTATTTCCTCGACAATGGCGCGGAAGTCGGCTTCTTTCCACATGCTCCCAACGACGCAACCGGAAAGGGGACTGGTTCTATACGCCCAGCCAACGGCACCATCATCCGCGTCTACGGCCAGCGCTCGCGCAGGCTTATCCTCGACCTGCGACGCTCTTTGCGACGGGTATTCCCTCTCGCTAACTTCCAAAATCTCATTATCAAGCTGGATTTGCTTCAGCAATTTGGCTTGCTCGTCGATGCTAAACGACGTCGTCACACCGGCCAGGTAACTCACGTTACCTTCGCTGGAATATCCAGCTATGCAGCATCGCTCTGTCAGGCATACGCCACTGCCAACTCACCGGCCGGAAAAGCGTTACTTGCGCGTTTCGCTGAAGTCTTCCGACCTCCATTGTCTCTAACAACTGCAGCCGCAGCTAGACTGCATCAAATAATTGGCAATAGTCCACCCGTCTCCGCCAAAGCCCGAAGACTGTTTCCGGAAATGCTCAAGACCGTCCGCGGGGAACTCGAACACACGCTCGAACTTGGGGTCCTCCGACCTACAGCAGCCCTTGGGCTTCGCCGCTTCACATGATCCCAAAAAGGTCAGGAGACTGCCGACCATGAGGTCAGTACCAGGCTTTAAACAACCTGACAATTCCGGATCGTTATCCCAGTACTCACATACAGGATGGTACAAGCGGTCTTCATGGTACTTGTTTATTCGTAAAGATCGGTTTGGCGCGAGCCTATCATCAGATCCCGGTCAACGACGAGGACATACCAGTAGCTACCCTTATTAAACCATTTGGGATATTCGCGTTTATACGAATAACTTTCGGTCTGCCCAACGCCGCGCAGACATTTCAACCCCTCACCGACACCGTCGTACTTGGACTCCACTTCGTCCACCTGTACATAGACAACATCCTGCTTGCCCGCTATTCGAAATAGAACATCGCAAACATCTACGACTGGTTCGAACGCCTGAAGGCGCACAACGTCACCGGTAACCCCGGCCAGGTCATTTTCATGCAGCCGCGCATTGTTTTCCTCGGAAACCAACTTGGTTCCCAAGGGTATATGTCCTTTGCAGAACAGAGTCCAGGCAATTCGCGGCTTTCCTCATCCAACGACTTTAACCGCAATTTGAAGCTGGAACGGCGGGATCAACTACTACCGCCGATTCCTGCTACACTACGCCGAGCTTACGCATCCGCCCACCGACCTTTAGCGTGGACGCAACTACGGTAAAGTTGCTCTTACGCCTGAAGCACGAAAAGTACTCGATGCTGAAAAGGAAGCATGCGCTTCCGCCGTCAGGCTTCATCACTGCGACTAGAAGGCCGCAATCAGCATAACCATCAACGTCTCGGAAAACGCAACCAGCGCTGTTCTACAGCAGTTTTACCAAGGTAATTGGCAACCACCAGCTTTCTTCTTCCGGTGTCCTCAGACAGCCGAGTCGAACTACAGCGCTATTGGCCACGAGTTACTCGCCGTATAGTCCGCCGCTCGCCAATTTCGTCCCGTCCTCAACGGTAATCAGCTTGCGATCTTCCGAGCTCACAAACCACTCATCCACACCTTTCGGAACCCTTCGCCCTGACAATCTTCGCGTGAAGTTCCTCATCTAGCTTTCGTGTTTCAGGTTTCGATGAACATCCAACAGGTGTCTGGCAAGGATAACGTAGTGGCCTACAAGCTTTCAAGAGCAAATTCTATGGCTGCGACCGATCAGTCACACTATCCGTTGGCTATGGTTGCTGCTCAGCAAGTTGAAAAGACTTAAGTTCATCCTATGAAGAGTCTACGTTAAAGTTGGTACCTAGACGGCTTCCTTCGTCTACAGGTACAATAATCCGCGACGTCTCTAACGCACATCCATGTCCATTGGTAGCAACTGCCTTTCACCGAAAAACCTTTGATAGCCTGCACAGGATCACGCAATTTGGCATCCCCAAGTCAAGCAAGATGATTGCCGACAGATCCTTCTGTCCCAACCTGCAGTGCAACGTCAGACCTTGGGCACGCAACTCTCTGCCATGCCGGCGAGTGAGAGTGCGTCGACATGTAGCCGCTACGATAGGATGCTTTCCGTCACTATCAACTCGATTCGCTCACCTCCCACTGAACTTCGTTGGACCACTTCCGCCGTCCAAAAGCATGGTCTACATTCTGGTCATGGTGGATCGCGACACCCGTTGGCCAAAAGATGTTTCAATACTTCGTGTATCTGCTGAGACCATAACGCGCGCATTCATCGAGCGCTACTTCGCTTCACATGGCTGTCCAGCCACTGAGACTACCGACCGTTGTTCACAATTTGAATCGCCGACTAACAGCCACCTACGCAAAGTCCTCGGAGGTAAACGTATTCGGACAACTACTCACCCTCCTCAAGCAAAAGGAATGATAAAGCTTTTCCACCAACAGTTTAAGGCTTGCTAACCGCCGCCAGTGCACTTAGTTGGACAGCAGTTCTGCCATTGGTACTACTCGGAATTCGATCAGCACCGAAAGCTGACCTCGAAATGCCCGGCGCCGCACTGGTCTATGGACAACCACTCTGGTTACCAGGCGACTTATAAGAAAGTTCGAACATTCCTCGCTACGACGCGCACTGCAATCTGCAGCTAACCACGAAAGTGCGCTACGTTACATTGACCGCAGTGCGGGAACAGCATTACCAGTCTTACGTCCTAATCCATCTACACCACTTCTTGCTTAGCTTCATTCAGATGGATGGTCTACGCAGACCACTCGAACGACCTTACGAAGGTCCGCGCAAAGTCCTAGGACGTATGGAACGCTCCCTCGTCATCAAACGCAACGGCAAGCACGAAGCCGTCTCAATCGACCGCCTCAAAGTTGCTTACGTCAAACCCGAGTCGAACGACGACTCCAGACCTTCATCAACTAATGTGACCCAAGCAATAGTGGTAGAAACGCCTGCAGACAGTAAGACCACAATCGGAAACCTGCTTCTGAGCCCTCCGAATCCAACACGGCTGTAACAGTTACAGGGTCTAGTCGTCGGGTTCACTCGCCGACAGATTTCTTAGAACGTTAGCTTAGCATTTTTGCTTCTGACAACCTTATCAGGTTCTCATTTGCGTCAGTACCCTCCGAAAACCGCCAAAAACGCAAAATGTTCGAAAACCCAACTACATCGCAAAATGTTTTTAATACCAGAAGGAGAAACGGAAGAAACGTTTTGGAAAGCGATAAATAGAGTTGTTTCCTTGACTTTTCGCTGCCTATGCTTTTACCGTCCGTTGCTGTCGCATCTTCTGCATACCTGACAAAAGCCGTTTCTTTCGTTCCTGGCTGCGAACCTTGACGGCGCGAAGTTTGAAACTGTTCGTTTTTGACTTTTTGTTGGTTATTCTGTCGTTTTGCTACTATTAAGTAGAGTAGTTAGACTATCCGTCTTGTCACACTAACTGGTTTCTAGGGGTGAATAACTTGGGCAACTGTGTTTGAGTAAACACTGAAAACAGAACTTGACTTACCACTCTCCCGTCAGATCCAAGTAAGACGATGCGAGCAAGGCAGTCTGTTCACAGACCTGCTAACTAATTGGCTAATCCAACTAATCCACAACCTAACAATACTGACACAAGACTAACTTCTGACTGCAGGGTAATCCTATCAGATCCACGGAAAGTGGCACACGACAAAATCAACTTTCTTGCGATCGAATTGAACGCACTCAAAAGTAACATCACTGAACTGAACGATACCCTAGCAAAAATGATGCCACTGGCGCATCTCTCGGGAATCACACACACCTAGGATGTGAATGCACTCAGACTTGCAGGGGAGCGACTTACACACATTGACAACGAAATTTCCGAACTAGTTTCACGTACAAATAACGTAATGATATTCAAATTAGCGAGGGTGAAGCACTCGCTCACCACAATCTGAACATGACTCCTGTCTCCTTCTAAAGTAAACGTCTACGAAAAACATCCAAATGTAAATCGTGCCCTACACTTATCACTTTTAGAGACCAAGTACTGGCCCAGACTTTATAGCAAAACGATTCTTTATGCAAGAGTCAGCCAATTTGAGGCCTACCGTGATCATGCCGGAAGAAACATCTCTTCAAAGAGCATTTGAATCAACAAATAAACTTCCACCTAAGCCAAGAGCGGAAGGATCCCGCCGCAAATAAACTGGCTACCTCACCACCAGTAGGTCTTGATCTGCCGCAAAAGCATGTGGACCCAGATGTGACAAAGCCTACAGCACTGAACCAACTTCGTTCAACACAGTGAAGGTGCTAGCCCTCTCGGTAGTGCACTGTGAAATTGCTTTCGGTCAAGGTGTGGCTGATGTAGATAAATCGAACGATTCCGACATGTTTGACACAGTGTTATAAAACGGATACTTGTGGCTTTTTATAGGGAGCACGCTTGCCAGGTGAAATCCCACGACATCCTTAAACACTGCCGCCGAACCATTTGCTGGAACGGGATTTACCCGAACCACCCAGCTGGCACTACGAGGAGGTTGTTCGGCTGGCCAGCGTAGGATAAGTTAGTAATTGAAGGCTTAGTCCAAATTCTATTGCTGGCCACTATTTTCTCTC
This sequence comes from Dicrocoelium dendriticum, assembly GCA_944474145.2. Lineage (NCBI taxonomy): Eukaryota > Metazoa > Platyhelminthes > Trematoda > Plagiorchiida > Dicrocoeliidae > Dicrocoelium > Dicrocoelium dendriticum. The sequence continues at coordinate 49,745,683 of OX104066.1, read as the reverse complement.
CTAGTGCGCCGTTATCCGTCGTTCGTCTTACTCGAGTCAACTCTACTTGGCAGCCGTTAGTCATTGTTGGCTCCATGTAGCTAGGAAGGAGCCAATCTTTTACTCACCAGTCTTCGTCTTCTTTGAATGTCTGTCTCTCTAATCTTCCCTCGCCTGTTACTTTATTCATTGAAGCCGTAGTTATCCACTAGTGGTCAAACGTCTTAACGATATGGCTACATCGGCCACTGATACATCCTTTTCTAGAGCCACTATCTCTGCTTAGCAGCAGCTGGTCGCTGGCTAGCCGAACAACCTCCTCGTGGTGCCAGCTAGGTGGTTCGGGTTTAACCCGTTCCAGCAAATAGTTCGGCGGCAGTGTTCCAGGACGTCGTGGGTTTTCACCTTGCGCATCAAAAGCCTGCCTTGGGAAATTCCCACCTGCCGAAACGTTAATCCAGTGAACGTCCCAACGTAAACAGGTAACCACCACCCTCCGTGCAATCTAACAAGCGCTCAGCTCAGAATAGACAGATTGCACCCTTAAATGCAATATCTAGCAACTATGTACCACTGTGGGAGACCACGACTACGAACAAAACGAGCCACCCTCCAGAAAGCCATACTTGCTTACAACTCCAACTGCTCGCTATACCAAAGCCAATACCCTCAGCCACAGTCAGCAAATGCGCAACTCCCGCTCCGCACCCGGTAGCGTTAGCACGAGAAACTCCACTGCCCAAGGTCACCGCCCCAGCAAAACCAGTCTCTCAACCCTAGACTGTCCAATACAACACGGTCCGTTGATGAATCCACACCCTAGTCACCAACGCCGCCACTTCCGCAGTGCTACCATGCTGACAGTAACTATAATCAATTGCAGGTACCCCGCTACCAACCTGTTTCTTATAGCACACTGCGAAGTAACGTAACACACCATCCCACCCCCACCAGGAAAAATTAAACACCCGCCCCCTACTAGCCCAATGATTACTGAACTGCCTAACACGTCAGCACGCATCCCCGCTGCTTTTTTATGGAATATAGCGGGCTACGGCTCGCCACAACTCACGAGACTGTTGGACAAGGCTGCCTCTACCATCTTTATAGGCTCCTAAACATCCCACAGACGCCCTTGAGCAACCCCTCCAACACCACGTGTGGTAGCCGGCTCATTAAAAACTAAAGATCAGTGCCTCCCAAAAATTAATCATGCTCTCCTCATCAGTGCGCGATCTATCAGACATAAAATGCATCATATAGCCCCCTCATACTTCTCTTTTCTCCACAGGTGGTTCTTATTACGGAAACGTGACATTCAACTTCAACATCTGATTCGTCCCTGCTCATTCCTAGTTACAGAATCTTTAGCAATGTCCGTGCAATAACTATGGTGGAGGTTGCCTCATTTATGTTCATGAAAATTTCAATGCTTCTGCCTTTGATATCCTTAACATTGGAAATCCTAAAGATACCATCTGGATACAGTCACACGATGGCCCTCTTGGTCTTAATCTGCCCATTGGCTGCGTCTATAATCCCCAAATTCAACCTAGACACGAGTAGACGAACTTGTTGAGCTCTATACCCATGTATCAAAACTCACCTATAGCCACATGATAGTTGCCAAACATCCAATGCCACAACCAGACAGCACCTGCTCAATACTCGTCATTCCTGAACACGGTCATAGCAAATGAATGGGTTCAACACGTAAAGGAACCTACTAGACTGTCCAATATTCTTGACCCCTACTTTACACGCGGCCTGGCTCATGCGTATGCTAGTGTACAGGATAGCATCCCAGGTAGCGACCACAAAGTGGTACAACTGTCGTTCAGTCTAGAAAACCTAAAGATCACTACGACCAAACGTGCTCCCATGGCCAGACCAATGCATCACGTTGACTGGAACATCTTTCCAACACTTCTAAGTTCGATGAATTGGGACAGCTTCATCCCGACCAATGATATTGGCTCTGCGGTATACGAGCTCTACCGCAATCTAAAATTCTGCCTAGATTTACTTACACCCAAACCATCCCGACGATTTACGAAACCATCGCTGGGTGTAGCTCAAACGCATGCAGCGGGTGTCAAACTCCAGGAATTGCTAGCCAAATATCGCAAGACGCATGACTTCTCACTTCTCATACGTATTAATAAGTTCCAGGCAGACTGGAGGAATAAGCAGTCAGATATTATGCTAGCTGAAGAACGCAAGGCTCTCTGACAAATTTACCTCTAGAGCGCTTGTCCAGCTGATGCAAAAGAGAAGCAGAAGAACGTCTAAACTCATAACATCGTTAATGATGTCGGAAGGCATAGCAGTTACTGACCCAGATGTCCTGTGTGAATTCGTTAACAGGCACTTCTGTGAATCATTCACTGACGTCCATGCGACACATCCCAGAGTAATACCTCGGCTAACTAACGACGAGGTATCCACTGTCGACTTCGACATGCGCGCGCGTACTAAGACAGTTAAGTCTCTCAAGTTGAATTATCCCCCTGGTCCCGATGGACTACCCTCTGCTCTTAGGAAACAAGGTGGTTCTGATATTCCACTTTTACTATTTAACATATTTACGTTAGCTATGAGTAACGACACCTTCCCAACAGCCTGGAAGCATGCGACCGTTCTACCAGGACACAAAAGTTGCTGCCGGTTAGATATTAACAACCATCGCCCCATCAGTTACAGCCGTTTGCATCAAGGGAGATGGAGAGGCTAGTTAAGGAAAGGGTGCTTAACTTCCTGCCACCGCAAAACCTTATTAACAGATCCCAACATGGGTTCTTGCCGGCTAAGTCATGCCAGACCTGCCAGTTTGAGTTCTTGGACATAGTGACATGTAACATTGACACTGGAGCTGCGCAGATTATAGTCTTTCTCGACATGAGGAAAGCATTTGACCGATTCCCACACCCTGGCTTTCTGACCAAACTTAGATCCTTTGGTATTGCTAACCAATTATTGCTCTTGTTCACATTGTATCTTGCTAATCGCACACAGTCGGTTTGACTAGGATACAAAGACTCCGAACCACGACCAGTAACCAGGGGAGTATTTCAGGGCAGTGTCTTAGAACCATTACTGTTCCTCCTCTACCTCAACGATGTATTTGACTCCTTTTCACACGGTAAACCATTTCTATTCGCGGTTGACTTCAAAGTAGCCTTCACATTCGACACAATTCACCCGCACAACGGAATCTCTAGTGCACAGAGAAACCTTAAAGCGCTTGAACATTGGTGCAGCCTGAGGAAAATGAATTTCTCACCTGCAAAATGCAGTTATATCACATCGTTGCAGTGTGCCTCCAGACGCACTGAAACTACATGACTCATCACTCGAGGGTGCACTACAATCAGGGACCTTGGTATACATTACTCCAGTTAACTTATCTTTGCCGAGCGGGTAAGCTATGGCTCTGCAAAAGCTCGCTCAACTATAGGGATTATTTGCAAATCGATGCTACTTGTTTGATCACGGCTAGCTCTCTACGATTGCTGCGCCCGCCCAATTTTGGAGTACTCTTCAATTATGTTCACCAGTTCGCGCAAGAGTGACCATATAGAAATTGAGAGGGTGCAACGAAAGTTTACCAAGCGTCTAGTTGGTTTGACCACGCTTAGTTATCGAGACAGATGCAAACAGCTTAAACTGGAACCACCTTGGCTACGCAGGCTCAAGCTCAATTTTGTGTTTGTTTCATATGATACAAAACCCAGAAGTCAATGCTGATTGGTTTGTTCTACAAGTAGACAATGTTTCTTACCCCATTCGAGTCAGACCGTTTGCCAAAACACTGACTAGGGCTCGATCCAGCAGCCTTTCCAACTTCTTTCTTTATGAATACGTCATCGCATGGAATCGGCTGCCGATGACCATCCGGACAGCCAAGACCACCCTAGAGTTTCGAATTGCTTTTCACGGGTTTCTTAACTTTACCTCAATATCTTAATTCCTATGAATATGCATTCCTGAAGATGAGCTGTGGGAGCATGGACCTGCTCGCTACTAAAGCATAACTTCACAAGGCAGCCACAACATTTGTTGCCACCAAATTATTGGCTACCCAGCCCCACCTACTCCTTCTCATTACTCAGACTGACACACCTGTTATCTTCTAATAATCCAAGACTTCTGAATCCCCTTGCTTGAGGCAGCTCACTTGCGTCCTTAGCATGCATTCTCCGTTACAATCTTTCTCGTGAATACTCCATTCGCTTTCTGTGTAGGGCTGTAGACATATTACAAGCTTTCTCCTACTCAGATTGCTTTACCACTCATCCCAGCGCGATGCAGCGCTAAGCTAAGTAGCTGCAGCAGCTAGCTGTTGTAGGCTGTATGTATCTCCGCGAATACCCGAAGGTTGCTTGGAGCCACCACTTATTCCCAAACGTTATTCTCTCGGACCGTATGCATCACATCTCAGCAGGTTTGGTGAGTTAGACTGTGACACAGCAGGTATCCACTAGTGCCAAGTCTTAAACGAAAAGCGCGACCTGCCCACTGGTACTCTTTATTATGGCGCCATTTTCTCTGCCCAGCAGCAGCTCGTCGCATAGGCTTCATAAAACCCTGCGGATATCCGGAGCTCGATAGTAGTCGCTCCTAACATACAACATTTATTCTCTTGGATGTTTGCATCTTAGCTCACCTGGTTTGTTAACCGATGCTGTGCCGCTGTAGGATCCACTAGTAACTGAATACTTATTCCGAACTCTATTGCTGGCCACTCATCCCTCTCCTAGCGCCCCGTTATCCGTCCTTCGTCTTATTCGCGTCAACTCTTCTTGGCAGCAGCTAGTCGTCTTTGACTTTATGCAGCCCTGTGCATATCTGTAGTCTGGTAGAAGCCACTCATTTTCTCTCCAGCCTTCATCTTTTCCAACGTCTGTCTCTCTATTCGTCCCTCGCTTGTTGATTTATTCATTGAAACTCTAGGTTTCTACTAGTGACCAACCACTTTTATGATATGGCTACACCAGCCACTGATACATCCTTTTCTAGAGCCATTATCTCTGCTTAGCTGCAACCAGTCGCATGGGCCCCATTCAAGTTTGCGGATACCCAGAGCTAGATAGGAGTCACCCATCTACAACGTTTAATCTCGTGGATTGTTTGCGATGAAGCTCAGCTGGTTTGTTGACCTATTAAATAAATAAATAAATAAATAGTTTATTCCCGTCACTGCGAGGCACACCATCAAGGGCGTGATCATGGTAATACAGACACGTATGATCAGCAATTGCACAAATTAGTACACTTTGACCAGTAGCATGGGAATTTATGTGTGTTGAGATGTAAAACCATGTTTAACTGTGTATTTGGACAGGGACATGTTGTTTGAGTGGGTAAATGTGACTGTGTGTGCTTTTGTTCGTTGTGTTCGCCATCAAAGGGGGAATCAATGGAACGCTTTGAATCAGCTTACGTCCGTGATGTGTGAATGATCCTCCGGTAAAGGGAAGAGGCGGTGACTTTATTTAGTAGCGAGTTACATCCGTCACGTCACAGTGTTATTAAACGGATACTTGTGGCTTTTTATAGGGAGCACGCTTGCCAGGTGAAATCCCACGACATCCTTAAACACTGCCGCCGAACCATTTGCTGGAACGGGATTTACCCGAACCACCCAGCTGGCACTACGAGGAGGTTGTTCGGCTGGCCAGCGTAGGATAAGTTAGTAATTGAAGGCTTAGTCCAAATTCTATTGCTGGCCACTATTTTCTCTCCTAGTGCGCCGTTATCCGTCGTTCGTCTTACTCGAGTCAACTCTACTTGGCAGCCGTTAGTCATTGTTGGCTCCATGTAGCTAGGAAGGAGCCAATCTTTTACTCACCAGTCTTCGTCTTCTTTGAATGTCTGTCTCTCTAATCTTCCCTCGCCTGTTACTTTATTCATTGAAGCCGTAGTTATCCACTAGTGGTCAAACGTCTTAACGATATGGCTACATCGGCCACTGATACATCCTTTTCTAGAGCCACTATCTCTGCTTAGCAGCAGCTGGTCACTGGCTAGCCGAACAACCTCCTCGTGGTGCCAGCTGGGTGGTTCGGGTTTTACCCGTTCCAGCAAATAGTTCGGCGGCAGTGTTCCAGAACGTCGTGGGTTTTCACCTGGCAACCGTATTCCCTATAAAAAGCCACAAATGTCTGCTTATCAACACTGCGACGTGGCGGATGTGACGCGCCACAAAATAAAGTCACTGGCCCGTGGATATCCGGAAAGTGCTTTCCAACCCAAGAATATCAATCGCTTATGCACACATTGCTGACGACAACAAACAGTCAAAAATGCTGCGGCACATTCAGAGACATCAGCTACATTCATACACAATTGGCTGGCGGCATCCGGTTTCGGATTTGCCTGTCACTGTGGCAAGCCACAGGACGCCTGCGCCTACAGAGGGACCACGGATAGCTTGCGCTGCACCACCCACAACTCCAACCACACACCCCATATCCAGTGTAAACCCGAAGGAATAAGACCGGGAGGCATGCGGATGGGAGCCACGTTTCATCACCGGAGCCGGCCCACACTCCTTCACAGGCAAACACAAGCACACTGTATTTGGGGAATCAAGCGCACACAAGGCGGTGGCTGGACCGTAGTCCGCTCCACACTGACTGCATGGAACCATTCTTCGAGCCTAACACGGCCACAAGGACCGTGCATCCGTCCCCTCCAGCAACGACCAACTGTCTCCTGGAGCCAGTATGGACGAGGTAGTGGGTAATAGACAGGTAAGCACCTTGTCAACATGCACATCAAGCGCAGCCACACCAAGGATATCAAACAACAGCCAAACACTTGAGAGAGAGAGAGAAAGAAAAAGAGAAAACTCGATTAATGCATAAGGAAACGGTGACATAAACCTTAATTAAATAGCATACGTAATAGGTTGTTTACAAACAAATCCTAGCTAAGTGCACGAGGCCAGGAAGTATAGTTCACGGAATGCCACGAACACAAAAATGTTATGGAAATCGAATACAATTGGCTGAAGCGATGTGCGCAAGTTAATGGAATAGAGTACAGGGAGATATTTATATGAGAAAGAAAAGCATTAAGGTAAAAACTGTAAACTCACCACCCGAAATAAAGAGACATAGCATGCAAGCACGCGGTTAGTAAATCGAATTCAGCGTGCCTACAAACGCTGCGCCGGCTCGTCGTAATTCTCTGCAGGACCCGTCGTCGCTTCTGTAGTGGCCCCAAATGGCACAGCGCATGGCCCACTAGACATATATACACAATTACATACGTATATACACCCATACACTTACATACGCTGTTATGCCAAACATGTACTTTTGTACATTATTGATCACACTGTTAGCCAAACATGATCATGCCCGTAAAGGTGTGTCTCGCGTGGTCGAGAATAAAAGTTTATTTATTTTTTATTTTTTTATTTATTGTTTGTTGACCTATCCTTTGGCACTGTAGTTATTCACTAGTAAATAGAATTATCAAACTAACAAGCAATTGGCCACTGAAACTCGGTCCTTTAGTGCCATCTTTCGATCGTCTTACCTTCAACACTTATTCTTTCGTTCGTATTTATTTAATTTTAGCCTACTGTTAGAATGCTCAGCTTCCTATCTTCATATATCTGTGTACATAATAGTCATTAGGTTGCTGAGATAATCCTCATCTCTTGGAGTATATATAAATAAGGCCACATCGTCACTGTATCTTTTGGTTTTCGACAACAACCAACCGTGACTACATACCCACCTTCTGGACTCAGGTTGAATTATAACGCCGTTAGCTAGTACCACGTGAATTTCTTACCGGAACACTGCTCTTCATCCTCATGCCCATGAAAGTATTTTACCCATTAGGCCATGCCTCCTGCATAAGTAGCAACATTTTCAGCGTAATAGCTGTTACACATTGTACACCAGTTGTCTCAAGTAAACGCCCTGAATTAAGATTTCCCAATGCCTGGTACAACCACTGCCTTTTTGGTCTTCTCTCGGCCTGTTTCCCTCTTTCCCATCTCGGAGGTCTTGAACATCTGAGAGATCCGGGGTTAAACTGCGGAACTGCCTCCGTCTGAGATGGGACGGAATAACCATCAAGGAATTACCTAGACCATGACTCCACTTCCATACTAACCATCTGCACTCAACAACTCCACCATCGATGTCCAGTGAGGTCAGCTGGACACGAATTTTTTCACTCCCCGGCAAATATACATAATCAGTGAAGGTGAGACCCTATACTCTGGAAATTCTACTTACCTGCAAAAAATCATACTTTCTCCTCGACTGACCCCAACGTCCACTTTGGAAGCTGACTGTGCCATTTGTCTGGTCAACAGAGGAGTCACTCGACTGCGAATAACTAAAGGAACTAATGCTTTATAACCAGCTTTGCCAGTTACACAGGGCCAATCATAGCAATCGACGACAGTGTTCCAGGACGTTGTGAGTTTTCGCCTGGCAAGCCTTCTTCCTCTAAAAGGCCACAAAAGTCCGGTTATCAACACTGGGACTTGGCGGAGGTGACTGGCTATTGAATAAAGCCACTGCCCGCTGTTACACCCTGGAATATCGACTAACCATTTTTCGATATTCTACTGAGACGTACAACAGAGTTACTCTTTCTTCACATACTGTCCCCACTCTAACTACTGTGCGATGTTTCTTTACTCTACGCAGACGAAACCATTTTACTGGCACTCCAATGTTGGCTTTGCTCCCATGAGTGCTTCGAATGTTTCTGCAAACTGTAAAACGTGCAGCCCTCCGGCAGAAAGAACAACAGGTGGCGGCGACACGAAAATCTTTATTGGCGAGAATTGCTTTCTTTTTATATCAGATATGACCATTTTCTGCGCCCGTTTCTATTCGGCTACTACACTTTCATGCATTTGTCTCCATTTGCCAGTGTCCTTTGATCCTGGGCGTTTCGCCTCCAATCGTTCGGTCGTAATTCGTCCATGGCATTTGCTACAATTGGTTCCCCATGCTGTGTCTTGACGATCAAAAACCAATCGGCCGATGGGTTTCGGTTCAGTGCCTGCTCTTTCTGGCCTATGGACGGTCGTTCGCGTACCGGATTGACGTGACGCTGATTGGTCAGGCGTCTGATGCAAATCCTCGATCCCCTTAACGTCGCTTACTCGTTTGCGAGCCGTCTCGGGTTTTGATTGGATATTCGGACCACGCTTGTTTGCCAGACGCTTTGCCGAGCCGTTGGTCTGTTCGTCCGATCGGTAGCTTGTGTGCGCCACTGGTTGGCGGTGCCGCGAACTGATTGCGATCTCCGATTGTGTTGCCGATTGGTGGAAACCAGTTCGCGCTGTTGGCTGGCGGTTTGGCACGTAAGCTACCATCACATCCTTCCTTTTTTCGTTTTTTTGTAGTCCGATTGCGTAAGCGCTGTATCGCCTTCCACTGCGTGTAGTCTTGTGGTCGTGTGCTGCCGTATCCACCGAAATGTCCGGCTGCGTTGGCTGCTTCGCACGATGCCGTGCTTGTTCACCACGTTGTCTCCTTAACTGCACCCGGTTGCGTCGAAATAGACTATCCCCAACTCTTACGTCGTAGCTTCGTTCGCCTTTGAGACCTTCTACTCGCCCTCTCCTCCAAAACCCGTTAGCTCCCGGTGTCGGCGCGACCCAGACCTCGTCTCCGGGCAACAGGCGTGGAAGCTGCTTCGTTCCGCGATCGTAATATTTCTTTTGTCGAAGCATGCGCTCACGCAAGCGCTCATACATCAAGCTCTGCGATGGTATTTCAGGCTGCAGCAGAGTATTGGCGATCGGCAACAGGGTTCTTGTCCTACGGCCAAACAGACGTTGCGCTGGACTGCATCCAATTTCGGCAGATGGCATGTTCCTTCGTTCTAACAACATGATGTAAGGATCTTCTTTGGTCTCCTTGGCTTTGGTGAGTAACTTCTTTGCTTCCTTCACGGCTGACTCAGCTTTTCCATTTGACTGACTGTGGTAAGGGCTGGTTAAACGATGAAGGAAATCCCACTTTTCGCTGAAACTCCGAAATTCGGCGCTGTTGAATTGGGGGCCATTGTCGGACACTACCTCTTCCGGTATCCCATGTCGCGCAAACTGCGATCGTAGCTTGTTTATCACGGCCTGTGTGCTAGTAGACGTGAGAGCATCAATCTCGAAATAGTCGCTAAAGTAATCGACAGCGATCAGGTAATTCTTTCCGTCATGTGCAAAGATGTCTAGGGCGACTTTCTGCCACGGCCTTTCCGGGACCTCACGAAGCATCATAGGCTCCTTCGGCTGGCGGACATCATGTGCTCGACAGGCTAAGCAGTTTGAAACGTGATCCCGTATCTGACTAGTCATTCCAGGCCAAAACATTAGCTCTCGAGCTCTCGCCACGCAAGCATTGACTCCTGAATGACTTCCGTGTATCAGCTCCAGCATGGGTCGTTGCATTGCCTTTGGAACGAGTATACGGTTGCCTTTGAAGATTAGCCCATCCTGTGTGACAAGTTCATCCCGAAAGTTAAAGAAGGGAGTCAACTCCTTTGGCAGCTTGTTTTTACTATCGGGCCACCCTTTCAGTATCGTTTCCTTGAGCCGATTACACAGCTCGTCTGCTTCCGTGTGGCGTAGTAGTTGCTGGAAACGCTCCTCTGTGACGGCCAATAGCTGAGTGACATGGACAATGTCTTGGTCTTCTTGCGTTGCGGTCACATCGGAAAGATATGCCCTAGACAGTGGTGTCTGCAATGTACATCCTCGACCCCGGTGGTAGACGATGTCTAGGTCGTACTTCTGAGCCGAATGAGCATTCGTTGTAAGCGGCGTGGGGACGACGTGCAGTGGTTTATTGGCTATTGATACCAGAGGCTTGTGATCGTAAATACAGTGGTCCGGCGACCAAAAGTGTAATCGTGAAACGCTCTACGGCATAAACCAATGCTAGCATCTCCTTTCAATCTGTGCATAACGGCGCTCGGATTCCGTTAGTGTCCGACCTGCGAAAATCGATGGGCTTCCCGTTCTGCATTAGCACGGCACCGATACCGAATTGGCTGCTGTCACACTGGATCTCAAGGGGAAGTGACGGATCGTAATACGCTAGGACAGGGGCGCACGCGATCAGTTGTTGATGTTCTGGAAAGCCTCCTCCTGTTCTGTGTTCCACTGCCAGCTCTCGCCCTTATGTGTAAGTTTTCCGGATAGGAACCATTACTTCGGCTAGTCGTGGAAGGAAGCGGCTGAGGTAATTCACCATCCCGTTAGTCTGCTCACGGCTTTAACATCTGTCGGAGGTGGCATCTCTTTATGGCTCTAACTTTCTCCGGATCTGGCTTTAGACCTTCTGCGCTCAAACATGTCCGTGGAACACCAGCTCTGTTTTTCGTAACTCCAATTTTCTCACGTTTCAATCTGATATTCTTGTCTTTACAGCGTTCTAGAAATCTGCTCAGGTTACGGTCGTGCACTTCAGAGTCGCCCCAAAAATCACTACATCGTCTGCTACACAAATAGCTCCGGGTAGATCGTCTAGGCCTGCATTAATCGTTTCTGAAAATTTCACTGGACACTTTCCAACCGAATGGTAAGCGCAACCACCGAAACCGTCCAAATGGCGTTCCGAACGGGGTTAAATAACTGGACTCTTCGTCAAGCTGGACGTGCCAGAAAGCGGAAGCGAGGTCGACCTTCGTGAACAATCTGGCCTTGGACAACTCGGGTAAGACGTCATCTAGCGTTGGTAGTGTAAAATACTCTCTCCTGAGTGCGGCGTTGAGCGGCTTAGGGTCGATGCACACACGCAAATCGCCTGACTTCTTGGTGATTATCGCGACTTGACTGACCCAATCGGTTGGCTCATCGACCTTGGCAATCACACCTAAACTGATCAAACGCTGCAACTCGTCTAAGAACTTCTCACGCAAAGCGATAGGTACTTTTCTCGCTGGTAGTGCTACTGGTCTAGCGGACTCGTTTAACGACAGGTGAGCTACGCCTTGGAATTTTCCCACGGTACCATCAAACACACTGGGATAGTTGTCTACGATCTCTGTACCGACTTCGCACGAGTGAACAAAACGATCATGATTAAAAGAAACAAAACCCAAACTCTGAATGGAATCAAGGCCCAGGATGGGCATTAAATCTCCTGATACCAGGAGAAAATCAAGTAAATGCTCGGAGCCATCCTTCGGGTTTATGGCCTTCATGGTAACGCAGCCCTTCGGTTGTAACTTTGATCCGTTCCACATTCTGAGCTGTGTCTGTATTTGGCGGTATTCTGCATCGGGACAGTATTTGTGAGGAAGTATGTTCACGCTTGCTCCTGAATCCAATTGGAATCGCACCGGACGCCCTTGAATAAGCAACGTTGCGAATACACAGACTGGTCTCTCACGTCCTGTCATGTTGTTAATAGCCAGTTCCTGCGGCTCTTCCTGATCGTCCTGCCCGACTGAGTCGACTTTGGTTGCCTGACAACAACGTGCAAAGTGGTTCTTCTTCGCACACTTCATACAGGTTCGGCCCCATGCTGGACAATCCTCTTTGCGCCTTGGGTGTGAGCGGCCGCAAAACTGGCATTTGGGTTGATTCGCGCTCGATGACTTCGATACAATTTCTCGGCCTCGGGATACTGCAAACAGATCCGTCGTGGACTCCATCTTGAGCTGCTGAAACTGTTGAGCCGTCCTTGATTCGCTAAAACAGATATCGATGCAATGTTCCAAAGACAGGTTTCGCTGTCGCAAAAGGCGTCTGGAAAGTTCCTCATTCTTTATGCCAATTATAATTCGATCGCGGATCAGCGAATCTCGTAAACAGGTGCAAAAATTGCAATCCCGCGCCAGAATTTTCAGCTCCGTGATGTATGCGTCGATTGATTCACCCGGCAGGCGATTTCGGCTGAAAAACAGATACCTTTGGTAAGTTTCGTTTGTGTAACCTTCGCAAAACTCGCCGAATCTGCGTATTACTTCATCCAGCTCCATCTCCTGAGTTCCATCGCTGAGATCCAACGTTTGCAGCGTCCGCCTGGCTTCGTCTCCAATGGCATGCCTGAACATCGCCAGTTGATAGGCCATTGGCTGAGAATCCAACTGAGTCAGTGTTACAAAGTCTAGCCACTTCGCCTTCCATATTCTCCAATTCTCCGGCAACGAACTCTCGGTCATTTGCAACGGAGCTGGCAGCGGAATCGTTGGTTGTCCACCAAACGCATGCGGGGTTCGGT
>OX104066.1:49707345-49731991 GCA_944474145.2 Dicrocoelium dendriticum | reverse complement strand
TCTACCGCATATCTGGTTTCAAGTTCAAGTTCAAGTTCAAGTTCAAGTGGGACTGGAACGATAGGATGAATCCCGTAAGTGTTCCTTCTTGAGCGGGTCGTCGATCCAGGAGTTGATAGGGGTGCTCCGACTTCTTGATGGGTCTAAAAGGAAAACACCCGAAAAACACCCTGGTCCACCAATTTAATGCCCACGTTCCTAACATTAGCTGTCCCAGCTGTGTCAGTTACGTGAAGTAAGTAAGAGAGGAAGGAGAATCGAAGGTAAGAGAGTAGGGGAAATCAGTTAAAAGAAGAGAATAATACCAATGACGAGGAAAAGCAAAGAAAATAGAATCGAAGTATGAAGATGGGAATTTGTCAGGAAAACGGAAAGGTTTCGTGTTGCCACCCAAGAGCATCTAGTTGACGCTCAAACCCCTTAACCGTAGCTTCCTTGACAACATTTTCAGGAAGCAGGTTCCAGCGCTCGATGACTCGACGCGATAAGCGTGTCTCCGCTCTAACTCGATCGGACCGCGGTTTGTCCAGCTTCATACAATGCCCAGCGGAGACCAGATAATCTAGCAGGACTAAATAGCATGGACAAATCAGGGCCAACCTTCCCAGTCAAAATACGGTAGGTTAGGATTAGGTCCCCTCTAATTCTTCGATAGTGCATTGACTGCATTCCCAAACTAAGTAGGCGTTCGGGGTACGTTTGCCCTCGTAATCCCTTGACCAACCTAGTACCGACACGCAACACCCTTTCTAGTGCCATTTTGTCCCGGACAAGGCATGGTGGACAGGCCTGGACGCAATATTCTAGGTGGGGTCGCACAAACGCTGAGAAGAGCTTCACAAACACATCAGCGGTTAGGGTCCCAAAAGAACGACGGATAAACCACAACATCCGGAACCCTTTACTAGCCGCCTTCTTCCAGTTGTCTCCAGAGTGTAATGTGGAACAGTGGACGACACCTAGATCAACCTGAGGAGTCACGTGAGGAAGTACAGTCCCATCGAGCACATAACTTGTGGAGGAATCAGACGCTCCGATACGCAGCACTGAACACTTTGCCCGGTTTATAGGCAGCAACCACAAGACAGACCATTCCCAGAGTTTATCCAGAGCCCGTTGAAGAGCCATAGGACCTCCAGGGATATCAACAATATTCCAGAGCTTTAGGTCATCTGCAAATAAAAGCGATTGTACCTCAAGCTCCTCCGGCAAGTCATTCACGTAGACTGAGAACAGCAGCGGACCTAGGACAGAGCCTTGCGGAACGCCGCTAAGCACAGCCTGTCGAAACGAAAGACTGCTTCCCACACGAATACACTGTTCCCGTCCATCCAGAAAAGCTGACACCCACTGGAGAGCACGACCAGCTATTCCATACGACCTCAACTTCAGCGAGAGTCGCGAATGGGGGACAGTGTCAAAGGCCTTGGCGAAGTCAATGAACACCACATCCACCGCATGTCCACTGTCTACGGCTTCAGCCCAGCACTCTCGAGCTACCAGCAAGTTCGTCTGACACGAAAATCCTTTGCGAAAACCATGTTGCTCGACGCTAAGCAGGTTAAACCTACTTAAATGGTTCTCCACTGTATCTCGTACTATTTTTTCAAGTAACTTAACGACCACGCTAGTCAAGCTGACAGGCCTGTAATTAGCCGGTAGGTCTTTGTCACCGCACTTGAAAATCGGGCAGACAACAGCCTCCTTCCATTCGGTAGGCAAGATACAGCTGTTGAGTGACTTCTGAAACACACAAGTCAGAGGTCCACTGAGTTCCCCTGCCAATTCGTGCAACAATTTTGGATGAACAGAATCTGGCCCAGAAGCCTTAGTTGGGTTCACCTCTGTTAGCAACCGGAGAACTTGGGACTCCGTTACAGGAATTTCATCCAGACAACAGTCCTCAGGGACTCTTGGAACTAACTCTTTGCATGGCGTATTTGTCTCGCGGACAAAGACGCTTGAGTACTGCTTACCAAGCACGCATGCCTTGTCATAGTCGCTATAGGCATGGGTCCCGTCTCCTCGAAGCAATGGTGGAATGGGCGAGTTTGCACCACAGCGTCGTTTAACGTAAGCAAAGAATCTCTTGGGATTTTTCGAAGCAGTATGAGCTAAGCCCTTTTCATACTGAAGCCGGGCCAACCTAAGATGTAGCTTGCACTCATTTCGAACCAACCGATATTTGTCAAACGACTGCAATAACACGTTTGCAGAGATTTAAATAAAACCGCAAAGGCAGAAAGATAGCCGGGAATAATGCCATAAAATGACCATAAACTAGTTATTGCGCACTAGGTTTTGCGGGGTAACAGTGTCTATCTGACTTCTGACACATTTAAACAAATGCAATATCACATTTGCACAGAATTGAATAAAACTGCAAAGCCACAAAAATAGCCGGGAATCATGCCATAAAATGACAGGAAACTATTTATTGCGCACTAGGTTTTGCGGAGTGACGGTGCTGCGACTACGTCGCAGCGCCTGTCACCGTGGCCAGCCACAGGACGCCTACGCCTACAGAGACAATGGGTGACTTGCGCTGCACCACCCACCGCTCCAACCACACACCCCATATCCAGGTTAAACCCGAAATAATAAGACCATATATATATATATATGGTCATTGGTGCAGATATTTTTCCATCGGAATGATCGTTTAACAGGGAAACAGAATCGGATGATGAAACCAAGACTCAACGCGATGAGTCTGGACCTTAATATAGTGCGATTGTTCGCGCGCTTCAGCAATCGTTTGGGCTACGCTGGTTGATCCTTCTGCACCGTCAAATCCACTCATGCCCCATTGGTCAACAGATAGAGACCAGACCAACACAGTGTTTTATAGTTTCAGGTTGGGCTTGGAGTGAGAGTGACTCCTGACTCCATAACACACACTCATTCTAGGCCAATGCCAAAACCCCGTAGGTTTTGCATTGTAGGTATTGTTTTGAAACCCTAACCTTTCTCCTTTCTAATCATGGATAAACCGACAGCATCATGCCTACGCAGTAGAATACATTGACTTCCTTTTTCGGGTTTTGGAGTACCCGCCGTGTGTCTTGGATTGTGACACAATCTCAGTCGTGGCCTCGGTTGGGTTTGAAGTCAGTCTATGCCCATGCGGTGTGTGGGGCCGTCACCGAAGTGGAGGGTTTCGGTTTGGCTCTCCGCCATTACTGCAATCCACGACCGACGGTTCCGTCTTGGTTTAGACTCATCAGGTAAAGGTAGCCGAGCTGGGAGTGGAACTCGGCGCAGTGCTTGGCGGCTATGGCCATGATCACTAAGCCATTGCGCTCCGCGAGGAGTGCTTGACACAGCGGTTAGAAATTGCTATTCAGGTTTTGGAGCACCCACAGGTAAATGTTGATTAAAAAATCTTTTCGATGGCTCCCATCAGACTACTGTGAAGTTTCCATCGCAACGCGACTGGTCGTTAGCGTGTTGCGATGGTTTGCTTATCCCCTTGACCCATTGAGCTATGCTGGGTGCGACTTTCCAAGCACATTCAGAGAAACTTCTACCAAATAGATCAATGATTATGGGTCAGACAAACTCAGCCTCACAGTCCGATTCTCTTCGAGGTTAGGGAGAGGTCCACGGCCCTCTTTCTTTTAGATTTAACCCTGGCAGACATCGGGTCTACGGGTTATAAGCTCACAACTCGATTGGCATAGAGCACGAACGCCACGCATTGTCTCTGACGGTGGGAGGGCACCTCCAGGTGCTCAATGGTTTTCTACCTCTCGCCTCAAGCCAGGTAGCCCATGGTCAAATTGGTACAAACCCGGTAACTTTAACCTGAGACTGGTCATGGTACGTAAAGTAATACGGTAGTAAAACCTATATGCATTGTCTTAAGTCTCTAAAGGCTGTGTGTGACGGACCTCAAGCAGGTCCCAACGGGTCTCTGCGATTACACTCCCGAGCTGGACTTGCTCCCGACGGCCTTGTGCGTCAGGCTATTGAGCCAAAGTCTTCGGGTTGAGTCCCTCAAGCAAACATCCATGTAACCCACTGCCCTTTGTATCAGATTTGTGTCAATGGCTAGACGCAGGACACCGCTAATAAAACCTCTCTGTCGGAATGGGCCGCTGAAGAGTATCATCAGCCATCTCGACCATGTCCACAATACTTTCTCTTGTTTTTCTCCTTTCTCCTTCTCTTCTCCGTCTATTGAACAGGAGACTGCCACTGACCTCACAGCTGCTGCCTTAGATACATGCAGCTCTTCCATGAAACCTAGAGCTTCTTTTCACGTTGCTTTCTTTAACCTTTACATATTCCATCTCAAATCCGCCAGCTCGCTTCACTGACTCCCAGACTTCACTCACCTGGTATCGATGTGTGCTGTGTCTTCGAAACACGCACACAAGATGACAGCGTTTTGACGAATCTGACGACGGTGTCTCTGGCGATACCGCGTCAAAGGCTCAAGGTATTAGGTGTTGGTATTGTCCTCAGCAAATTTGGCGGTTGCAATTTGCTCGACTTGATACCGGTGAACAGTTGCTTATGTGCGGTTCGACTTTGAACCGCTAGTGAATTTCATAATCAGTGTCTGAAGCCTACGTGCCTTTTCATCGTCTCAGTTTATGCTCCTACTGAATACAGTTCAGGGGGCATCAAGGATAATTTCTATCGACAGCTCTCATCTCTTCTTAACATGACGACGAAAAGCGACCTCGTGATTTTTCTGGTGACATGAATGCCCAAGTGTCGTCTTTCAGACTGCACAGCACTGGGGGGCACTTCAAAGTCAATGCACGCCGAACTGACAATGGTGCTCCATCACTGCAACTGTGCGTCGAACACAAGCTTTCTTCAGCATCACTGGTTTCAAGCACAAACGTTCATACTGATTTATTTAATGCCCACCGAATTCCTTAACGATCTGGACCTAGGTTGATAATATTACCATGAGCAACGAATGGTGCACATCAGTGAAAGACTGTCGGTCAATTTAGAGCATCTACCTGGATCCCGACCATGTTCTAATGCGTGAATGCTTGGCGCTCACTCTTCCCGCTTCGAGGAAGTGCCAATCTTCTAACTTTCTTAACCGTAACTTGAATTCCCAATCAGCAGTTCATCATTATCACGACAAACTGGCCCACAAATTGTCAGTGATGAATAAGGTTGCTGAACCGAATACTGACGGGCATCGTCTCAAATGTGCCATGCAGAATGCCTTTGACACGTGCTGTGCACCCGACTTGAGACATCGTAACTGCTAATGGACCTCTGATGCCTCGACCTGCTTCATCGAAGTACGGAAACAGGTTCCCATGGGCATTGAGTTTCCGCGTGTCCGTAACTCTCTGAAACGACACAAAGCAAGGAGACTTCTAATTGACCGGGAAAGTTGGTGAATCGCACCGGCTGGTGTGATGGAATAAGTCAGTGCTATCGGGCATAAACGAGTTTTGTTCCAGCTCATCCGGAACTCGGAGCTGTTAAAGCTATCCTTTAACGCGACAGTAACTAAGAAAGCGGACAGCTGATCCATTCTCGGCGTCGTCGACTAGCCCGTTTAGCGGAACATTTTGAAGGGCAGTTCAGCAGGTCTGCCACGACAATATCACATGCTATTACCGAACAACCAATGGAAGTGGTGCCTCGGTTCACTTACCTTGGTAGCTGTGTCACTTGTGGTTGTCACATCCCTGAGGAAGTTGCTTCTCTTGTCAGCAAAGCCCGTGTGGCTTTTTAGAGACACTAGCTATGTAGGCGGCGTGATGTCGGCCTGTCAGTGAATGGAAGGGTGTATACCGCTGCGTTAAGACCGTTCTTACTGTATGAATCAGAGATTTGGCCAGTTCGCAGCGACGTTAAATGCTCGGCCGTTTTTGAACACTGCTGCTTGCAGTATAATATTCACGTCTGGTTGGAACACCGGGTGAGCAATGCTGAGGTCCGCCATTGAGTGTTTAGCAAAAAACTTTCCGGCGCCTCACTAGAGCGTTTGTTGAATTTTAGTCGCTTACGTTAGCTAGGTCATGTTCTCCATATGTCCGTTGCCCGGCTTTCTTGGCGTGCGTTATGCACCGTTGCTGCACCTAGTTGGGTGAAACCGCGAGGTGGCCACTCAATATATATATATATATGGTTGGCGGCATCAGTTTTCCGATTAGTATGTCACTGTGGACAGTCACAGGACGCCTGCGCTTACAGAGGGACCATGGATGGCTTGCGCTGCACCACCACAGCTCCATCCACACACCCCATATCCAGTGTAAACCCGAAAGAATAAGACCGGGAGGCATGCGGATGGGAGCCACGTTTCATCAACGGAGCCAGCCCACACTCCTTCACAGGCGAACACAAGCACGCTGTATTTGGGAATCAAGCGCACACAAGGCGGTGGCTGGACCGTAGTTCGCTCTACACGGAGTGCATGGAACCGCGCTTTGAGCCCGGCACGGCCACAAGGACCGTGCACTCCGTTCCCTCCAGCAAAGACCAGCTGTCTCCTGTAGCCAGTATGAACAAGGTAGTGGATAATAGACAGGTAGGTACCTCGTCAACATGCACATCAAGCGCAGCCACACTGGAAATATCAAGCAACAGCCATTCACTTTAAAGGACAAGCTGAAATAAAATAAATCCAATAATGCATAAACATACGGTGACATGACTTCCCCAAATTATTGTATGAAATATGTTGCTTAGCAGCGAATCCGCGATAGGTAAGAAATGTCCACGAAATAATTAAAAATGCTACAAACGCAACAAAATTACCGAAGATAAGCGCAATTAGCGTAAGCAAGTTCGCCCGTTAATAGAGCATTATTCAGGCAGGCAGAACAAACCAAATAAAGTGGAATGAAATTTATCCAGCTTAAAAAGACCTAGTTAAACTGTAAGTTGGTTTAGCCCAACTGCGGTGAAGAAGCATCAAGAATGCAAAATCAGCCTCAGCATGGGGCATAAAAATATATATTTTTACAATCTGATTACAGACGGTGTGCCATCCGAACCTGACCGAGCCGTTACTGCAGTCAGTTGAAGCGTATGGGAAGGTTACAAACAAGTTGCGTTTGTCTTCGCGGTGCTTATTGATACTGTATGAACACCGAAGCCGAACTGCACACAGCCGGCTGTTAATCGGCAACCAGTCCAGTAGTAACACCTCATCCTTGCCACTTAGTGTTATATCTACATCGGCCAATCCCGCCGAGGCTGCTTCTCGATCTCCAAAATGACGCAGGTGATATCTGGCTTCGTGGTCAGTGGGGATGTCAATGTAACCATAGTGCTGGGGTCTTGCAATCAAGTTTCTAAAAGTCAGCAGACATCAATATCGAGAGACTCTAGGGTGTGAGCTAGACCGGCTTGCCGTCCAATCTGCATGAGTGTTCGAACGTTAAAGCACGCCAGTCGGAACGAGGGTCGGGGACGAAGGAGAGCCATAGATTGAACTTCGTGGTTCGCGGCGCAAGCGGAATCGCAGCCATATTGTTGAACACGTGAATCGAACAACAGAAAGTAAGGATTGTTGCAAACAAACAATTGGTGTGTGATGAAGTCGAGTGAATATGAGAAGCAGAAACGGTAGCTGATAAGCACGTTGTAGTACATTACATGGTTTTGTAAGAGAACGTGACACTACTCGGTTGCCCAAGCCGAAGTAGGGAGTTGACTTAGGAGACCCCACCCCGAGCGTTTGGCTAAATAACCTACCCGCAAAGCAGAGGGGCGAATTAGGGGAATCGCGCCCATTGGGAGTCGCTGACTGAATGTTCAGTTCATGCGTCTTTCGTTTGGTAGATCACCAAACAGAGGCTCGATACTCCCCATGAGATCAGCACAATTGCCGGACTACAAAGTCTCACTGAGGTGGAACACTGTCACCCAACACTCCGCCGGAACGGGGTACACCCGAACCACCCAGCTGGCACCATGAGGAGGTAGTTCGGCAAGCCAGCCCAAACGATTGACGGCTTCCCTTGGCGCAGACGGTGTCCATCCAAGGCTGCTGCGAACGTGCGCTGCAGCTCTAGCTTTTTCTCTAGCGGAACTGTTCACCCATCCCTTCTCGCATGGTGAAGTTCCCAATGATTGGAAACGCGGTATCATTACGCCAATCTACAGAGGCGGCGCGTAAAGACCCCGTGAACCCCGGACCAATACACTTCCTCTCTACGATCTCCAAAGTGTTGAAATCGATCATGGCAGATGCTTTAATGGACCACACTGAGGCTCAGAAACTGCTTTCCAATTGCTAGTACGGTTTCCGGTGGCAACCGTCATGTCTGAGTAACCAGCCACTCGCCCAGGATAGCTGAACGACTGTCGCTGACACCGACCTAAAAATGAACGCTTTCTTCTTGGGTATCGCCAAAGCTTTTGACAAAGCCGACAACACCCCCTAACTCGCAAGCTACTGTTTTACGGTATATCTGGAGGGTTGTCGGATTGGATCCGGAACTAATTCCACCACCGTACGGTGCACGTACGCATCGACAGGGCGCTGTGCTCGCGTATCCTTGCGACAGGGACCCTGTTCACGGACCGGACTCTTCCACTTTTTCAGTTACGACGTCACAACACTAGTGGAGGCCTTGTTGCTGTTGTATGCTCACGAAGCCAAGCTATGGCGCGCAAGCAATGCTCCAGACGGTACCCACGCACTTCAAAGGGAACTCAACCGTCGACACCAGTGGTCCCTGGAAAATAACCACCCGTTTAACGATATGAAATGCTGCGTCCTCTCAACCCGACCTTCCGCTTGCTAAATATATTTCTTGAGGGTTTGCTTACCAAGTCTTGTCGGCCGAAAGAAATTTGGGATCATCACGCAAACCAATCTTCCTGTATCTGCTTCCTGCCGAAAAGCAGCCTCTGCTGCTAGGTACATGCTGGGATTGTTAAAACCAGCCTTCGGCCAAATTAAGCCGTGGAATTTCCGTCTCCTTAATGCCTTCCTCCATCTTCACTTGGAGTTTGCTGTCCAGCCTTGGAGCCCCGGTTGCTCAAAGGTCAGTGTATGCTTTAATCCCCACAACGTCCGGCGACGAAGTTGGTACGTGGTCTCAGACACTTAGGCATTGCTATGGTAGATAGATTCAGGCTGTCGGCGCAGTGCCGAAATACTGCTAACAGAGCGTGGCAGGAACATTCTCACCTCAAGAGTGTTGTGTATTAATAAATGAGAGAGCTTTCTCCCTTTATACATGGTTGTGGTTTGGCCGCACCTAGTACGGTGTTCAGGCTTGAGCACTTTATTTTCGAAAGCATGTCGCTAGCCTAGAGAAGTTACAAAGACTCCCCACTAGAATGACTCAAGCCCAGCATACTAAGTCGTATGTTGACCGCCTGGATTGTTTAGACTTGTTCTCATCGGAACAACACAGGCTAAGGGGAGACCTGATAGAAACTTTTAAGATTATTATGGGTCACAGTGGCATTAAGCTTATCGGATACATTAGCTTCAGGGGGAAGGTTGCTTATCCAAGTCGAGGATAACCGAACTAACAGAACAACCTGAAACAACACCAACTCGTGGGCCTCTTGTTCAAGAGTACCACGTGGTCGAGCCTCAAAAGGCCCTAACTTTAAGTAGACATGCCCGAATGATTTTAAGCCCATAAATCGTGTGATAACCTTGCTCAGGCTTTGAAGAAGGGATGCTATGTTCCACGCATAACCCCGGAACGTGTAGTGCTATTAAGTGGTGAGATTATACCGTCGACGGTAGAAAAAGCGACATTACGATCTCGAGCTCCCTAACAAAGTGAAGACAATCAAAATCGCCTGAAGTAGTAGCCTCGACAGCGGTAGCTTACGCATCCACAGCCATGAATGGTATTTTAGTGGATAAACGCAGACGTACATTGGATCCGCTCGATAACAGTCCCAATTTTCTAAGGGGGCTCACGTTATGAATGCGGCAACCATAGAGGGATCAGTCCGATCTCAACTGCCTCTAAAATACTCGCCATATCTTTCCGTATAGACTTGCTGGTACAGTGAAAGCGAGATTCGCGAGGAGCAAGCCGGTTTTCATAGAAGTCGCGGATGTGTTGAACACACCTTTACACTACATCAATTGTTGGACCACCGCCATATTTATCGACGTGCCACCATAGTCGTGTTCCTAGACATCGAAAGTGTTTTCGATTCCGTTGATCGATGTGCCCTTTGGAGCGGCCCACTGAGGAAAGGTGTGCCTGAGAAATAGGTAAATGTCATAAGAGCGCCGTACGCGCATAGTTCGGGCAGGATGACGGCTTACATCAAGCAGTCGCCGTCCTTCAATATCTCCGGCGGTATGAGACAACGATGTCTGCTGTCACCTTTCCTTTTTAACTGCTTCATCGACGAGATCACGGAAACTGTGTTCAACGGACACGACCTGCAAGGCTAACACAGGTGAACGACGTCTTTACTAGAGTATGCTGACGACAATGATGTTGTCTGTGACTATTCAAAAACTTGTTAACTTAGATGGAACAAATTAGCACTGACTGTCAGTCGTGTCGGATAATGCTTGGTACCCTCGAAGTGCAAAGCTTTATACCAAGAATGGCAGGGACCAGCTTATGCGCTGACCCTTGGTAGGGATCAGCTAGAAGTCGTCGAGAAATTCAAGTATCCAGGCAGCTATATCAGAGCCAGTGGAATGAAAGATGAGATCACAAACCGTATAGCAAAAGCTCGAAGCGCATTTGCTAATCTCCGCCATCGGTGGCGCCGGCACCGTTTCACTCTCGCTCTGAATGGCAGAGTTTACAACGTAGCCATTTGTTCAACTTTCTTATGCGGTTGCAAAACTTGTCCAACCAAGTCGACAGATATAAACAGACTAGTCACGTTCGACTACCAGTGCCTTCGCAGCATAGCTCATGTCTGCTGGGAAGCGCTTGAGCGATGATCCTGTTCGGCGTCGAGTATTTGCTGCAGCAAGAGCGAGTGAACCGCTCAACATCATTATATCACGCACGTGGCCCCAGTGAATAGGGCACGCGCTGCGCATGTCAGCCCACCGACTTCCGCGACGTGCGTTGTTTGCGCGCCCGGGTCTGGACGGAACAGACGTGGACAAGCGATAACATGGTTTACAGAAAAGAAATCTCTCACTTGGAACTTGGCGTCGGCTAATGTGTCCCGACTGCTTGGATAGGGTCTGAAGGATGATAAACATTTTAGTAGGAAACATTAGCTGACATGATAAAGAGCCGCCCTCGGTAGCGTTTGTATTGTGAGTTTCTTTGTCCCGCCCCATCCCGCTACAAGCACGATCTCTATCTTGGGATATAATATGTTACTATGCAATCTGTCGCCCGTTATTTTAGCATTCTATAAATTTCAGTACCTTGCTTATTTCGTCCGTCTTATTTTTATATACTGCGACACAATAGTTGAAGTGTGTTTCACACCTTCAACTTATGTGTAATGATGATGTTGGATGGCGCCAAACACGTTAGCACAAAAGCGCATTGGTAGTACAATGAGTAACGTAGCTGGCCGTAATGAGACAAGAAGATGGGATGGTTGACAGCCATTCTAAAAAGAGAACCCATCAAAGTCGAGAAATCGGGAATCGTCTTGTGAAGGTTTCCGAGAAACAGTTTCGATTGTAGTGGACAATGAGCTAAAACCGGTTCGGAAAAACGAATTCCCCCCTTGGATTTTACGCCCGAGGGGAAACGCAATGGAGACGAAGGAACAAAAAGGAGTTCAGTGTATAGTATACCAACTGCTGCACCGCAAGGAATAAATTGGAAAAATTGACAGTAAGCTGCAAGTTGGCAAACGCACTTGCGGTCACCCAGATCTGCCTTTCTCAGAATGACCAAGTAAGTGAATTACTGCAGGAATATTTCGAGTATAGAATTAAGAAACTTGAAAATCAGGCTGGTGGGTGTAGTTTTGCTCATTAGGAGCCCCTATGGGAATTTGGAAGCTCGCTTTGCCATGAGGACGCCGATTCCGGTGCCCCATGCTGAGGCTGGGGTTGCCTTCATGATGCTATTTCACCGCAGTTGGGCTAGACCAACTTATATTTAAACTAGGTGTTTTTAATGTGGATAAAGTCACCCCACTTTATTTGGCTTGTTCTGCATACCTGATAATCTTCTCCTAACTTGCACACGTTGCTCATGCAACTCGAGGTAAACTTGCGTAATTTTATCGCGAGGTACCTTTTAAATAAACTTCGGACACTTTGTGCTTGTGGCGGATTCCTTTATAACCATTTTCTTCCATATGCACATTTAACGAGTATTACTGTCGTCAAATGCGTTTACTTTATTTGATATCGGCATTTCGAATGATTGGCTGTTGTTTGACATCCCCGATGCGGCTGCGCTTGATGTGCATGTTGACAAGGTGCCTACCTGTCTGTTCCCACCGCCTCGTCCATCTAGCTCCAGGAGACAGTTTGTCGTTGCTGGAGGAGACGGGGTGCACGGTACTTGTGGTCGTGCTAGACTCGAAGAGTGGTTCCATGCACACAGTGTCGAGCGGACTACGGTGCAGCCTCCGCCTTGTGTGCACTTGATTTCCCAAATACAGTGAGCTTGTGTTTGCCTGTGAATGAGTGTGGGCCGGCTCCATTGATGAAACATGACTCCCACCCACATGCCCTCCGGTCTTATTCCTTCGGGTTTACACTGGATATGGGGTGTGTGGTTGGAGCTGTACGTCGTGCAGCGCAAGCCATCCATGGTCCCTCTGGAGGCGCAAGCGGCTTGTGTCTGGCCGCGGTGACAGGCAAATCCGAAACCGGAAGCCGTCACCCATATCCGATTCTGAATTGACCTGTCACTGTGATCTCCACATGAAGTGAAACGAGGCTTGCGCTTAATGTGTACCCATTGGGGGCTTACTTTGCAGCACCCACTGTTCCATCCACGCATCATATATTCAGTGTAAACCTAAAGGAATAAGGCCGGGAGTCATGTGGATGGGAGCCGCTTTTCATCAACGGAGCCGGCGCACACAAGCACGCTTTGTTGGGAATCAAGCACACACAAGATGTTGGGTGGACCGCAATCCGCTCCACACTGGTTACATGGAACCACTCCTTGATCCCGAAACGACCAAAAGGAGTGTGAAATCCGTCCCCTCCAGCAAGGACCAACTGCCTCCTGTAGTCACTATGGACGAGGTATTGGGTAATAGACGGGTAGTCCCCTTACAAACATGCACATCAAGCGCAGGCACGTCGGGGTAACTGAGCAACAGTCAATCACTTGAGACGACGAGATCAATTAACATAAATCGAATAGTGCATACAGATATGCTGACAGAACTCTTCATTAAATGAGAATATGCAATTTTTGGTTACGAAAATATCAGTGATAGGTTCAAGGCGTCAAAAAATATAATTTCGCAAACGCCACAAACGCGAAAATGTTGTCGTAGTAGTAGTAGTTGTAGTAGTAGTACTTTGAAGGACGTGTGCAAGTTTATGGAAAATAGCTTAGGTTAATTTTTATGAGTTAAAAAAGGGATAGGACAATATAGCAAAACCACAACCTGAATAAAAAGGTTCAGCATGCAAGCACGCGGATTGTAAATCATATGCAGCATACCCACAAACGCTACGCTGGTTTTGCCTAAGTTCTCTGCATGACTCGTGGTCGGTTCGATGCCGACCCGGTGTGGCCTCGCTCATGGCTCACTAGGCCCGCCTCACTTAGGCACTCGCGACCGCAGGTGCTGCAGCACCATGCGCTCGAGGTTGATGGAGTACAAGTTATCGGCGCCTGCCGAAGGCTTTCTATTGCACCTCGGCAACTGTCTTCGTGGTCAGATCGAGCAATGCACGCCGATCAAGACCTTCGATTCTCATGACTTGCAATCAAGGTTAGAACTTGATAGGCTCAGTTGATCGTGGTTTTAACGAAGCTTCGGTTTCTCCACATGCCGCTTCCCAACGCTCAGCTAACCATATAATGGCTGTTTCGGTATCGGCGCCGAATCCATACGCCACACATAACCGAGCGGTCTCAGATGTCTCAGTAAAAGTACGCAGTTCACTGCACACATTCCACTTCGGGACAGCACGTCAATCTTTGAAACGGCCGCACCAACCGACACTGTTGATGAAACCACTCGAGATCTCGCATATCTCGCCGGTACATCGTCCACGGTTCACTTCCACAGAGGAGCACGGACAGCGCCTTGGATTTGTAACCATCAGTCTCATGCCAATGGTAAGCTGATGGTTGTTCCACACTCGATACTCATGCTTCCCGAATGCCGCCGCTGCCTTAGATACGCGGATACGCAGCTCACTGTGTAACCGCTGGTCAGCCGACACCACACTCCAAAGGTAGCAGTAGCCGGAGGTAGTTTCCAATACGTCATCACCATTGTTGCTTCGCGGCACCATGGTAGATTGCACCTCCGGTGAAGGCTGAAAGAGACAGACAGTTTTGTTAGTGTTGATGGTGAGCCCGAATTTGGATACTGTCGAGGAGAGGGCACTAGTCACGTGCTGCAACTCATACATGCTGTGTGCAAACAATGCTTGCTAACGAGGAGCTCGATATTATTGATCGTTTTACTTATTTTGGCAGCTGCATCAGAAGTAATGGGCGCATAGAAACTGACGTCAGCTCACGCATTGCAAAAGCCAGAACTACCTTCTTGAACCTTCGGCATCTTTGCGATAGAAGGGAGTTGCCCTCGGTCTGAAAGGCCGGGAATACAAGGCCACAGTGAGGGCCGTTCTGCTCTATGGTAGTGAGACTTGGCCCCTTCGGTCTGAAGATGTGGTCGCCTTCAAGTCTTTGATCGTCGTTGTTTGCGAAGCCCTGCTGGAGTCGGATGGCAATAGCCTGTCAGTAACGATGATGTGCGTATGCAAGTACTAGGTAGTGATAAGCATGCTGTCTCCCTAGAACAACAGATAGCACTGAATAAGTTGCGTTGGCTCGGGCACGTGTTACGTATGCCTGGTCACCGCTCACTTAGGAGGGCCTTGTTTAGTCTGCCAGGTGTAGAGTGGTGCAAGGCTCGAGGTGGACAGAAGTTGACTTGGCTGCGGGAACTGAAGTCACTGACGACGAAACTGGGTGCCGTTGATCCTTTTCTGAAGCTTGAGTTCACGTGACTCGCCTTGTGCTTGGCTCGAGACTTTACAGAACATGGCACGCAGTAGACGCCAGTGGAGCGTCTGATGCCGTCGCCTAATTGGATTGCCTATTTAAAGTGTGTTTGGTGCTGAGCTATCTGTTGGGGTTGGCTGATTATGACGCGTGGCAGTGAAGGCAGCAAGGAAGCTTTAACGCCGAGTCTGCCTTATCTTTGCACGACAGCCAGCTGTTTGTGACGGTATGTTGTCTACACTAGATGTAGGCGCCTTGACCCTGAATGTTTGTTTAGGGGATTTACGTTTTCAAGTAAGTCCCCCTTCTCTTCCTCTTCTTATTCTTTATTTCATAGGTCCTCGTGGTTGTATGGCAGCGAAGCTTCAGTGCAAATGGCTGATGTACTGCAGTTGATGAGGATGATGATAATGATGATGATGATGATGATGATGATAATGATTAGGATGCTGATGATGATGAGGACGATGATGATGATGATAATGATGATGATGATGGTGACGATGATAATGATAAGGATGCTGATGCTGATGATGATGAGGATAATCATGATGATGACGATGATGATGATAGGGATGATGAAGATAATGGGGATGATGACGATGACGAAGATGATGATGAATATGTTGATGACGATGCTGATGATGATGATGACGATGATGATGATGCAAACAACGCATAGTCGGCAGCGAACGGCAGCATACGGATAGTCGTCTTACAGGCCAGAATTCTCGCAAAGAAACGACGGATGTTTAGCAACCCACCATCAATACGGGGATCCACACGAACACCGTAAGCACAAGCTGCATCAAAAGCACGAGACCTCATTGCATGAGTTAAGACACAGCCTTGCTTCACACCTGAGACAACTGCAAAGTCATCCGAGGTCTCTCCACTCAGCTGCAACTTCGCTGGCATACCACTGCGCAGACCTTCAACTGAATTCACAAATTTACTCAGACAACCAAACTTACCCAACACTCGTCACAATGCCTCGCGTCTCATCATATCAAGTGCCTTGCTGAAATCAACAAAAAGCGAGTAAAACGGCCGATGTCGTGCTGTACACTTCTCCTGCAACTGACGAGCCGCAAGCACCACATCTGTAGTGCTGCGACCCGAACGGAATCCACACTGCTCTCCCGCCACGTTAAGTTTCATAGCCTGAATGACGAGGAGGTTGAGCAGGATTCGGACAATCACCTTGCCCACACAACTCAGCAAGTTGATACCACGATAATTCGTGCAACATTGCTTGCTCCCCTTACCCTTGTACAGTGGTAGCACAAAGGCGTGCTACAGGTCAGGAAGCACCTCCTCCTCAATCCACACGCGTTGCGCTAAGTGGTGCAGCGCAGACAACAACACACGTCCGCCTTGTTTCAATACTGCAGACAAGACACCGTCGGCCCCAGCGCACTTGCCGTTTCGGAGCTGAGCAAGTGTTCTTTGCATCTCAACCATTGTCGGCATGTCCGTCAGAATCTTATTCACATCGTGCTGCTTCAGGCTAGTCGATCTCTGTATGCCTGTTCAAGGGACTGTCAATGTGTTTCTGCCAGATCTGCATTGTCTGCAGTCTATGTGCCATCTGCACTTTAACTACCATCGATTAGGGTCTTCAGCGGCTCCTATCTCTGTCCGTACACCGCCTTCACGGAGTCAAAGAATACCTTGTGTTGGTGGCGTACTGCGTAGCATTCCACCAGCTTCGTCTTCTTCGTATACCTAGTGTTTTTAACGCGACGGAGCTCTCGGGTCAGTTGCCGTCGAAGTTTGCGAAAATGACACTTCGTCCCCAAGCTTATGGGGTCTGCCACATGTGCAGCAAATGCCACATTCTTCCCCGACACAAATGCGCTAATCGTCGCATTGTTTTTCAGCAAACCAATCAGGCCACTTACACGTAATGTGCCTGATGGTCTCCTCGGTAGCAGCTGTCATCTGGTTGCGAATGTGGTGCCACAGGTCACCCACTGTGAATATGCAGTCCAAATCACACAGGCGTGCAGCCATCGCCTCCTGCAGCTCAGTACGTTTTGCCACAGTGCCCAGGGAGAGAATGGTAAATTTACGCCGATTCACGGCGGGAGTGCAATACATAGATTTCCCTA
This sequence comes from Dicrocoelium dendriticum, assembly GCA_944474145.2. NCBI lineage: Eukaryota > Metazoa > Platyhelminthes > Trematoda > Plagiorchiida > Dicrocoeliidae > Dicrocoelium > Dicrocoelium dendriticum. Next base: position 49,714,809 of record OX104066.1, on the reverse strand, counting down.
CATATATGTACAGTTTGGTCCGCACCAATTTGTGATCAGTGCCACACTCAGCTCCACGCAGTACACGTGTCATGCGAACTTCACGCATCTCAAGCTGACGTACGATGACATAGTCGAGCAGGTGAGCGTGACCACTCCGTGGGTGTGTCCAAGTTGCTAGATTACTGGCACTCAGTACAAACCAAGTGTTCGTGATCGTCAGGCCGAGTGGCACACGGTGAGAGCAGCGTGTCACCGTTCGCATTCGCTGAAACAATGCCATGCGGACTGATGGGATCTGTCCACACCGATGCATCACGCCCAACGCGCACATTGAAATCACCCAGCAGAAATAGTCGGTCGTTCCTCGACACAGACCGTATCACGGAGGATAACTGAGTGTAGAATTGATCACGTGTGTCATCAGGATAACACATGGTCGGACCGTACGTGCTTATAAAAGTGGTAAAGTTACCTCTCCCGAGTCGTAGTCGAACCGTCATCAGTCGCGCGCTGTTGCTTGTTTGTTCACTCTTTTAACATATATATGTATCGGATTCGAATTGGCCTGTCACTGTAGTCTCCCCATGGAGTGAAACGAGGCTTGCGCCTAATGGTTCACCCTTGGTGGCTTGTTCTGCACCACCTACTGCTGCATCCCCGCACCCCATATCTTGTGTAAGCGCAAAAGAATAATTTTAGGAGGCGTGTGGATGGATGCCACCTTTCCTTAACGGAGCTGGGCTTTACTCCTTCAACATGCACATCAGCATCATACCTGTCTATCTTACTTAGTAATCTTGCTTAGCAGACGTACACATGTCGTTGACTCTGCCGTCGTCCGCTCCACACTGGATGGAACAATTATTTGAGCTTAGCATGGCCACGGGAACTGTGCATCAGCCCTTAGCAAAAATAAGCAGTCTCCTGGAGTCTGTAATCGTAGTGGAAGGGATTGGACAGGCATGCAACTTGTCAACGTTAACATCTAACGCGGCCACACCGGCGACACCAATCAACAGTCAACCTCTGAATAGCAGGTAACTCAACACACAGGTACTCCATCTGACCAACTGCAGCGAGGATTTGACACAGGTACCACACCAACCGTATAATTGACCTGGGTTAATAAATGCATTTAATGAGCACTTATTCAACCTACTCGTCGCCTTTTCGACGTTGGACCAGCATGGCGAAACTGGTGGCTCACTTAACCGGTTTGGCTCAGGCACTGGCGACCGCATGTGCTGCAGCACCATGCGCCGATGTCGATGGTCTGGTATTCATCGGCGCCTGTCGCTAACGTAGCCGGCGTTTCTTTTCTGCGTAAAGCAGTGATGCCTCGTGCACCTATGCAACCGCTTTATTGCCAAGCTCACGCCATTGATGCCAAACAACTGCCTCATCAGTGAAAATTATCCTTAATGCTCATCTGGTCCAAGACCGGCGGCAAAATATGTTCCGTTCGTCCGGCTCGTTGTGGGTTCAAAATCTGCCCTTGTAGTACCCCGATGCTGCGATAACTTCCTTCCATTAAAACCCTGTGAAACCTCGTATCGGGTTGTGTCGCAATACTGCTGGGTTCATCTATTTTGGCTACTTACGGATGCCAGCATAAAATGAAGTCATCCGTTACTATGCGAGATCGCCCGTACTTTTTACCCTTACAAAATTTTCACCAGTTTAATCACCTTATGGCCTTTGACGGGTGGCTTTCCTGCGTTGATAGTGTTGCATCTTTGGGCAGTTTCTGTACTGTTTGACCTGCACTCTCCATATATATTTATCTTTATTCACAAGTCTGAGAACAGACAAATGTGCCATCATCAGCATAATCCAGGTCAGAAACTCTGTGCAAGGGGATTAGCTCAGCTCCGCAACTTTCGGTTTCTTCCAGTGCGATGTGAAGAACATCATCGATGGCAAAGTTGAATAGGCATGGTGAGTTCATGCAACCTTGACGTACTCCGCTGGTAACAGCAAAATAAGAAGAAAGCATTCCATAAGTTTTATCTTTGCCCAATATGTCGCGATTTAGTTCTTTCAGGATTCCGTCATGGTATGAGAAAATGATAGTCCAAAAAACAAAGGTAAGTAGCTTTGTCCTTCTTTTTGTTCTTTTGGTATTTAAGCCACGTCCTTTTGAGTTATTTTGTTTGTTTAAAATTGTAATGTGGATGAAAGGGCAATGTTTGCACAGCATTGACGCCACTGGTTTCGGTTACGAGCCATAACCTCTAAACTCCCAGCCATTTGGAGTCCCCACCATGTGGTCCCCAACCTTGAAGACAAATGAATCATGATGATTCCAGACATGCGGTGACATTCTTATTGGTCCTCTTAAGCGTCATTGTTTGTCCACCCCGGCATGTTCAACTCTCGCGCCCATAAATTGCAAATTATTCTCGGCGAGGAAGTTGATTGGTTGGCCTGCGCAAAACGTAACTACTCCTACCTAAACTGTGTTGGAGAATAATACATTGTGACTGGGATTGTTCGCTTCGAGCAGGCGGCTTCTAACTTCGGGTGGTTTACGTGGTGTTGCAATTGCACCCGAACGATCGTTCGCAAGCAGCGGTTGTCGAAAGACGCTGGTCAGTTCAGACCTCCGTGGACAGGTCAGATCTCGCATCCGTACATCAGGACGGCACGGACCTTAGCACTGTACACCCTGCTTTTAGTAAATAAATAAATGAATAAATAAATGGTATATTTTCTGTAAAGCGAGACACACCTCTAAAGGCATGATAAAATATGCATACAGGCATAGCTTCTTTGGAAAATTAAAACATTTCGTCTTAATGAAAGGAATAAACGGAAAGATGTAGTCCATAAGAGCGAGCATATTGTCAGGTAATAGTCAGATCAAGGACCATGATGCCGCTGTGGCGCGCAAAAAACTGTTGCGTCAAGATACAAGTGGGGATAAAGTTGCCATGTAGTGATCCATGAGCACAGGAGCCCAAACAAGGTTTAGTGCAATCAATGACCATTACGAAGCCGGGATGATCTGTACTCCATTAAAGCCTCCATTTGAGCCCTAGACTGATGTCGCGCTGGCGCTAGCAGTGCTTCAGGCTAGGGAACGCCAGGCGGGATTTAGCGATTCGTTGAGACACTTCATACTCAACACGGTCACCCTCCGTGATGCAACTCCCAAGATAAATGAAGCGATTCGCCTGCTCCAGGCAGTCACCTGCAATTGTGAGTGTTGGCACAGGCACTTGCCAACCTTGGAGCAGGGTTTTATACATAGACGGGATAAAGTACAAACCGTGATTAGATGCGTCGATTGCTAAGCGGTTTTAAAACGTTTTGGATGGTCTGTGGGCCGTCCTCCAGAAAAGCGATATCATCAGCATAATCCAGATCCGAAACTCTGTCCTTGGAGAGGAGCTCAGCGCAGCAACTTCCAGCTTCTTCCAAAACGAGGTGGAGGACATTATCAATGGCAAAGTTGAATGAGAATGGTGAGTTCGTGCGAACTTGGCGTACTCCGCTGGTAACAGCAAAAGACGAAGAAAGCTATCCATAAGTTTTAATTTTGCCCAATGTGTCGCGATATAGTTATTGCAGGATTCTGACAAATTTGTCGGGTACAGCGTTTCATATCAGACAGTTCCGAAGGGGTGTACTATCTTTGGAGCCAAAGGCAGCACGGGTGTCCAAAACACTACTAATGATGGTCAACGGTGGATGTGGCGATGTTCAAGGTTTTGACGTTGTGTGAAGATCTGGTCAATGTAATGTCGACCACTGCGAAAACCCGTTTGTTCCTCGCAAGACAAACCCTCGCGGTGCTGAAATTCTGCGGGGCGATATTGACACAAATCGCGACCGAGATAAGTGATATTCCTCTGTAGTTGACGCATTTGTTGCAGAAGCCTTTCTTGTAAATCGGGGCCAGGATAGATTCTTCCCAAGTGTTGAGCATTTTGTCATCGACCCATACTTTAAGGAAAAGCTCGAGCAGTTCGCTAATAAGTACATTTCCTCCATCTTCGAACAGGGCTGAAGAAAGGCTGTCATGAGCTGGGGCTTTGTTTCGTTTCAGGCTCTGGATTTCTCTCCGAGTCTCGGCCTCGGATCTATGCACACGGGTCATGCACCACAAGATACCCAAGGGAATTTCGTACGTACCAGCGCATTAACAGGATCGATGCAAGTAGCCCAATAAGATCTGCAGTCTCGAAAACTGCCACTCCACCGGCGACTTATAGTGATGTAGTCAATCTGTGACTAATGTTGCGATGATGCAGCACGCCAGAGAGCGTAGTGGCCTCTCGAGTGACGGAAGTTCACTTTGGGTAAGTAAAGTTGGTGGTCGGAGCATAGCCTGAACAGCCTTTCACCATTATCCGAGCTAAATTTAAGGTTATTCTTCCGGACTTCCGAGCATAAGTTCGCTTGGCAGCAAATTACCAACACGCGCGTTAGAATTCCTTGTCATAAAGTTGACGCACGTTTTTGGTCACTAGAAGTAGGTCATGAAAGTTCGGGTAGAAAATATCTCCTGTGTCCAAGCTACAATCAGTGGGCGCATAGGCTGATATAACAAAAACAGCACGTTCGTCTTCTCGACTCCTTTTCTCTTTGGATGAGCCTTGGAGCCGCATAGCGCAGAGGCGACTGCTGATAAGAATTCAGTCAAGAAGGGAGGTTTCAGCTCGGGAACTAGAGGCAATCACAACAACAGTTTGCCCAGCTTCCGTAAACCCGACTTCGCCAGGGAGGCAAAGAAGGAAACGGGTGTATGGATGAACGAGTGAAGGTAGCCGGTAGACTGTGTTAGAGTCTTGAAGTCGGGGTTCTGATAAGCTACGCACATCTATTGCAAGATTTCCAAAGTGCGTGCTAGACCGGCTTGGCGTTCAACCTGCATTAGGGTACGCACGTTGAACGCTTCCAAATCGAACTGTGTTTTGGGTTGAAGAAGCGGAAACGGGAGAGAATGGAATGGTCTTACCTCGGGTTGGATGTGTGTGATTAATATAGCCACAGTTTCATCAGAGAGCACGATGCTGTCCATATCTGAGAAGTTAGACGAAAACGGAAGAGGATGAGGCCGGGGAAGCTGCCGTATGATAAAGAAGTAATGGCAGCAAAAGCGGCAGAACAAAACATCAGCAGAGTGAGCGATCGAGTATTGTTCGATCCAGTTACATGACTTGGCGGTAGGCGAGATACTACTCGGTTGCCTACGCCAAAGTAGGTAGGTTTTCGGGAACCGCGGCGCTGATCCATCGGCCAAAAATCATAACCTACAGTACGGTATCTTCATCAGTGACTGGAATGTGGTGAAGCGCGCGAATCGGATCCATTTCCGAGAACACCCGGGTGCCGCGCAGGCTTGCCGCGATGTTCTGAATGTGAGGAACAGGATAGCGGTCGGGAACGGTAACGTTATTTAGCGCGGTAATCACCACATGGACTCCAGTCTCCTGAATTTTTGGGCACCATGTAGAGCGTCGACGCCCACGGGCTTTTAGACGGGCGAACGATGCCTAGTTCCAGCATGTGCTCAAATTCTGCGCGAACAATTTTTAGCTTGCCAAGGATCCTTCGCCTGGCTTTGGCGAAAACAGGCGTACCTTTGGTAACGATGTGAGGTTTTGCAGCTGCAGTGGCGGATGGAAACGGTGCCATTGCACTGGCGACTTGCGGGAACTTGGTATTAAGCATCTGACGGATAGGTGAGCTTGACTGGTCGGCGTGTACAGGACTGATGGACTCAATGTCGGTCAAAGTATCTATAAGTGCCAGATTTGTTTGACAATCGATCAGACGGCGTTGCTTTGCGTCAGCAAGCAAGTCGACGTGCTGCAGTAAGTCAAGGCCTAGAATTGGCGTCTGGACATCCGCGACGAGAAAGATCCATTTACAAGTATGTCGTAGGTTTAAATTAAGTGTGCGCGAGCGTTGACCATACACGTGAATAGTGGTGCCGTTTGCTGCGCGCAATGAACTAGTCTCCTCTTCGATAACATCCTTAGAATCACGTGGGATAACGCTGGCTTCTGCGCCGGTGTCAACGAGATAGCGTACTCCCGTACTGCGATCGGGGACAAAGAAACGGCGTTCGTTCCTTAAGAATCTTGGATGATACATACTCCGTTGTTAATACTTCTCCAGGCATCCTCTGTACTATTTTTCGAGCATTGCCCATTGTTTATAAGTTAACAGGCAAACACCTCGGTGAAATCCTTTTTATTACTGTTTGCTGTTAGAATTTAAACGACGATAGTTTTACATAAGTCGAGACAGGGTTTGGTCTTTCGTACTTGCTTGTTTGAGGATCATCAGCCACATTTCTTTGTTCTTCTGGTTCCATTGCTGCTTTGACTGTATTCGCAGCCTGGGCTGGCTTGCTGAACTACCTCTTGGTGCTAGCTGGGTGGTTCGGGATTTTCCCGTTCCAGCAAATGTTTCGGCGACAGTGTTCCAGGACGTGGTGGGTTTTCGCCTGGCAAGCGTTCTCCCTATAAAAAACCACATGCATGTTTAACAACACTGTAACGTGGCGGACGTGACTCGCCACTAAATAAAATCACTGCCCCTTGCTTCATCCTAGCGAAGCATTGTATTCCCGGAGCGTCCTATCCGCCACTAGGAAATAATGTTTTTTCGGCAGTGTAATTTCGGTACACACGGTTGTAGGTTGTAGGTGGATTCTCCTGTGTCTAGGACAATTTACCATACATTCTCTCACTTCCTTCTTTTCTCCGATACATACAGTGGACTTCCATAAACCATTTTTATATTCCGTTTCCTTTCTAACAACTTACTGTTATATTTCAACCTTTTCACTTTTATTCAACTTCGAAATTAGGCATGGTACAGATCAGTTTTTGGAGTTTTGGAGGTACTGACTTCTTTAAAACACGTTGCGCAAGTACCCAATGAAACTCTTACTTTTTGAGAACGCAGAAACAGGTTGTCCTGATGAATGACAACCCGCTTTCAAAATCGCGCCAGTGGCGAATAGAACTTTGTGCTGTAATTCTGGGGAGCATTGGGCCCCTGTTTGACAAAGGAACAAACGAAAGGCGTATGAACTGCGCAATCAGTCATTGGCTCCCAATGGGCGCGACTCTTCATGATGATGATGCAAAAGCCGGACTCTTGGCCCTGCACTATTCCTCAGTCTTCTCGGCTGAGCCACCGTTTACCTGTGATTTAGCGTCTACGCCTTCATGTACTTTAGAATGCTTAGAAATCAGCCCCGAATTTTTTGCCAAGCTTCTTTCGAGCTAAATCCGAACTCATCACCAGGTCCTGATGGGCTACACCCTTCGTTTCTCAGAACCCTAGCTGAGTACATTGCTGTACCTGTTTGCCAAATTTTTCAGCGGTCTCTTGATGCTGGGCGTCTCCCGCTTGCTTGGAAACTGGGCACCGTCAAGCCCATATGTAAAGGGGGAAATCGTCAGGACCCCGGAAAATATCGACCAATTTGCTTAACATCTATGGTTTGTAAAGTCATGG